>CANXME010000423.1:0-42500 GCA_948144175.1 Closterium sp. NIES-65
GCCTCGCCCGCCTGTCGCACGCCCTTGTCGCACGCCCTTGTCACACGCCCTTGTCGCACGCCCTTGTCACACGCCCTTGTCGCACGCCCTTCGTCGCACACCCCTTGTCGCACACCCCTTGTCGCACACCTCTTTATGACCCACCATTTGTTGTCCGATTGCCCTCTAGTCGCCCCTCTCGTGTGTATCTACTCGACTCACAGCCCGAACCGTCCACCAGTCACTCTCATTCAATCTTCTGCTTCCCGTGCTGATTGTTGCGAATTGTCGCAATGTCGCACATCGACGGTTTGCCATGTTCACCATACCTCATACCCCTATGCCCCCTGGCTGGGCAATCGACATCACGCCCGTCTGTTGAGCCGCTCCTCGATTCACCGCACATCTCACCCTCACCTCGCCTCACCGCTCTTGACCCCTTCTGTGAGCTCTGGACCACTCGTCGTCCCGCAGGCACGCTGATCTCGAGTCTCAAGCCCAACAAGGCGCTCAGCTCAAAGCTCGGCGGTGAATCCAGCCAGAGCACGATTGAAACCTCACCTCACCGCTCTTGACCCCTCTGTTTGCTTTCGCAGGCACGCTGATCTCGAATCTCAAGCCCAACAAGGTGCTCAGCTCCAACCTTGGCGGCGACTCCGGCGCGTCCGGCTATTTCCGCATTCTCGTCTTCCAGTGGGTCTTTCGTTTTTTGTGTTTTTTAATCTAATCGTCTTCCAGTAAACCGGGCTTGTATAAAATCGTCTTGCAATAACCGTGCTCAAGTTTTCGACCGTCTCTGACGTACAACGTTTGTCTAATCTCTGCGACACTCCGCCGAGATTTGCAGGCAAGGCAGCAAGATCAACATTAAGCTTCACTTCGACATCGAGTCGCTCACCGCGCCGCTTCCGCCGACCGGCCAGATGCTTTACGACGGCCGCCGCGGTAGCAACGGCGCGCTCGTCTGGCGCCTGCCGAACCCCTGGACCCTCGACGATATCAACGAACTGAAGGTCGACACGTGGATCACAGATGCCAACAACAAGTACATCAGTCTTGGTGTGGTTGACAATAACGGGGGCGGGGGTGGATCCACTGCGAGCAACAGCGGCGTCACCCCGCCGGATTCGGCGTTCACTCGCGCTCCGTCTGACGGGAAAGCGAACGTCATAAAGCCGGCGAACGCGTCGAGCACGACGGGCGCGAGCAGCGGCGGCAGCTTTAGCACGACAAAAAGTATCAAGCCACTGGACTCAGGCACGTCGATATACGATCTGATAAAGAAGATCGACGGGAATCCGGGACGTTACTACGTGCAGATCAACACGCAGGCGTTTCCCAACGGCGCTCTTCGCGGACAGATCTTCCGCCGTTGGATTCCGCAGGCCATATGCTGATCCGACCAATCACATCGCGGTAACGGGTTCTGGGACCCTTCAAAGGAGACTCGTTACCCTGATACGCAGCAATCAGCAAATAAATGTGGAAGGGGTTGTAGATTGCAGGAGTAGGTTAATTTTCTCCCGCGTCTACAGCCCTTGCCACGGTAAAACATTTCCAGGGAAGTAGCCATGCGATTTTCCAGTAGAGCCATGCACACGACCCGTTTGCATCTTCGAGTGCATAAGAAGAGGGTGATGTACGTGGTGTTTGGCTAGGCTTTGGAACAGCATGGTGTATGTACGGTAGTCTCATGCATCAGCTCAGTGATGTACGATATCAGTTTCAGTTCTGTATCCAATGCTTGCTTATGACGTGACATTTCTATGTGTGGTTTCATTTCACATGGTACCAGATTGACTCATCTTGATCTGAAAGTAAGTGTTTGCAGGCATCTAACAAAATCAAATTGGTTCTCTTGAAGGCTAGGTAGCTGTCAGATGAAGTGACGTTGGTAAGAAAAAGCAATCATTGCAGGGATCTCTTCTCTGCAGTAGCCCCACCTGTGACTCTCCATCCTTCCAACAATCGTTTTTCCTCTGACATTACCACTCCCTCCTTCACCCATCCTTACTGCTTCCTATCTCACCACCCTCCAACACTCTTCCCTCCCCCCCATCCCCCTCCACTGCTCTTCCCTGGCCCACCTGCCACCTTGCCACCCCCAACAGACGCCCCATAACTGCCTGTCCCCCCACCCACTCCCCCAGTGAACCCCCCCATCCCTCCACCATAAGCCTCAACTGAAGCATCCCCAGGCACAGCACTGCAACTACCCCCTTTCCAATTAGACACAGCAGCAGCTCTGGCAGCAGGAGGGTAGCTCACACCCCCTGCACTACTGAGGGAAGAAGCAGAGCCACCAGGTACAGCAGGACTCGGCCTCCCCCCACCCATGGGCATACCCCGACCCGCACCTGCCCCACCCACTCCAGGCCTACCGATTCCACCTCCCCCACTTGCTCCGCCACCAGCCATGGCTGCTGCTCTGCTGGCCTTATCCTGCTCCCTCCTCACCACCTCATGTGCGTTCAGCAGCCCTCGCTGCCTGCGCGCCTCTGCCTCTGCTGCCGCCCTTGCCACACAGCACGCCAGCCGCTTGAGAACCAGCAGCCCTCCCGACCTGCCAATCACATACAGACACGTGTCAGACAAGGAGTGAATGCATGCAGAATGCTGGCTGGCATGTTAACCATGCAGATTGGTTCTGGCACTCGTGCAGGCTAGAACCCATAGGGCACACACGTCTTATCATCTTCTGTTCCAACGCCCACAAGAGGTGCTGGCTTGTTCCCTGCCTGTCTGCTAACTGAAGAGGGTGACGTCCCCCATTTGCTCCCACTGCTGCTGCTGCCGCTGGTAGTAGCCGTGGTGGAAAAAAAGGGCGTTGATGTCGGAGGGGCCTGGGGCAGTTTGAGAGCGTCTGGACGAGCGTAAGCAGGGAGGTCGTTGACAGAAGCAGCACGCACGCAGCCAGAGGAGAACCCTCCAACGGTCTTTGCCAGGAGACTGTGCACCCCCTCTGGATGCTGGGCTCAGGGGGGATACAGGCGACAGGCAGTCTCGAGCTGGTCCTGATATAAGCCTCTCCACTGCTCCGTTAATAGCTGCTTCAATGCCCTGAGTGTTACCTTGAGCGACCTGATGGGCGATAAAAGGAGAGAAAAGAATTAGGGAAATAAGTATCAGTTGTGATTTTGCAAAACCGGATAGACACCTAAGAAGGAAAAGAATGAGACAGACGCCTGCCAGAAACATGAAGGTGCACTTTTGCATGTTCCACAAAACACTATTATTTGCAAGTATTTTGGGAAGCACAGCAGGTCACATACATCTTGGGCAAACAGGAAGGCGAAATACAGGTCAGTAACCAGCTTGTCGCGATCATAGTGGTCAGTTCCCATTCGCGACGAGTTCAGAAAGTCCTCAAGGCCTTGAAACCCCAGCCTCCCGCCCTTCATTGATGGCGTTACGTCCATGCCATGCTGACGACAGGCTTCCATGAGGGTCCGGCTGAGTGCCTGCAGCGTCTGATGCTCCACGCTGCTCCTGTCGTCTGCTGTGCCCTGAAACCCACGGACAGTGACCGCCAAGAGTACTTGGAATCCTCAAAAGTCGTCTGCTGTGCACTGAAGAAACGCACAGGCAGTGATAATCCGAGAGCTGCAGAACGTGCCAAGAACCTTAACGAGCTTACATTGTCAGCTACAAGAGATAATTGCTTATAACATGAGGCGTTGAGCGTAGAAACAGTAACGGGGCTATACGAATCTACAAGTACCATACCAGCTTGGTGGCGATCTTTTGCGAAACCGCAGCCACTTCGTGTGGTAACCTGCCATTTCAAGGTGAAGCAGCCGTTGAAGGGCTGCGGGAGAGGAGAAAGCAGTCAGAGGTCCGTAAGACGTATGTCAGGAATTATTAGAATATAAATTGATCGAATGGATTATTGGATCAGCTTATCAAGTCCCTTGTCGCACCTGCGAAGATGACGTCTTCTGGACGTTTCCCTGCTTTGCGCATGGATTCGATCTTCTCCCGTTCGTGCAGATCAGCGTAGTGTTTACATGCCTTGCTGATTCCTGTCGACACCGCGTTCACCCCCCGTTACAGTGGCGCTGTACAAGAAACTCAGACCCTGCTTCGCTAAGAATCCAGCCTGAGAAGAAGCGGAAGCCATGGCTTAACGTTCTGCCAGCAACAAACGTTAACTGCAGCTTGAAGCTGGGCTTCTAGTAAGGCTTCTGAGTCGACTCTGAAGCCTGATCGACTCAAATGAGTGAGTGAGCGCTTTCTACCAGCGAAAGTAGTCAAGAGATTTGAAGTTGAAAAAGGTCTGTACTACAGCGATGATGCAGGAAAAACGAGAGCTTGAATCACTCGCTTTCTAGTATTGCAAGAATGAGGCGTCGCAAAGGTGCATCCCATGGTGAGCGTTCTCCATGAACGCTCTCCTACCGCAGCAAGCGGACACAAGCTTCGAGCCATGCTGCTGCTCTGGCGGCGGAAAGGGTCAGCGAAGCGTCTCGAAGTCCTGGAGCAAGGGCGACGCGAAGTCTAGATTCTCGAAGCACCATTCAGAATTCTCCCTCCATCAGATCCAAGGCCAGAAGGAAATGGCGTCGAATTTCGAACTTGAAGGTGGGAAGGAAGGCGAGGGCTTGCAGGGAGACTGGAGAAAGGCGGCGGCATGTCAGGGAAAGTCGTTAGCTGAAATGGACGTCCTGACATCAGCGATCAGGCAACATAATTGACCTGGCAAGGCTATAGTAGAGAGTAGTTGTGTTGGTATTACGTAATAATCTCAACATGTACAAATCTTTTAAGAACCTACAAAAACATGGATTTCGACATGCAGACAATGTACACCTAGCAGAGATTGAGCATTGATAACACAGACGCATATGCTGCAATGCCACTTCAATCCACACCCAACTCATGTCAGTGCCACCGGAGCCGCATTACAGAAGCTCGAGTGCGCACATATCGTTCTCTTCCCCATGAAGCTCACCACCACAAGCATGATTCCCAACACCGCCCCCACAACCACTCGTCTCCTATCCAAAACACTCCATCCCCATTCCCCTCCTTTTCCACTCACACTCCTCTCCCACCAGCCACCCACAGCCCTCCAGGCAGCAGCTGATCCAATCCTGCAGGGGCCAGCAAGCCGCAGGCTAGCACAAGCCAGTTCAGCAGCCCAGCTCCAAAGGTATGAAGCAAAAAGAAAAGACGCTACAGCACCGATAGGCCCAGCCAGCCCTGCTACAGCCGCCGATGCGAGTGCTAACGGAACAGCTGCTACGGGAAGCTCCGGGTGGAACGAGTGATGGAGAAGGAACCTAGTGCAGCGGCTGCTGCAGCAATGCCACGTGGCACTCCATGAATGGCTGCTGGAAGCAGCATGCGCATCCCAATCTCTCCTACTCTCCCTCCTCCTCTTCCTCTTGCTCCTAAATCTCCTCCTAGGTCCCCTCCTGGCGCTGCTTTCTGCCCCAACAGAAGCCCCTCCGCGAAAGCATGGCCTGAGACAGCAATACAGACCAGAATGGAGGTTCGGATTCCGTAGCTAAGCTGCAGGCTCGGCTTGCACGCCCGGAGCACCTCCTTCTCATCGCCGTCCCCAACCCACTGCTGCAGCCCGTGACTATACTGAACGTCACCAAAACCGCCCTGCAATTTCTGCTGCGCGTTGCCCACACACCCACCCCCCAGGCCCCGCCCATACTGGCACAAAAGTAATGCAGCACACAGCCCACATAGAACACTGACAGCAGAGGCAACACCTCCATCTGCCCAGTTACCAGCAGCTGCACCGGCTGCCACAGCGCCAAACCGAGCAGCGCCCCTCCCGCTAGCCCAGATAGCAGAGGCGGCGACACAGGGGCAGGGAGCGAGTGGGACAGGATGAGCGGGAGTACGGACCCTACGAGTGGCCCGAGAAAGAACAGCAGCGCCCAAGCAATCGGTACCAATCGGTGCCAGCTTTCTGGCGCGTCCGCGCCTTCGAGGAAAGCTCCTAGCGCCTCCATGAACGCAACGGAGAGAGTCGCGGCGGAGGCGATGTGGGAGGAGTTCGCGCCCTCTTTAATACACTCCGGGAGAACCTCGCCGAAAACGATCCAGATCATGCAACCCGCGGCGAAGCCCATGCAGAGCGGGAGGAACTGAGTGAAGGTGTTGGCGCCGAGGAACGCGGGGACGGCGACGAGCGGCTGCGGGAGGCTCGTGAAGACGCTCCAGAGCATGGCGTTGCGCGGCCGCACGCCGCGCGCGACCATGACGAGAGTCATCGCGAGGCCCTCCGGTACGTTGTGCACGGCGATGGCGATGGTTACCAGCAGCCCCTGCGACAGCCCGCGAGGGCCGGCGAAGGAGACGCCGACTCCCGAGCCTTCGCCGAAGGAGTGGAGGGTCATGATAACGAGGATGAGAACCACGCGGTTGGCCGATGCGCCTTTTAAATCCATCATTTTAACGTCCCCGAACTGCTCCAATACCCGCTGACTTAAACAATGAACAGCCCGCCTAGAATAATCCCTACCACAACGCACGCGCCGCCTGATCCGCTGTCGTGCAACCTTCCCTCGGAGACTAAGTCGAAACTAGCTGCCATCATCACGCCGCAAGCCACGCCGTTACACACGCCAGCCCACTCCTCCTCCATCTCCATGAAGAAAAAACGGCAGCGACCCGAGGCCTGTCGCTGCCGCCATTAGCACCGTTAGGATACTGACGGTCAGTACGGAAACAGGTGATTTAGGCGGGTTGACGGAAAGCAGCTCTTGACGGAATCCGTCATCGTTATCGTCAGTGGAGCGTTGACGTACGGTGGCAGCGGGTGTGCTGTCGGAAATGAGATTGGGGGGCTTGGGAAATCCGAGCACCTCGGCATTACCAAACGGGTCCGGATCCACGGAATGGGAGGAGAGCGCTGAGCGGGGAGGTTTCGCGGTGGAGGGAGCGGGCTTTGCGGCGGATCAGTAGGAGGGTGAACTGGCGATAAAGAGAAGCAGCGGAGGAGGAGGAGGACGCGCGGTTGCGGATGGTGCGGTCGGTGGTGTCGGTGTTGGCGAGGTGGATGTTGAGGGTCGGATTGAGTCGAGCTGGAATAGAGGAAACTCTACAACATGACGTTGTGGATGACGGAGAGCAGGACCCATCGCTTATTCGACTTAATCGAACCGGGGCCCATGGCTTCACTTATTCGACTTCTCAAATTATTCGATGAGACCAGGACGCGGCGAAGGTCCCGCTATCGGCGGTAGCGAGATTGCAGTCACGCTTGCTTTCAAAAGGATTCGGCCGAGACGCTAGCGAGAGACGATGTTAGCCATTAACGCATACGACACTCGACGTCCCAGGCGAGAAGCTAAAAGGGAACTGAAGTATGCGAGAAGTTGTGCTGAAGCAGACACAAGGGGGACACAGAGGTATGTGAAAGGTCGGTGAGTGAGTAGGAATGGAGACTCCCTTCTCCTAGTGAAGAATGGGGGTGACGCAAAAACAAACAGCACGGCGAAATGCTGAAGGGGATTGATTGATTGGGGTGGGCGGACGGGGTGAAGGCGGGGGCGCGGGGGGCGGGCGGTGAAGCAAACTCCAAGGAATGGCACGCGGGAGGGGAGGTAGCCGGCGGAACAGTTCGTGAAAACCGAGGGGCGACGAGGAACAGGGTGCGTGGGAGGTAAGTCAGAAAGGTGTCCGCGACCTTCATCGAAAGTCGTCCACCACCCCTGACGAGCTTTGATTACAGCCTGTCATTTTACGGCGACTCTGGTTGGCCAACGAATCGTCAGGAACCCACAGGCGAAACGAGACGAGGGGGCACGCTATTGCAGAAATCAAGCAGCCCTGACAGCGCGACCCGCACGAAGATGGGGAGGAATCCAGGCAGGCAGGTGAACTGAACTTTGGTTCCGAACCGGCCGTCGCACGCCGATCACAGCTCGGTCCGTGCGAATTCATCCGCGATAACTGTAGATCTGTTTTCGTTGTGGAAAATCATAAACACGCATGAGCAAACAGGCTGTGCACGTACTGCTCTTTGCTGTATATTTGTAGCGAATTCCCTTTTCCTTACTTAGCGTCCCTGCTCAACGCGTACATCACTGTAGAACCTCAGTCAGCACCGTTACCACTCGCGACCATCGCATCATTCATCATCCCGCCCTTTTCGCACATCGCATCCCGACCTCACGGCTCGGCTGGTAACCCGCGCTCCGGGCCTACGCTTTCGACACTTTCCCAACCTCAGTCCCAGGCTCGTCGCGCGACCATTACCGTTTACCACCTATAGTTTCGCTATATAATGTTCGCCCATGCCTTCGCTCATTGGTATTCTTGCTTCGATAGTGCAATTCTCGTTCATTCACTCAATTGCACTCGTAACACTTGGTATTCATAGCCTACGATCTCATCTCGGACCGCATCCACACCTTCGCTTCCCACTATCTCAATTTTTGGGGGGGGGTAGACGTCTCTCAGCGACACAGCACCGCCGCTCGTAGTGCTCTCTCGAAAGCACGCACGGCCACGACCGAGGCTCTCGCTGAGCTTGCCCGACACCCCCGCCATGGCCGATTTCAATCTCGCCATGTTGACGGCAGGAGCAACTCGATCGTCTCGTGCGTCAATTGGAGGATTCGGCGCTCGAAATCGCGACTCTCACGGCGGAACGTGACTTCGCCCGTCAACAGTCAACGGGTGAACGTACTGACGACATCACACGCACATGCATATGCACATTTGGAGGAGCCCATCGTCATCTCATCCGGCACAGCAACGCAACACAACAGCACGGGACAGCGCTCAGGCGCAGCCAGTGACGGCGCAGCCCAACCGATGCCCGGCATGGGAGGGAACAAGAGCGCATTAAGCCCACGGGAGCCCCGAGAAGCCCGTCAGCACGTGGAGTTTGCGGCGACAAGTGGCGAGAACGCCATGATGGCCCCAATGCCACTCAAGCCGCAACGCCCGCCCTGCTTCGACCCAAGCCAACGCGGCGGCCCGACAGTTCAATCGTGGGTCTTCACGATGAATGTATTTTTCGACGCCAACTACGTCGAGTCGGACGCCGCCAAGATCCGGTATGCGGTTTCACTACTCAGGGGCCCCGCCATGGACTGGTGGCGAGTCATTGTGACGTCGCCGCGCGCCTACGAGCCACCGTCGCACGAGGAAGGGCCCTCGGGTCCAGCTGTTACCTGGAGTTCGTTCTGCGAAACCGCCCAATACAGCACGTGGGATGCGTGGTGCGCAGGACTTCGGGCGCGCTTTGAGCCGATCGCGGCCATCGATTTCGGCGCGTCAGAAACTGCGCACTTGGCGCCAGCTCGGGTCAGTTCAAGACTACACGAGCGGGTTTCTCGCACTTTGCGAACAGGTCGGCTACATGCATGAGGCAGAGCGGGTGGACCGTTACGTCGGAGGGCTGAAGCCGGACATCTCGCACGAGATAATGCTACGCCGTGCTCTCGAATTTCAACGAGATCCTCGCGCTCGCCGGAGAAAATTGGATATCCTACGCCGACCGAGACCGGGGGTCCTATTACGGACATCGTCCTCGGGGACCGACCGAGCACGCCACTGTACATGCCGTCGCAGCGAATGCAGCTGCCCGCGCCGTTTAGAGGGCGCTGCTTTGCTTGCAACAGGCCGGGCCATCGCAAGAGCGAATGTCCAGAGGAGCTGAGACGTCGAGGAGCAGAGCAGGGAGGGAGTCTCGGAGGCAGGGAAACGCCAGCAGTCAGTAGAAGTTGGGCCAACTACTGACGAGACTGCCTGCTCGCCCAACCACACCGACCCTCACCGAGTCACAGTACCGGTTCACGCCATCGATCGGGCTCGGATGAATAAGGAGGGTACAGCGACGGATTGCCCGGTATTGATCTACGGGAAAATACAGGGAGCAGCAGTGAAGATCTTCATTGACGGAGGAGCAAGCCACAGCTTAGTTGATACCGCAACCGCACGAAAAATTACAGTTAACGCTTAACCGATGTTTACCTGAGATAGATGCACGCTTAGTCGACGGCACGCCCCTGGCCATACGGGAAAAGGTGGAGCGCGTAAAAGTCCGTTGCGGGGGGAACTTGGATGGGCACGACATTTTATTGGGACGTGATTGGCTGCGACGGTACAACCCACGGATCGACTGGACGACGGGGAGCTGCACAGTGCGAAGTAGTGGTAACTGGGTCGTTCTACCTCGCTGTCAGCCACCCAAATCTTCGACGGTCCAGGTCAACGCCATCACGATGAAACGGGCTGTCGCTGCTGGAGCTGACGTGTACGCAGTGGATATCGCACTCGTAGAGAAAGATGAGCAGCCGAGTGATTTGGAGAAACTGCTGGCAACTGTACCGACCGAACTACAGGCACTACTGAAACAGTTCCCGGGGATATTTCCGGATGATTTACCACAGGGACTGCCACCTCAGCGGGCGCACGACCATAGGATCTAGTTAGAACCGGGGGGCACAGCCAACTGTACAGCGGCAATTTTGACTGACACAGCCCGGGCTCGACGAGTTAAGGAAGCAGTTAGATTACCTGTTAGAGAAGCAGTTTATCCGTCCGAGCTCGTCACTGTTCGCCGCACCGATACTGTTCACACCGAAAAAAGACGGAGGGTTCCGCATGTGGATCGACTACCGAGCGCTTAACAGGGTAACAGTCAAATCGCGATACCCCATCCCCCGCGCCGACGAACTAATCGACCAACTGCGAACAGCACGAGTCTTTTCGAAAATAGATTTACGGGGAGGTTACCATCAGATTCGGGTCGAACCATCGGACTGCGCCAAAACAGCATTTAGGACTAGGTACGGGTCATTCGAGTATACAGTAATGCCATTCGGGCTGACGAACGCGCCTGCGACATTTCAGATGACCATGAACGAGGCATTTAGACCACTTTTAGATAAATGCGTGATAGTTTACCTGGACGATATTCTAGTTTACAGCCGGGATAAGCAGCAACACTTAGTGGATCTTGAAGCAGTTTTTAAGGTTTTGGAGGAACATCGGCTACTCACCAAGGGCTCCAAGTGCGAGTTTTTTCGGGACAGGCTATAGTTTTTAGGTCACGTCATTTCGGAGGCTGGGGTTGAGATTGACCCAAAGAAGCTGGATACGGTAAAAGCGTGGCGCCCCCCGACGAACATCACGGAACTGCAGAGTTTTTTAGGTTTTGTTAATTACGTTCGACGGTTCGTGCCCGACATGGCACGTTTAACAGCCCCACTCACTGATTAACTGCGTAAGGGGGTCGCTTTTACGTGGGGGGAGAAAGAGCATGCTGCCTTCTCTGCCCTGAAAACCGTTCTCTGTTCACCACCCGTTCTACGCATCGCTGATCCCCACCGCCCTTTCGAAATGGTTACTGACGCAAGTGACATCGCCATCGGAGCTGTATTGTTACAGGAGTTCGGCGACGGCCTCCAACCCATCGCCTACGAATCACGCAAACTACATCCGCCTGAGCGAAATTACCCGATACACGACCGCGAAATGCTTGCGATCGTGCTGTCAGAACATATCTATAGCTTATACTATTGTGTAGGCTGTAGTGGGGTATCCCATAGGGGGTACAACCAGTTTAGGGTTTCATATTTGTACTGCCTTCATTCATAGTTCACTCATTCCTGTTCATTCAGTTTCACATGGTATAGAGCGGGTCCCTCTTAAGGACCGTTTTTTTTTGGGCCCACCCACGATTTTTTTTCTGCCCGGAGCGCGCCCTATTCTCCCCGAGGCGCGCTCCCCCCCCCTAGTGCGTGTCGCGCTGCCCTTGTGGCGCCTCGAGAGTCGCGCGCGGCGACTCCTCTTTTTTTTCGCGCGCGGCGCGGCCCGGGCCCCACGTCGCGCAGGCCTTACGGCCGCGCCGCACCGCCCTCTCGGCTCTGCCGCGCCGCGCCGCCCTCACGTCGGCCGCGCGGCCTCCTCGTCGCTGCAGCCGGCCCCGCCGCTGCACCTCTGTCGGCCCCGCCGCTGCACCCTACCGGCCTCGCCGCCGCATCTGCCGGCCCGGCCGCCTCACCTAACGGCCTCGCCGCCGTGCCTGCCGGCCTGCCGCCTCACCTGACGGCCCGCTGCCTCACCTGACGGGCCCGCCGCCTCACCTGCCGGCCCGCCGCATCACCTGACGGCCCGCCGCCTCGCCTGCTGGCCCACCACCTCACCTGACGGCCCCGCCGCCTCACCTGGCGGCCCGCCGCCTCACCTACTGGCCCGCCACCTCACCTGACGGCCCCGCCGCCTCACCTGACGGCCCGCCGCCTCACCTGCTGGCCCGCCACCTCACCTGACGGCCCCGCCGCCTCACCTGACGGCCCGCCGCTGCAACCCTAAGGCCCCGCTGCTGCACCTGCCGGCCCGCCACTGCACCCAGCGGCCCGCCGCTACACCTGCCGGCCCCGCCGCTGCACCTGCCGGCCCGCCGCTGCGCCTGACGGCCCCGCAGCTGCATCTCCCAGCAGCCGAGCCGCCCTAGCTGCCGAGCCGCCCCAGCAGCCGAGCCGCCCCAGCAGCCGAGCCGCCCGAGCCGCCCGAGCCGCCCGAGCCGCCCGAGCCGCCCCAGCAGCCGAGCCGCCCCAGCAGCCGAGCCGCCCGAGCCGCCCGAGCCGCCCGAGCCGCCCCAGCAGCCCGAGCCGCCCTAGCCACCTGAGGAGCCGTGCTGCTGTTCCCTGCGCTGTGTTCCTCTGCTGCTGACCTACCCGACTCTCCTAGCCCGGTGAGACTTTCAGCTGCTGCCATGGCCACCCCCAATGTTCTTACTTTTGACGCTGAGGGGAGGGCCATTGACTTTGCAGTCTGGATTGAAGACCTGCAGCTGTACTTACTGTGTGATGCGATAGATGAGGTCTCTCTCTTTGACTTTGTCTCTGGTGCTGTCCCTGCCCCGCCTGCTGATGCTGACTCTGCTGCTCGCTCCAAGTGGGCGACCCGCGATGCTGCTGCACGTCTTGCTGTGCGTCGCCACCTCCCTTCCTCTGAGCGTGCCCACTTTAGTCACTGCAAGACCGCTCAGGCCTTGTACGACGCTGTAGTTGCACGCTACTCCTCCCCTTCCTCCGCTACCCTTAGCCGCCTCATGCTACCGTTTCTCTTCCCTGACCTCGCTTCCTTTCCCACTGTTGCTGACCTCGTTACCCACCTCCGCGCTAGTGACACCCGCTACCGTGCTGCCCTTCCTGCTGAGTTCCGCGCTGCGAACCCTCCTCCCATGTACATCACTCTCTACTTTCTCGTCACCCGTCTCCCTGAGTCCCTTCGTGTCGCTAGGGACCAGTTTCTCTCTGTCTGTCCCACCACTCTCACTGTCGACCTCCTTGAGGAGTCCCTGCTAGCGGCTGAGAAGAGTATTGTCGCTGTAGGGGCCTCTCGGGGTGACCCTCGCACCCCCATTTTTGAGGGGTGTGGTCCTTCCCCCCTGCTGCCCTCTGTCGCCTCTACCGCTGCGGCCGACCTCGCTGGTTTTGAGTCGGTCGGCGCGGCGTCTGCCCCCAGCGGCAGACGCCGCTCTGGCAAGGGCAAGGGGGGCAAGGGAGCGGGTGGAGCTAGAGGGGGCGGTGGAGGAGGCGGTGGGGGTGGAGGGGGGAGTGGGGGTGGCGGTGGGGGTGGTGGCGGGAGTGGAGGTACTAGTGGCGGCGGTGGAGGCGGAGGTGGCGGCGGAGGTGGTAGCGGAGGAGGCGGTGGGAGCGGTGGGAGCGACGGTCCTGGTGGGGGAGGTGGCGGTGGAGACGGGGGTGGCGGTGGAGGCGGGGGTGGCGGTGGAGGCGGGGGTCGGAGTGGCTCGTCCCAGCGGAGCAGCTCTGGGGGTGGTCAGCGCCAGCAGCAGCAGCAGCAGCAGCAGCCGCAGCAGCAGCAGCGCTCTCGCACCGTCCCCGGCCCTCAGCAGCTTCGTGAGTGGTACTTGCAAGCGTCAGCGCGGTGGTGCGCTTGGTCCCTGCCCCTACGTTCTTCGCACTGGTGACCGTGCAGGGGAGAGGTGTGGAGGCGCCCACACAGCCCGTCGCTGCTTTGGCCGCCTGACCGACGCCTGGCGTCAGCAGTTTCCGGAGGCCGCTGAGATCCCCCGCTGGGGAGAGCTGTCTAGGGCTGGTGTAGCTATTTATGATCTTGACTTTGATGCTATTCTCTCTGCTATGTATGCTGTGACTGGTAGTGATGAGGATGACTGTTACCGGTGTTTCCCGCCCGACCCGGGCATTGGTACTGCCGCGTCAGGTACTAGTGAGGCTGCTGCTCTAGGTGCCAGTGCGTCTGTGCTCTCAGGTACTGGTGAGTCCGCCCTCTCAGGTACTGTGTCGGCTTCGGCCTCTCACACCTTCACCCTTGACTCTGGAGCGTCTCGCTCCTTCTTTAGGGACCGCACCACTCTCACGCCGCTGAGTCGGCCTGTTGCGGTGTCCCTGGCTGACCCCTCTGGGGGGCCTGTCCTGTCTCGCTTCTCCACTGTCCTCCCGTGTCCGGCGGCCCCCTCTGGCACCCTGACTGGTCTCTACCTCCCCTCGTTCTCGACGAACTTGGTGAGTGGTGCTGACCTTCAGGATGCGGGTGTCCACCAGTTCACCCCTGCTCGTCAGCGGGTGACCCACTGCACGGAGGCGGATACAGGTCGCCACCTGGCTACGTTTACACGTCGGCCAGGGTCGAGCCTGTACACACTGACCACTGCTTCTCCTCCAGGTACTGCGTCTGGTAGGGTCCCTTCGTCTGGTCAGGTGTTTGCAGCAGCGTCCAGGTCTGGTCCTGAGTCTGCCCCCTGTTCGTGTCGTCGTCTGTCTCACGAGACCCTCCTCTGGCACCACCGCCTTGGCCACCCCTCTCTGCTTCGGCTCAGAGGCATGGCCTCGCGAGTCCTTGTGTCTGGTCTTCCCCGGTCCCTCCCTCCCCTCCCTCCGGGCCCTGGCCCTGCCTGTGTCCCCTGTGTCGAGGGGCGCCAGCGTGCTGCCCCTCACTCCTCCCAGTTTCCTCCGACAGAGGCCCCGTTGCAGACGCTTCACATGGACGTGTGGGGCCCAGCCCGCGTCCGTGGCCAGGGTCAGGAGCGCTACTTCCTGCTGGTGGTTGACGACTACTCGCGTTACACCACAGTCTTCCCCTTGCGCAGCAAGGGTGAGGTCACTGAGGTGTTGATCGACTGGATCCGCGCAGCTCGTCTCCAGCTTCGGAGGAGCTTTGGCTCTGACTTCCCTGTTTTGCGTCTGCACTCGGACAGAGGCGGAGAGTTCTCCTCTGCCCTCCTGAGTGCCTACTGTCGTGTGCGAGGCATCCGTCAGACCTTCACGCTTTTGGACTCACCACAGCAGAATGGGATTGCTGAGCGCCGCATTGGCATGGTCATGGACGTCGCTCGTACGTCCATGATGCATGCGGCTGCTCCCCATTTTCTGTGGCCGTTTGCGGTCAGGTACGCTGCGCACCAGATCAACCTCCACCCCAGGGTCTCTCGACCGGAGACCTCCCCAGCTCTGCTGTGGACGGGGAAGGTTGGCGATGCGTCGGCGTTCCGGGTCTGGGGATCTCGGGCGTTTGTTCGCGACCTGTCTGCGGACAAGCTGTCCCCTCGTGCTTCTCCCTGCGTCTTCCTGGGGTTCCCCCCCGACGCCCCTGGGTGGCAGTTTTACCACCCCACCTCTCGACGTGTTCTGTCCTCCCAGGACGTCACGTTCGACGAGTCGGTACCCTACTACCGCCTCTTCCCCTACCGCACTCCGTCCCTCCCCCCACCCCCGCTCTTCTTGGTACCAGGTCCCCCCCCGGTAGTCCCCCTCCCCCCTCAGGGTCCTGCCCCTTCAGGTGTGTCCCAGGTAGACGCGGTTGAGCCTGTCGAGGTCACTGGTGACTCTGGTGCTGCTGCGGGAGCTGAGCCTGGGGGTGCGGAGTCTGGGGGTGCTGAGCCTGGGGGTGCTGTGCCTGGGGGTGCTGAGCCTGGAGGTGTCGAGCGTGGGGGTGCTGTGCCTGGGGGTGCTGTTTCTGGAGGTGCTGCGCCTGGGGGTGCTGTGCCTGGGGGTGCTGAGCCTGGGGGTGTTGAGCCTGGGGGTGCTGTTCCTGGGGGTGCTGAGCCTGGGGGTGCTGTGCCTGGGGGTGCTTCATCTCGCCGGGAGCCACTCTCCTCACAGGAGCTGCGTGAGTGGTTTGCCCGGCGCTGGAGGCGTGCTGCTGGTGCTGGTGGTTCTTCGGCTGCAGAGGGTACTGCTGCCACGCGTCCTGGCGGTGCTCGTACTGTGGGTGCTGGAGCTGCTGGGTCTGAGAGCTCTCCTGGAGCTGGTACTGCTGAGGGTGTTGGCGCTGAGCCTGCGGTTGGAGGTCCGACTGACAGTACTCCTGGTGCTGCTGCTGGAGGTTCTGGAGCTTCTGGTGGTTCTGCTGGAGGTGCTGCTGGAGTGGGTGCTCCTGACGGGCCTGCTGGTGCTGTTCCTGCTGATTCTGGCGTCGCCGCGCGGCCCCGACCGTACTTCGTTCCGCTCCTGCAGCAGGTTCTTGGTCTTGCACCTCCTCCTCCTCCCTTAGAGGGTCCGCAGCCTGTCCGGCCACAGCCACAGCTACAGCATGCCTCCCCTTTGCCTGCTCCTTCTCCCTACGCTGGTCCGACTGGAGGTCTTACTGAGCGTCGTGAGCCTGCGTCTCGTCCTGCGTCGCCTGTTTGTACTGAGCGCGCTAGTGGTCGCGGGTCGCGTCAGCGTCCTCCTCCTGTCCCTGGCACGCACCAGATGTCACTGCGTCCGTCCACTGCTCCTCTACGTGCCCCTTTGCCTTCTCCTCCTACTTCCTCTCTTCCTGCTCTTGCCGACCCGGAGTCGGACTCTCTTCGTGCTGCCAGTCCTACTGTCACGCGTCTCCTTGCTACTTGCTGTCACTGACCCTTCCTTCGAGTCGTCTGCTGCGTCTGCCCTTGTCACTGAGCTTGTCGACTTTGCTGCGCGCTGTCGTCTAGACTACGCTGCTCGTCTTGTCACTGAGTCTGAGTCCGCCTGTCCTCCGTCCGTCGGGGGTGAGTGTGCCCTTGGCACGGACGTCCTTGAGGACGGGCAGGAGGAGTTCCAGTGTCTAGCCGCTGCTTCACCTCGTCTCGCGTCTGTACTGCTAGCCCCTGAGGGAGACCCGGATGCACCAGACATCCCGACTCCGCGCTCTTACGCGGAGGCGATAGAGGGTCCCTACTCCTCTCAGTGGCAGGCAGCTATGGATGCAGAGATGGCTTCCTGGAAGTCCACAGGCACCTACGTTGACGCTGTTCCCCCTCCTGGGGCGAACATCGTCAGTGGCATGTGGATTTTCAGGGTGAAGCGGCCGCCGGGTTCTCCGCCTGTCTTCAAGGCGCGTTACGTGGCTCGTGGCTTCAGACAGCGGCAGGGGGTTGACTACTTTCAGACCTTCTCCCCCACCCCGAAGATGACCACTCTTCGGGTTCTGCTGCACGTTGCTGCTCACCGCGACTACGAGCTGCACTCTCTCGACTTCAGCACAGCTTTCTTGCAGGGCAGCCTGCACGAGGAGATCTGGCTGCGTCGCCCACCTGGCTTCACTGGGTCTTTCCCTCCTGGTACCCAGTGGAGTCTCCGGCGTCCAGTCTACGGTCTCCGCCAGGCGCCACGTGAGTGGCACGACACACTGAGGACTACGCTCGCGGCACTTGGGTTTGCTCCTTCTACTGCCGACCCGTCGCTGTTTCTGCGCACCGACACCTCTCTGCCGCCGTTCTACATCCTCGTGTACGTCGACGACTTGGTCTTTGCCACAGCTGACACTGCTGGACTCGCCTACGTGAAGTCCGAGCTGCAGAAGAGACACACGTGCACTGACCTGGGTGAACTGCGTAGCTACCTTGGCTTGCAGATCACCCGGGACAGAGCACGCCGCACCATTACCCTGACTCAGTCACACATGGTGCAGCAGGTCCTTCAGCGCTTCGGCTTCACGTACTCCTCGCCTCAGGCCACTCCTCTGCCTACTCGCCACTCGCTCTCAGCTCTGCCTTCGGATGAGTCCGTAGAGTCGAGTGGTCCGTTTGCAGAGCTTGTTGGCTGCCTCATGTACCTGATGACCTGCACACGACCTGACCTCGCATACCCTCTTAGCATTCTCGCACGCTTTGTTGCTCCTGGGAGACACCGACCAGAGCACATGGCTGCAGCGAAGAGGGTGTTGCGTTACTTGTGCAGTACGTCGGGCATGGGGCTAGTGCTTGGAGGGCGCAGTCCAGTGGTCCTCACTGGGCACGCAGACGCTTCTTGGGCTGACGACCAGGCTACGCAGCGGTCGTCACAGGGTTACACCTTCAGCCTTGGTTCCGGCTCTGTCTCGTGGCGGGCTACCCGCTCGTCTTCTGTTCTCGGCTCCAGTTGTGAGGCTGAGATCTACGCCGGGGCTATGGCTGCGCAGGAGTTACGCTGGCTCACCTACCTGCTGACCGACCTTGGAGAGCAGCCTCGTTCTCCTCCAGTCCTGTACGTAGACAACAAGGCCATGCTGACCTTGTGTCGAGAGCAGCGACTGGAGCACAGAACGAAGCACATTGCTCTGCGCTACTTTCTTGCTCGTGAGCTACAGCAGCGTGGACAGTTGCGACTTGCGTACGTGGCCTCTGAGGCCAACATTGCTGATGTCTTCACCAAGGCACTTGCGCCTTGTGATCATCAGCGTTGTTGCACGCAGTTGGGTCTTGTGCCTGTCTTGCCTCACTTGCTCTCCTCTTGACCTTGCTTGTACCTTCGCCTATATATACTCTTGCTCTTGCTTGCTTGACTCTTGTATATCTCTATATATGATCTTGCATGTGAACTGGCCGTCTGGCCTTTGAACTTGTGCTCGGAATGCGTGGTGACTTTGTGATCCACCCCGAGCTTGCTTTGCTTTGCTTTGCTTGACTGGTCTTGTGACCCCTTGTTCTCCCCCACTTTGCCTATGGGGGTGTGTCAGAACATATCTATAGCTTATACTATTGTGTAGGCTGTAGTGGGGTATCCCATAGGGGGTACAACCCAGTTAGGGTTTCATATTTGTACTGCCTTCATTCATAGTTCACTCATTCCTGTTCATTCAGTTTCACACGTGCACGCATTCAAAGTATGGCGCTGCTACTTGACCGGCGCAGACGTGACCGTACGGACAGACCATCGATCTCTACAGTACCTCTGCGCACAGCCCCACCTCAACCCACGACAGATTCGATGGCTCGATTTCCTTGAGTCGAATTTTCATTATACGGTCACATACAAAAAAGGAGCCTCGAATATCGCCGACGCACTGACCCGCCTCACTGCCCAGATCCACGCGATACTACTCGCCTAGACCAGCCCGCTACTGACAGGCCTATTTACCCACGAATATCAAACAGACCCGTTCTTTACAGGAGGCAACTCACAGCAATTCGCAGCGGCAAAAGGAGTCTATTACGTAAAAGCTGGAACCGACCGCATCTGGGTACCAGGATACACGCTACTGCGGGAACTACTGTTACAGGAAGCACACGACGGAGTTACCTCGGGACATTTCGGGGTAGAAAAAACACGGCAGCAGCTGCAGCGGTACTACTACTGGCCAGAAATGTTGACCGATGTGCAACGACACGTGGCATCGTGCTCCACTTGCCAGCTCATGAAGTCAAGCAAGAAGCGGCCGGCGGGACAATTACAACCCATCCCGCCCCCAGAGCGTGCTTGGCAGCAGGTGACGATGGATTTCGTCACGGGGTTACCAGCTGGGGCGAGTGGGAATGACGGGATCCTGGTCGTCGTCGATCGACTAACGAAGATGGCTCATTTCGCAGCATGCAGGAATTCAATCACAGCCGAGGAAACCGCCCGACTCTTCATCACCACCGTCGTTCGACTGCACGGGATACCCGCATCGATCATCAGCGACAGGGACACGAAATTTACAAGCAACTTCTGGCGGAACCTGTGGCAGCAGTTCGGCACGCGCTTACAGTTCAGTTCGTCCCATCACCCCGAAACTGACGGACAGACGGAACGGACAAATCAGACCATGGAGCAGCTGATTCGAGCCACGTGCGACGATCCGAATACGTGGGAACAGCAGCTGCCACTCATCGAGTTCGCATACAATAACGCACCATCAGCCACGACGCAACAGTCGCCGTTTTACTTGAATTACGGACAGGATCCAACAGTACCCATGACACCGAATCTCGACAACCCCGTCCCACGAGCACAACAGTTCGCCGAGATTCTGCAAGCAGCACGGACCAGGGCAGCAGAAGCAATCAAGAAATCAAACATCATCGCTAAACGCAACGCCGATCGTCATCACAGACCCGTTACTTATCAGCCCGACGACCTCGTTTTACTCGACACTCAGAACCTCCGCCTGCCCATCACTCCAAAACTCCGCCCTCGATACTGTGGGCCATTTCGAATCAGTCACATGGTTACGCCAGTCACCGCGCACCTCCTCCTCCCTGCTGACTGGTACGTCAGCCCCTCGTTCCACGTCAGCTTACTTCGCCCTTACGTGCCATCCACCAGCCAACTCCCACGACATCGACCCACCAGCATGACACGACCACCAACCGAACCAGTCATCACCCCCGACAAGATCCTGAGCCACAGAGTTCGCGACCCTCGAGGAGCCCGAAAAGTGGAGTTTCTGATCCGCTGGAAAGATCGTACCCCCACCGAGGACAATTGGGTTCCCCTGGAGAAAGTTGAAAATCACCCCGTCGTCACCGACTACCTGCGTAGCCGCAATTTCCGAGACATCCACGCGCTTTCATAAGGAGGACCTCCTTAGGAGGGGGGGTAGTGTAAGGAAATTCCCTTTTCCTTACTTCGTGTCCCTGCTCAACGCATACATCACTGTAGAACCTCAGTCAGCACCGTTACCACTCGCGACCATCGCATCATTCATCATCCCGCCCTTTTCGCACATCGCATCCCGACCTCACGGCTCGGCTGGTAACCCGCGCTCCGGGCCTACGCTTCGACACTTTCCCAACCTCAGTCCCAGGCTCGTCGCGCGACCATTACCGTTACCACTATAGTTTCGCTATATAATGTTCGCCCATGCCTTCGCTCATTGGTATTCTTGCTTCGATAGTGCAATTCTAGTTCGTTCACTCAATTGCACTCGTAACAATATTCTACAAATAGTTTGAAGAAGCCAGTTTAGGGTTAGGGTTAGGTCTTTCCACCTCCCTTATCACTTCAGTTAGCTTAGTTAGGCCCATTCTTGATCGATGGTGAGTTTGCCGTGGTCGTCTCTACGCTGCCCCGTTCTTGGTCTCCCCCCCACCTATCGACGACCTAACCCTTCTTCTTTTCGATATCCTACGATGTGTTGCATCACGCTGACGTATGCAGGCAAAGCAGCGAGGGGCCAGCAAGCCTGTGCCGGCCGCAGGTCATGACGGTCCGTATTACCCTCTTCACCTTCCCCTCGTACCTGCCAAAACAGTCGTTAATAATACCCTCGTCCCTGGTACCTCGTCACCTCACCCGCAACCTGATCCGCTTCCGTTAATCAGGCTTGTAATCCGCCTTATTGGTATCCCTACTCTCGCGTGCTAGACATCAGCCATTTGCCCTTCCATAATTGACGTTTTTGTTCTCTTTCAGCCGGTCCTTTCCTATTATTCATATTTATTGGATGACCTTTACCTCCTTTCGGTTCGCCGTTGCTGCGTTTCACGGTCGGCTTTAACCCTAACGCTCCTGTTGACGTTCTTCTTCACGCCTTCCGCGCCTGCCCCGCAGGTTCGGACGACGACGCGTACCCATCCCCTCCCAAGAGGCTCGGCCGAGGCAGCAGCGTCCGAGGCTCCAACCTCTCCACAACAGCCGCCGCAGCTGCGGCCGCAGCGGTAGCGGCGGCGGCGGCGGGCGCGGGCGCGGGGATGGTGGGGGGCGGCGGAGGGGGTCCCGCGGGGATGGAGGGCGTGGAAGAGGGGGGCGCGGGGGGCGGCGGGTGGGAGGCCATGCTGCAGCAGCTGGAGCGCGACTCGTATCTCGCCGTGCTCCGCGCGTTCGGCGCGCAGTCCGAAGCGATCACCTGGGTAGGGCTACCACGTGGGTAGGGTGACCACGTGGGTAGGGGCGATCACATGGGTAGGACGATCTCCTGGATAGGGTCGATCGCGTGGCGATCACGTGGGTAGCGCACCATGAGGGTAGAGGGATCATTTGGGTAGCGCGATCACGTGGGTAGGTGCGATCACGTGGGTAGGTGCGATCACGTGGGTAGGTGCGATCACGTGGGTAGGGGCGATCACCCGCGTAGGCGGATGCCAGTACGTCGACGCACATCTTCCACTTCCATTGCCCCTCTGCCGCACTAGCTGAGCCGTCCCTTGGTGCATGCATGGTGGCTTGGTGGCATGGCGGCATGGCGTGATATGGCATGGTGGCGTGATATGGCACGGCATGGCATGGCACGGAATGGCATGGTGGCGTGATATGGCATGGCCTGGCATGGCATGGCATGGCAGGCGAAGGAGGCGCTGATGTCGGATCTGCGAAAGGAGCTCAACATCTCAGACGACGTGCACCTTCTTCTACTCCCTTTGCTCACTCCCCTTTCATCTCTGCTACACGTCCTCTCATGCCCGCATGCGTGCTGATGATGTCATGGCATGACTTGACGTTGCATGGCATGGCATGTTGGCATGGCAGGCGAAGGAGGCGCTGATGTCGGATCTGCGCAAGGAGCTCAACATCTCGGACGACGTGCACCGCCTGCTGCTCGCGCGCGTGCATGACGACAAAAACATCCGCCTCATCTGGTGGGTTGGTAGGGTAGGGTGGTAGGGTCGGCTGGTTGGTTGGTACGTTGAATAATGAGGCAGCTTAGAAGGCACATTTCGGGCGAGGTGCACCGTCTGTCTGCTGCTCGCACGCGAGTGCATGACGACAAGAACATCCGCCTCATCTGGTGGGTTGGTAGGGTTAGCTCGGCTGGGTTGGTCGTTTGATGGGGTTGGCTTGGCTGGTAGGGTGGGTTGGTGGGGCTGGTTGGGCTGGTTGGCTTGGCTGGTTGGCTTGGCTGGTTGGCTTGACTGGTTGGCTTGGCTGGTTGGCTTGGCTGGTTGGCTTGGCTGGTTGGCTTGGCTGGTTGGCTTGGCTGGTTGGCTTGGCTGGTTGGCCTGGCTGGTTGGCTTGGCTGGTTGGCTTGGCTGGTTGGCTTGGCTGGTTGGCTTGGCTGGTTGGCTTGGCTGGTTGGCTTGGCTGGTTGGCTTGGCTGGTTGGCCTGGCTGGTTGGCTTGGCTGGTTGGCTTGGCTGGTTGGCCTGGCTGGTTGGCTTGGCTGGTTGGCTTGGCTGGTTGGCTTGGCTGGTTGGCTTGGCTGGTTGGCTTGGCTGGTTGGCTTGGCTGGTTGGCTTGGCTGGTTGGCTTGGCTGGTTGGCCTGGCTGGTTGGTTTCACGGGCATTTAAATAAGGCACATTCAGGACGGCGTGCACCCGCCTACTGGTGCTTGTGCGCGTGCATGCATGGCGACAGGAACATCCGCCTCATCTGGTGCGTTGTGTTGGAAGGGTTGGTATTCACACTGTCATGCACTGTCACGCCCTCCGTTTTGGCTGGTATCACTGGGTTATCCTGTCGCTTCCAACATCATACCTCCCATATACGTCTTTCCCATCACATGAACACACCCCACCACCTCTCCCCCACCCTCCGCCCCTTTCCTGCCAACCCCCTCTCTCAACCCCCACCCGCTCTTTACCCCCCACCCCTCTTTCCCCCCCACCCCTCTTTCCCCCCCACCCGTCTCCCCTCCCCTATTATCCCCCTACCCCCTTCCCTCCCATCCCCTCATCCCCACTTTCCCCCCGTTCCCCCCATGCGCGCAGCAATTGAAAGACAGCCATATCTGCTGATTTGAGTCCACTAAAAAATGATTTCCCCTACTACTCCCCTTCCCCCCTGTTCCCCCCATCCCCGCAGCAATTGGAAGACGGCGAGGGATGCGGGGGCATATGTGCACCACCCGCCTCCCCCTCCCCCCGCGGCCGCGCCTCCCCCAGTTGCACCCGCCCCCGAGCTCATCCCCCCAGCCTCCTCCCGCAAGCGGCCAAAAATGGCCGCCCTTTCTGCCGCGCCGTTGGGGAAGGGCGTGGGGGCGGTGGGGGGGGTTGGGGGAGTGGGGGCGGGGGTGGGTGCGCCGTTTGCAGTAACACCTGTTGAAGCTGTTGGGTCGGGGCGGAGAGGGGGGAAGGGGAAGGGCCGACGCGGACGATGGGTGAGTAGCTTTTAGTTCTGCGGTGCTCTTCTGTGAGGATAGTTGAGTGAGTGGGTGGGTGAGTGAGGGGGCGGGCGTGGGTGCGCCGTTTGCAGTGGCGCCTGTGGAGGCTGCGGGGTAGGGCGGAGAGGGGAGAAGGGCAAGGGGCGACGCGGAAGATGGGTGAGTGAGTGGGCGATGAGTATGGGGGGAATGATGGCTGCATTGCCAACGTCAATATCCACCCAGAATACTTACATCCACCCAACTTATCCGTCTCCCCACTCTTTCCCAACTTCCGCTTCCCTTTTTCCCTCAGACCGTCTTCCAGTTACCCTGCTGTCCGCCCCCTTCCCGCTCCCCTCTTCCATCTCTCTCCGTTCTCGCTCCATCCCTCCTCCTTCCCCCGCCGATATCCCCCCATCCTTCATCACCCTTCCTCCCTTCCCCCCCCCCCCCCCCCCCCCCCCCCCGTCATTTCCCATTGACTCCCGCTCCCCCCTCCGCCCCTTCAGTCCGCGGGTGCGCCGGGGGGAGCAGGGCGGGGCGCAGGGGCGGGAGGATTGGCAGCAGCACCAGGGGCACTGGGGGGGATAGCCATAGACCCGCTCATAGGCCGGCGGGTGAAGACGCGGTGGGTCGAGGAGGGAGGCGGTTCACGATTCTATGAGGCGGTGATCACGGATGTGCGGCCAGAGGATGGCATGTACTCGCTGGTGTACGAATTGAACACACCGAACGAGAGCTTCGAATGGGTCGACCTGAATATGGTGAGGAGTAGGGGAGGTGGGTGGGTGGGTATGGAATGGACTAAGGCGGGTGAGAACTGCTGTTCTGCTGGCTGTGGGAAGGGTTGCGGGTCTAATGAGGCGGTGATCACGGACGTGAGGCCGGAGGATGGGATGTACTTGCTGGTGTATGAGCTCAACACGCCCAATGAGAGCTTCGAATGGGTCGACCTGAATATGGTGGGTTGAGTTCGGTTCAGTTGGGTAGGGTTGGGTTGGAACGGGTTGGGTTGTAAGTTGCAGCGTGTTTTTGAGTGCTCTTAAGGCCGCCTGGAAGATGGTATGTACTCGCTGGTGTATGAGCTACGCCAAATGAGAGCTTCGAATGGGTCGACCTGAATATGGTGGGTTGAGTTCAGTACGGTTCGGTTGGGATGGGTTGGGTTGGGTTGTGAGTTACAGGGGGGTCTATGAGGCAGTGATAACAGACGTGAGGCCGGAAGATGGGATGCATTCGCTGGTGTACTCCTCTCATTCCCCCAGACTCAAAGGAAGACATCACGAGGTAACTTTTGAGTCGACTCATAAGTCAGAAGATGGGATGTATTCACCGGTGTACTCCTCTCACAATCTCATTCCCCCAGAACCAAAGGAAGGAAGACATAGTTTGTGTGCAAGGCCCCCGTCTGTGATTGTCTTGATTTCATCTGCCCACCCACGTTCACCCCTCTTCCCCCGCTCCCATCCCACATCTGCGTTTACTTGCCAGATTCAAAACTGACTCTCTGCCTCTCCCACATCTCCTCTCACTCCCCTTCAGATTCCAAAGGAGGACATCATATGGGTGGAGCCCCCCCCACTTTGTGCTTGACTTTATTTCATCTGTCCACCACCCACTTTCCCCTCTCTTCCCCCTGCTCCCACCCCACCCCCACCACCCCCCAGATTCCAAAAGAGGACATGATATGGGTGGAGGGGGCCCCCCAGTGCTCGACTTTCATCTGCCCACCCGCCCTCCCTTTTCCTCATTCGTACTTTCTCTCACCTTCTCGCTTCCCTCTCCCCCCCTCACCCCTTCAGACCCCAAACGACGACATCATATGGGTGGAGGGCCCCCCAGTTTGTGCTTGACTTGATTTCATCTGCCCACCTCCCACTTTCCCCTCTCTTCCCTCGCTCCCACATCTCCTTTCACCCCCTTTAGATTCCAAAGGAGGACATCATATGGGTGGAGGGCCCCCCAGTACCCGACTTAACTGCACTCCTGCCCCCCCTCTCCCCACCTGCCCTGCACCTCTTCTCACCCCTTCAGATCCCGAAAGAAGACATCATATGGGTCGAGGGCCCCCCAGTACTCGATTTTATCCGCCCACCCGCCCTCCCCCTAGCCGCCACCGCCGCTGCTGCTACCGCCCCTGCTGCTGCCCCCGCTGCTCTTATGGCTGCTGGGGTGGATAAAGACGGCAAGAAGGCAGCAGCAGCAGCAGCAGCAACAGCAGCAGCGGCAGCAGCCGCAGCACGAATGGCCATGGCTGTCCCTGCTGCCGCTGCACCTCGTGCACTGGGGAAAACAGGACCTGCTGCTGCTGCTGCTGCCGGCGCTGCAGGAGGGACAGGGGCAGGAGGGGGGGCGGGGGTGGGAGCAGGAGGAGGGGCTGGCGCGAGCTACTATGGGAATGTTGTGGGGGTGACGGCAGGAGGTGGGCCTGGAAAGGGGGGGGAAGGGGAGGGAGGAGAGGGGGTGGCGGGGTGGTTGAGGCGAGTGGCGAGCCTGCCGCCCCTAGTGGAGATACTCAAGGTGAGCGTTTTGAGCTTAAAGGTGAGGGTTCGAATCTGGACGGTGGCGGTTAACTTGGAAGGGGAGGGAGGAGAGGGGGTGGCAGGGTGGTTGAGGCGAGTGGAGAGCCTGCCTCCCCTTGTGGAGATTTCAAGGTGAGCGTTTTGAGCTTCAAAGGTCAGGGTTCGAGTCTGGAAGTTGCTAGTTTGGAGATTTGGATTTTCTTTTTTTCTTTCTTTCAATCGTGGGTTTCAATTGCTGAGTGTGACCATTCCGAATGCTGCAGCTGAGAAGCTTACGGCCTGAATGCAAGTTGTTGAGTCATGTCACGCGTTGCAGTGAGCCACACATCTGTTTGTTTACAATTCAAGATTCTTCAAGATTCTTGCTCCCCTCCCTCACGGCCCATGTTCTCCAATGCATCCACGTCAGCTGGGGAATGTGGAAGACGAGGATAACCTAGTCAAGCTTGCAGATGCCAAGAGGCTGATCAAGGTATGCTGCTCCCTAGGCATAGTGAAATCACTTCTGAGAATTCTCAAAAGTGTTTTTAACATGTTGCTCCCTGGATATAGCTCTGCTTCTTATTATGTCTCTTATAATGCTCCTGTATAAGACAGGAGCTCCTGTATATGACCCTGCATGTGTCAGTGCTCAGTGTCCTATCTGGTATGATCCGTCGTTTCATTCTTTCAACCCATTTGCCGTCGATTCATCTCTGCCGTCAATCCACCTCTGCTGTCGAGCGATCCCTGCCGTCGATCTTTTTCTGTCATCAAACCATCTTTTCCATCATTCAATCTATGCCGTCGATTCGTCCCTACCATCAATCCATCTCCGCCGTCAACCCATCTCTACCGTTGATCCATCCCTTCTTTATTCCAATTCTGTGTTTCAGGAGCGGGAGAATGAGCTGCGAAGGGCACTGGCGATACTAGGAGAGGACAGTGAGGAGGACGAGGAGGAGGAGGGGAAGGAGAGGGGAGGAGGAGTGAGGGAGGAGAAGGGTGGCATTATCAAACGAGGCTCTTCCAAGCAGTCAGGTGCGTTCCAGGGTTGTGAGAGCGGGAGTGAGTGAGAGAGGGAGCTGCGAAGGGCACTGGCATTCATAGGAGAGGACAGTGAGGAGGATGAGGAGGAGGGGGGGAAGTAAAGAGGGGGAAGGGAGACTGGCACTGTCACACGAGGCTCTTTCATGCAGTCAGGCGCGAGGGGTGGAGACGGATGGGGAAGAATGGAGAGGGTGGGAAATGGGTGGAGAGAATGAGAGAGGGGTGTGAGGAGGTTTGTTTGTTTGTTTTTCTTCCTTTTATCTACTTCTTTCTTTCCTCTTCCAGTGCTGCGTTCCAATTCGTTTGCGTGCCCCAAACAAATCCCCCTCGTTCTCCCCTCTCCTTTGAAAGCAAACCATGATGCTGTGTATGTTTTTCCCCTCTCCTTTGCAAGCAAGTCGTTTGCGAATTCTCAAAAAACATACATTGCAAGCAAACTATGGTCCTTCCACTCACCTGCGGAGGCTCCTATTGTCTCTTCTTCTCCCCTTTTTTCTGCTTCACTCACCACCATATTTTCCCGATTTTTCTGCCCAACCCACCAACCTCTCCCTTTCTTTCGTCCTGCCCTCCACCCCCCCCTTTGTTTCTCCCACCCCAGTCTCCCCTTCTGCTTCTGAACCCTCCACAGCCAGTGGCCAGGGCAGAGAGGGGGCACCAAGGGGAGGGGGAGGAGGAGGGGGAGGGGGAGGAGGAGGGGGAAGAGGGGGAGGTAGTGGAGGAGGAAGGGGAGGGGAAGAAGCAGGAGGTAAGAGGGGAACAGGAGCAGGGGAAGAGGGAGGTGGGCGGTCTCAATTGTCTTCTAGCAGCCGGTCCTCTGATGAGGATGATGAGGATGATGATGTCAGCAAGGGGCGCAGTGACGACGATGATGACGTCAGCAAAGGCCGGCGCAGCGGTGCAAGTGGCAGGGGAAGCCCGGGCAGGAAAGAGAAAAGCCTGAGAGGTGGGCCGGGCAGCCCGAGGGGCAGAAAAAGCCCAAGAGGGAGGCAGGAGAGTGATGGGAGTGGGAGGAGCGGGGAGAATAGTGAAGGGAGTGAGAGGCCGAGGGGAAGGAGCAGGGAAAGGAGTGTTGATAGTGGGAAGAGTGGGGAGAGGCGGAGTGTGGATAGTGGGAGGAGTGGGAGGAGTGGGGGGCGAGGGGATAGGAGTGATGATGACGAGAAGGGGAGGGGCAGGAGGGAGATGAAGGGAGGAGGGGAGGAGGGCGGAAGGAAGGCAGCAGCAGGTGGGGCGGCGACAAGGGGGGACAGTAGAGAGAGCAGCGAAAGAAAGAGAGGAGAGCGAGGCGGGAGTGTGAGCAGCAACAGCGGCAGCCCGAAACGAGCCAGATCCGGAGGAGATAGGGGGACCGATCAGGACAGGAGTGCAGCAGCCAACAGGGAAGGAGGGGCAAGGGGTGGGGAGAAAAAGCCACGGTCCGAAGCTAGTGGAAGGAGGTCGGGAGGGGGGGAAGATGAGGAGGATGAAGTGGATATAGACAGGGATGAGGGCACAAGCCGGGGGTCCCCTGCAGCATCAAGAGGGGACTCTAGGGGAGAGTCTAAGGGGGATTCTAAGGGGGGATCCAGGGGGGGTGCTACTAAGGGAGGGTCTAGGGCTGGCTCTGGGGGTCCCCCTGGCGGTCGTTCCCCCAGTCACTCCCCTGGTCGCTCTGATGGCGGGTCCTCTTCGGATGAGTCCAAGTAGGGCTGTTCTCTTCTGTTCTATTTTGTTGTGTTGGATTGTCTTGGTTGGCCAATGCATCCGTGTGGGGCACTAGAGCTTGAGATACGGGTATGACAGATCAGGTGCAGCTTTGGCACTTCAGGTGCTGCTTTGGCAATTTAGGAGCTATGGCAGATCAAATGCTTTGGCAGTTCAGGTAATTTGGCAGATCAGGTGCTTTGGTAGTTCAAGTGCTATGGCAAAGCAGGTGCTTTGGCAGTTCAGGTGCTATGGCAGTTCAGGTGGTTTAGGGGAATTTTCAGTGTGAGCCTGATATGAGGTTTGCTTGATACGAGGCATGGGAGCACGCTCTTACACAAATTTAGGGACTACTATCACATGTAAGGACTAGTATCACATGTTCTTCATCACAGATACCACTCATATGCACAAGTTCTAATCTTTAACCCTATTTGCAGTCTATATCCTACATAAATCTACGGTTTTTAGTTGTAGAGAAAGAGCACATTCCAGCAAAAAAAGGCGCTGAAAAGCATGGAATGCTGAAATGGCGAACCAGCTACGCAACAGCCGAAAAGGAAATGGAGTTGGATGCACTAGTTGACAAGACGAAGCACTCATGCTTTGAGCGCAGCGTACATGGCATCAATGGGCTCCTGCGCACATGGCAATGGGGAGCAAAACCGCAGGGAAAGGATGGATGAGTGCGCAAGTTAGCACAAGCAAGGCAGCACCACGAGCCTCGTGTAACAAAGAGCATGAGCAGCCTCCCGCAATCGTAACTCAAAGCAGGAGCATCTCCTGGTATGGTAGTGCTTGAGCTGGGCATGCACTGGGCGTACTTTGGCCTGTTGTTGGGTGTGGTAATGTCTCTATCCATACAAAGGGCGTGCCATGCCCATACCAGCGTTACCACCCAGATGTGCTTGTTCACAAGAACGGAAGGTAGGGCGGCTGTAGACGCACCTGGTAGTACTTGAGCAGCTGAGGCCTCTTCTTCTTGAAGGTGGGAGTGAGGAGGTCTCTTGCTGCATCGAAGGGCACACTGTCCAGATGCACTCCCTTCACCATCTCAAAGCCCTTGAGCTGCTCCGGGCAAATGGCACGAAGGAGGGAAGGGAGGTGAGGAGGTGGGGAGGGAGGGAGGGAGCGAGGGGGGTGGGGGAAAGGGGGGGGGGGGGGGGGGGGGGGGGGGGGGGGGAGAGGGAGGGAGGGAGGGAGGGAGGGAGGGAGGGAGGAAGGGAGGAAGGGAGGGGGGGAGGGGGGGGAGGGAGGGAGGGAGGGAGGGAGAGAGGTAGAACTTGAACAAGAGAGTGAGCAAAAGAGTGAGGGAGATGAGGGTGGGTGTGGGGGCGCCACGCCTCGCTCCACATCAACGAGGAATGTTGTCCTCTGGCACTGCATGCATTCATGCATGCATGACGAGGTCTGCACTTGCCCTTCCCTCTTCTCCACATACCCTTCCCCCCTCTCCCCTTCCCCTGTTCCCCTCCCCCCTCTCCCCTCTCCCCTTCCCCCCTCTCCCCTTGCCCTGTTCCCCTCCTTTCTTTCCCTCTCAACCCTTCCTCCTCCTGCCTTCCCTCCCATCTCCCCCCTTACCTTCTCTCCTCTCTGCCTCCACTCTCCCTTTGCCCATCTCTCTCTTTGCCCATCTCTCTCACCTTGCCCATCCCCCCGTCCCTCACCAGGCCCTTCTTCCCAGTCTCTACAAGTTTCTCCAGGATGAACTTCTTGGCCTGGGGTGTCTGGCACAGGGCAGCATAGTCGCCCTCCACTCCAGCGCCCTTGGCCCATGCCTCTAGAGCCGGCTGGTTCGGCACCACCACCGCCACCAGCACCGCCTCGAAGCTGTTCCCGTACACCCACACCTGATATTGGGGTGGGGGTGGTGCAGTGAGGTGGAAAGGGGCAGAGCGGGTTACAACGGGGTGAGCAGATGTGAGTGGGGTAAAACAGGACTTTAGAGAAGGGAACCACACAGAAATTGATTACAGTTCAATAGTGAGCAAGCAACCCACCATGACCATAGCGGAGCAGATCATACTATTGCTCCAGGTTCCTTCCCATACTCGTTCTCCAGGACCTCCACAGCCACATGTGAAAGCCAAATCATAACTGAATCTGTAAATTCATTCATACGCATACCATAATGAGTAACTCACCATGTCTATAGCGGAGCAGTTGCCATACACATTCTCCAGGTTCTCGACGGCCACATACTCGCCCTGAGCGAGCTTGAAGATGTTCTTCTTGCGATCCACTATCTTCATTGACCCGTCCGCCTGCCACTCGCCCACGTCCCCTGCTCACAAGCAACGCATGGAAGGATGCACACATGCACACATGAGGTGACTCCTGAGCCGATTCAATAGTCGCTTGAAGATGTTCTTCTTGCGATCCACGATCTTCATTGACCCGTCCGCCTGCCACTCGCCCACATCCCCTGCTCACAATGACACACATGAATGGATGCACAAATGCACAGATGTACAATGTCACACTCGCACAATGTCACACACGCACAATGTCACACACACACATGCACATTGCACACATGTTCAATTGTACAGATGCATAGTTGAACACGCACACATACATGCATGCGACCTTGCCTGACCGCCCCATCCTCCTTTGTATCTTCCTTGATCAAAGTCTCCACCTTCCCTATTTACTATCCTCTCTCTAGCACACCTGTACGGAACCATCCCTCATCATCAATCGCCTCCTTGGTCAGTTCATCCCGCTTGTAGAACCCCGTGAACAGAATCGGGCCGCGAAGACATCTCTCGCCTCTCTCTCTTTCACCACCCACACCCTAATGCCCCTCCTCTTTCTCCCACATCCATCTCTCCCCACCCTCTCTCGCACACATACCTGTACCATACGACCGTAATTTTGAACCTTACTTGTATGGAACCATCCCTCATCATCAATCGCCTCCTTGGTCAAATCGTCCCGCTTGTAGTACCCCGAGAACAGAATCGGGCCGCGAAATATCTTCCATAGACTCCACCCACACACACCCCAACGCCCCCCTCCTACCTCCTCCCACCCTCTCTATCGCGCACACACCTGTATGGAACCATCCTTCATCATCAATCGCCTCCTTGGTCAAATCATCCCGCTTGTAGTACCCCGAGAACAGAATCAGGCCGCGAAATATCTTCCGTAGATGCCACCCACACACACCCCAACGCCCCCCTCTTACCTCCTCCCACCCTCTCTATCGCGCACACACCTGTATGGAACCATCCCTCATCGTCAATCGCCTCCTTGGTCAGATCATCCCGCTTGTAGTACCCCGAGAACAGAATCGGGCCGCGGAGGCAGATCTCCCCGCGGGCGGGAGTGGCGAGGGCGTCATAATTCATGTCAGGCACGGACTCAAGGCGCGTCTCCAGAGTGGGCATGGGGGGGCCCACCGTGCCTGCCTGCTCGATGCCCTCTGTGTACGAGATAAACCCACTGGCGTTGGTTTCGGTGAGACCTGATGGCATTAAGAGGGTATTGAGAGAAGGGGAGAGAGGGATTGAGGGAGTGGGAGGGGGCATGAAAAGGTGGGGAAAGAGAGGGAATGAGGTGAGGGGGCATGAATGGGAGTGGCGAGGGCATCATAGTTCATGTCAGGGACTGACTCGAGGCGCGTCTCCAGAGTGGGCGTGGGCATGCCCACTTAGGGGCATGGGGCATGGTTTGGTTTGAGTGAAGTGTGGTTCGCAGTTCATCCCAGCAAAAGATGCGCGGTGTATCCAGCGCCCGTATTGTGAACCCAATGGTGGCGGTCACCTGCTCATAGTAATCTTGAGGTGAGATTCGTTTTTACTGTTGAGTTGACTTCTGTGTTATATCTAAAAGCGGCTCACCATTTCCTTGGACCACGGGGCAGCACATGGTCATCTTAAGGAACTCCTAGTGTGGGGTGAAGGGGGCAACACCGCACTGCACTACTCTATAAGCCAGTAGGAGCAGCAGGCTCACCATAGCCCTTCTCTTCCCTTCACCTGTCACCATATCTGGCTTGACAGTAATTCACCATATCCTTGCACCACAGGGCAGCACATGGTGATCTTGAGGAACTCCTCCACGTGGGGGGCGAGAGGTGCAGCACCGCATGGCACCACTCTGTAAGCCAGTAAAGAAACTCACCATATCCTTGCACCACGGGGCAGCACATGGTGATCTTGAGGAACTCCTCCACGTGGGGGGCGAGAGGTGCAGCACCGCATGGCACCACTCTGTAAGCCAGTAAAGAAACTCACCATATCCTTGCACCACAGGGCAGCACATGGTGATCTTGAGGAACTCCTCCACGTGGGGGGCGAGAGGTGCAGCACCGCATGGCACCACTCTGTAAGCCAGTAAAGAAACTCACCATATCCTTGCACCACGGGGCAGCACATGGTGATCTTGAGGAACTCCTCCACGTGGGGGGCGAGAGGTGCAGCACCGCATGGCACCACTCTGTAAGCCAGTAAAGAAACTCACCATATCCTTGCACCACGGGGCAGCACATGGTGATCTTTAGGAACTCCTCCACGTGGGGGGCGAGAGGTGCAGCACCGGAGCAGATGGCCTTCACCCGCCCTCCCAGCCGCGCCTTGATCTGCACACAGGACACGCGAGGAAGAGACGAGTGAGACAGGTGGGGAGCAGGGAACAAGAGAACGCAGGGAGCGAGAGATGCTTTGAGGATTCTGACAAACAGCAAGGGCATGGGACAGAAGCTCAGAAACTCCTGTTCAACTGTTATGTGTCTTGGACATGTTCTCATTAGCGACCATTTACCTTGTTGAAGACAATCGCATCTGAGATCGGAGCGGCAAACTGCACGGCCACGCCCGCCCGGATGCGAGCCTGCTTGCGGCTGTATGCCAGGTCAAATAGGAACTTGCTAATGCCCCCTGCTGCTTCTACCTTCGCCTTCACACCTGGCAGGCAGGGAGGGAGATGCAGAGGATGGCGGGAGCAGGGAAAAAGGTGTTAGAGCGGACGGATGAACAGAGAGGAAGGGACGTGAACCTATAGACCAGGTAAAAAGAGGCCTATGCGAAACCGGGAACCCTGAGATGGAGGTGTGATGCAGGTCAGGCCGAGGAGGGGCGAGCCGGCAGCAGTAGTGTGACAGCAGAGGAAGAATATGTTTGATAGCAGTTGTGAGGGGTGAGGGATCAGAGAGGAGGGGAAGGGAGGGGGGAGCGGCATGGGAGCGACCAGCATGGACGCAATCAAAGACGCGAGGCATGCCACAGAAGAAGGGAAAGAAAGAGAGGATAGGGGAGAGGGGAGAGAGGAGAGGGGAGGAGGGGGGAGGGGGGGTGCTGACCAGCGTAAATGCGGTCGAAGATGCGGGGGACGCCACAGAAGAAGGTGGGCCTGAGCTCTGCAATGTCCTCCGTGAGCAACTTGACGTCCTGGAGAGAGGAGGGGAGTGCGGGGAGAGGGGGAGCGAGTGGGGGGAGAGGAGGGGGGGAGGGGAAAGAGAGGCGGGGGAAACAATTCAGCGGAATAGCGAGAGGGGCAGAAGTACATGCAACTTGTTAGTGGATTTACACGGACCCACCATACACATAGAGCCTCCAATACAAGCAGCGAGCACACAGTGCGAGCACAGTAACTGCTGGATTTCTTGCTACGGGATATGAGCGGGGATCACCCCACACGTGCGTGGATGAGGGCTCACCCCACGCCAGAAGCCAATGGCGCCACCGAAGTAGGTGATGAGCTCCTCAGCTGAGCGGTCAAAGATGTGCGCCAGGGGCAGGTAGGAGAGGTACATCTCGTCTTCGCCAAACTGTGAAGGAGGTGGGAAAAAAAACAGGGGGCAAAATGCAGGCCAATATCAGGAACAACAAGCTGCAACCTCGCATCGCAACTAGTATTGCCAGGTTGAATCGGCAGGTATGTAGACGGGCACAAAGGCTGATGCTGTAAGATCGGGGCTAACGCATTTTGCTGTTAAAAACACCGCATGTGCTCCTGTGACTGTATGCAGCTGAGTCTTACGTTGATGTTATTGTATGCAACGAAATCCTTATTCCCGGCAATGGCAGCCAGCAATGCCCTGTGCGTCAAGAGAACTCCCTTGGGCTCGCCAGTGGTGCCTGGGGTGGGAAGAGGGGGGAATTAGGGAGGGCACGCAGGTATGATATGACAGATTGTGAAGACAGATTGTATTGCAAAGCATTAGAACATGAATCTTGTGGACAAGAATCTGGAGTGCACACAGCGATTATAAATGTTAGGCCAAAAAAATGCAACCTGACATGAGCACAACATGATTTGGTTGCAACGGTGGTAGTAGTATCTGTATTGACACAATCAGGCACAAACGGCCATGCCTGAAACTGAGCACGCTACATCCGATGGTGCATCAAGAAGTACCTGAAGTGTACATGATCGTGCAAATATCCTCTGGCTTTGGAGGGATGGGCTCCGCAGAGTTCGACTCGCCCTGAAAACATCCAAAAGAAAGCGACAAGTGGTGTGCGCTGAATTTGCCGTTCCAGCATAGATGATCGTTTCTCCTGCAATGACTGCAATTGTTGACCTAAATGCGCTCTCAGGAATCACTAGATAGACCCCCTAGCTGGTCCACATGTGCTCACTGAAGGAAAATTGGCTGAGTTGGCCGTAACAACCTTGATACCCACAAAACAATCTCACTGAGCAGTACCTCCTTAAGAGCGTCCTCCCATGAAAGCGCCTTGATGCCAAGGTCCTTCAGTGCCTTGCTCGACTCCTCATCCACGGCTCCCATGCTTATAACAGCTGCCAGGAAAGGAACAAAGGAGAACGGAATTTACACATACTCAGTGGTTATGGAGGTTCGTTCAAGGAAGAGCATGTTCGAGATGGTTCGCTGCAAAGTGCGGCTCTATCAGTTTGTCAAAAGACGACACCGGGATAAGAACGACACTCACTCTTTACGTGCTCTGTGCACTTGGGGAGACTCTTGAGAAGCTGCAAACAGGAAGAGAGTCATGGGGTCGAATCAGAACAGATGCACAAATGATGAAAAATAAACCAGCTCACAGCTGAAGATTAGTCACGTGTACAGAGTTTGGAAGCAGTGTCACAGGCATAGATTTTCCAGCTGGTCGGTTCGCACTGGACTTGAGAGCTCACCGCAGGGAGATTGGCAGGCATGACAGCGACCGAAGACACTTCTGCGTGGTTCAAAATGAACTCCACTGCCTCAGGGCCTGCGGATAAGACAGCGGGGACACAGAGGGGATATGATATAGAGGGGATCGAAGTGAAATGATGCAGACATGCGGAAGTAGGTGAACGGAGGATGCTGAGGAGAAGCAGATAACCTTCCTTCTGCGATGCAGAGGAACCTTAAAGCGGACACGTACCGAGGGTGTCATAGAGTGGCACGCAGTGGATCGATTGGCTGTTGCATGCCTGCAAAAGTTACAGACATCTCCAGCACAATATCAGTGAGACTTCAAAGCACAGCTGATTGGGCTACAGCCTCTGAAATCAAGAAACGGAAGCCCGGTGATGTGAACGAACAATGCTTTTTAAATGCGTATGAGAAGCAGGCGCACCTCCATGGTCATGAACCATTCAGGCGAGTTGATCCCATATATGCCAACGCGGCTTTGCTGCACCAAAGAAAAAGAGAAAAGAGACATAATTTCAACATCAGTTGGAGAATAACGACGTTGTTACTATTCTATCGTGACAGCAAACGAAACACAGGAAATATTATATTGAAATGTTGAATCTCCATGGAAAATATGGGCATTTGGTGAAAAGAAGCATCAACATACGGGTTGAAGGCCGTTGAAGCGAAGTGCAGACGCGATCTTCTTGACCGTAGCGCCAACCTCCTCGTACGTTTGCCATTCGTATGGACCCGCCTGAACGGTTTTTCACGTCGAACAGAGTTTTATAACACGAGACTCAACTTCGCAGGTATTGAAGTACAATTACCTGTTGTAGACACTAGCAACAGCGATATAAAAATTGTCGAGTAATTAAGCTGAGTAAATGCTTACCACGCCGTCGACGACTGATCGCTTTCCTAGGAACTTGTTCTTCGCGAATTTCTTGACGGAATTGCTGAGATCATCAAACATTCAAGGTTAGCAAATTGTGCAAGACGACTGACAAGAAAGAGATCCAAGTCGAGAATAAGATGGCCCCAGAGACTGAGATGCTGTACGCGGAGTGCGGTAACAAGATTAGGGGTATTCAGATGATAAAACACAACATTTGGATGGTTGAGACGTACTCGAAAAGCTCCCAGACGGTATTGATGCCTTCCAGCTTGGCATACCCATCCTTGGCGTAGAAACTTTTATACGTTGGTCCTGCATCAGAATAAGAAACCAGGTCCTTCAGTCTGCTAATCAAGATTGACGTTTCCACACTCAGACTGGCGGGGACACTGTGCATAAGTTGCAAGTCCAAGGGATTCACCTTTGGAAAGCACCCCTTCCGACGCTGGAACAGCATCTGCTGTCTTGATCGCCCACTTCATGGTGCCTTCCCCAGCAGGAGTTCCAGCCATGGCTGCAATTTTAGAGCCACTGAAAAAACACTGCTTGCTAAGGCGAACAGCAGCAAAATCAGCCAGAAACCTCTCAGGTAAGGAAATGCCGGCAGATCAATCGAAGGGGGAGGTTGTGTCTGACGGGCTCGCTCACTGATTGATCGATGACTGACGAAACCTTAAGACCATCAGGTCAGTTGGCGACAAGTTTGGTTGACTGCACCTCGATGGATCTAAGCTTTCCGTTTGAGAAGATACACATTCGCGAACTGGTGTCTACAGTATCTGTTTTCGCAAGGCAGGCGGCCAATCATGTTTGTCGCGCCACGCAAAGTTCCAGGGAGGGAACATTCTCCATCTCCGTCATTCTCAACCTCGACTTGCAGTTGAATAACCTGGAAGGTGTTTCGAAACACTAGAACAACAAAAAATCATCGGCCATTTTCACGTGCATGCAGCTTAGTCTAGGAACTTTATTCAAGTGCATACAATGTTAGTGGGCAGGTGGGTACACATTACGCAGCTTAGAAATTTGTTGTCGTAAAATTACTCGCTTCCCAAGATTCGATTTTTTTTTTTTTTTTAGATAATGGATATGTACACCGGAAGAACAAACATACATAAGCAATAATAGTCGTAACTGTACCAAGTTTCGTTTTGAATTAGCACAAATAGTCGAGAATATATATGATTTCGGATTACACACTACCATTTTCAGGTGCATGCAACTTAGCAAAGGAGCGATATTCAAGTGCATGCAAGGTGATTGTGCATGTGCAAACGCGTTTCTGGGGTTAAACATTCTTTTCCGTAATTTCACACACTTATCAAGATTTGATTCGAGCTGGCACAAAAGGTCTGAAATATATGCGATTTCGGGCAACGCAAATCGGAATCGGAATGTTTGGCTCTCGATGCTGCATGTTCCGACGTCACTAAGTGCAATGATTGCATTTTTGCCCAATTGCTACTCAAATTTATGCTTCGCACCAACTCTTTTTGAACGAATCTAATGCTAGATCTGTTGTACTGTTGACGGAGATGACGAGTGCTGCGGAAAGGTGTGCAAAAATTAGGAGAGGGTAAAATTGAAATATGCCCGAAAGTTTGTAGATTTTGGCCCTACCAAAATTAATGTTTTGTCGTACATGTATATTGAAATAAGTGGAATATCATGGCATTAATTACGTGTCATTTAATATACATGTATCGTACGGTATATCCTTAATAGCGGTAGGGTTAACTCTCCTAACACTCGGGCAGATTTCTCGAGTTTCGGATTACCATTTCCAACCAATGTACGTCCCATCAGGGTTTGCTGATTTGACCCGCGAAGCATCCGCAACCTGGCGCCAATAGTACAATCGATTTAGTATTAAATTCGTTCAAAAAAAGTTGGTGCGAAGCAGAAATCTGAGTAGGAATTGGGCAAAAATACAATCATTGCACTGAGTGACGTTGGAAAATGCAGCATCGAGAGCCAAACATTCCGATTCCGATTTGCATTGCCCGAAATTGCATCTATTTCATATCTTTTGTGCCAATTCGAATCAAATTTTGGGAAGCGTATAAAATTACATGAGCAATTGTTTAACCTGAGAAACGTGTATTCACCTGCACAATAACCTGGCATGCACTTGAATAGCGCTCCTAGGCTAAGTTGCATGCACCTGAAAATGGCCGGATTACAGAAATCAAAATCGGAATGGTTGGCTCTCGATTCTGCATTTTCCGACGTCACCAGAAGCAATCATTGCATGTTTGCCCAATTTCGACACGAAATTTTGCTTGCCCTAACTCTTCTTGAACGAACTTAAATGCTAGATCGGTTGTACTGTTGATGTGCGTGACGGACGCTGCGCTTGGCAAATCAACAAATTCTTCTTAGGCATGCAGAAATTCGTGTTAAAATTGGGCAAACATGCAATGATTGCTTCTGGTGATGTCAGAAAATGCAGAATCGAGAGCCAACCATTCCGATTTTGCTTTGCGTAATCCAAAATCGCATCTATTCTCCTCTGTTTGTGCTAATTTGAAATAAAGTGCGTGATTTTAATATACCACATTTCTAAGATGCGTAAAGTGTACACACCTGTCCAATAACAGAGCATGCACTTGAATACAGTTCCAAGAATAAATGGCATGCACTTGAAAATTGCCGAAAACACGTGGGTGTCGGGCGAAAGTCCCATCTCTGACTGCCAAGTGTCCCTCCTCTGGAACTTGGGTGACTTTAGTGATGCCTCCAGTACAATCTCCCAACATTCTCCCTAGCTGATTGTTCCAGCCCAAATCCCTACGGAAGTCATGACCAGGCCTGTCGAAGTCCCTGGAACCAACACTTTGAGGCCTAAGCTGTTCGAAGTTTGGCCCTGATTTTCACGAAGGTGATCGTTTTTTAGCCCTTAACGATCACGGGCGAAGGTAATATTCAATACTTGAAATCCGGGCTTCCTACAGAAATGTACGTGAGCTCTAATGGCACAAAGGCAGATGTCAACCTATTACTTAGCAGCGGGAAGGAGTATGCTAACGACTCATCTGCATACCTATAGCAAGGGGGGAAGTGGGGTGGGGAGGGGAGGAGAGGGGTCGTAGGGCAAAACATCGTCAGCAAAGAAGTCGTTTAAACTCGTGTGTACAAACGCAAAGTACTTCCGAGGTGGTCGTTTTTCATGTAGTACTACTAGTGTGAACTGATGGGGCAAATTTTCTCTTCACCACTTTGGGTGTCAGTGTCGCGAGTCCAGTGTGAGTACTTGGAACTGTGAGGAGACGAATTGACTTGAAAATATTTTGCAACTACAGCCATAAAATCAACACAAGAAAGTCCTTTTTTGCCTAAGTAGATAGCTTGTGGGAGATTCAGGGAGCTTGTGGGAGATTCAGGGAGGATGAGAGCGGGAGGAGAAGAGTGGCACTTGGGCATCTCGCAGGGCTACTTTACTCCTGATCCGGGAAATCAGGGAAAGGCCCCGAACCAGTCCTTAACGGATCCGGGTTGAGACCCCTATATCTCAAAATCAGCCCGTAAGAAAAACGGGCTTCCCTCGAAACCAACCCTTTGAAATGCCGAAGCTGGCTGGGAGTTCGCCCGGAATGTTCAGGGCATTAAGGAAAAATGCCCTTGAATCGACAGCCTCATGACCAGAATGGATTACTTTGTAGCAGGAACGAGAAGGAAACCAGCCCAGACCCACCGCACTTGAAGTTCGGGGGACTCGTAGTTTTGTTACTTGTAAGGCGCTCTTTAGAGCCCGCATTCCTTGTGTGCAACGCCGTGATTGGCGTTCTTGGATCAACTATCACTCCACAAGACAGTCAGCAGCTAGCGAAATGTCGCAATCTTGCGTCATATCCCATGTCCAACCTGGTACATTTTTTAAGCTTACGACCTCTTATCATAGTCGCAGGCGTCCTACATTTCAAGCGATTAATTCCTTCGACCCACGAATTCCTTGTCGACGACCTCATTCCCCGTCAGGATCGCTACGCCAGTGTCTCAGCCATTCGTTCTCAAATCATACGAACGATCTATTTCATGGACGTCGAAGTCCCTCTAGTGCATTGTCACAGCGCTCACAGTCACACCGTTCGATGCGTCCTGAATCCCACCGTCATCGGACGGCTACACGAGCGTCGTCTACCAGCGGGAATGCTGGTCTAGATCCATCCGTTGAGCACAGCACCATGGTGAATGAGGAGCTGCTGCTCTTCTTCTACCAACTCGATCTGAATACCAGGCTTCAGGTGAGGGGAATTTTCGTTGTTTTATTTCATCAATAGAATTCTCACTTGCTAGCAGCATCACGCTAGAAAAGCAGTCTGCAATGTCGATTTTGCTTGACCAATGTCAATTTTTCACCTGGAAAGAGAATTTTCGATCCTCCTTACTCGTTCCGCAGAAAGCGCTCAACTTGGACCAGTACGAACCTGCTCAACTACTCCGGGAAAAGATTGCGGAGGTAAGACAAATCATGTGGTTCGACTTCTGACTAGTGCTGCTGAAGGTCGCGTATCGTTCTCGCCGAATCCGACTCTTACTCTCGGCCGCCTTTACTCTGATTATCTTGCTGTGGCAGCTTGATCGTGAAATCGCTCGACAGAGAGAAGCAAAGATGGGCACCTCATCCAAAGAAGCAGCTCAAGACAAGGGCTTAGCCTTGTTACGTCTCAAGTAAGAACATTTATCACGAACTTCGTACACCGATTCATCTGTAACATTATCTTGTGCGTTGATGACTATGTCTGCTCCATGATTTCTCTGATTGTTGTCTAATTTAATAGATTATGTGGATCTGGATCCTGGATGCTACTGACAGGGCAGGGCTGCAGCGAGCAGTGGAGCAGGAGCTGTACGAGGAAGCAGCTGAGATCAGAAAGAAAATGAGCCAACTAGAGGTGTGTCCTTTGGTTGCAAAAGTTGTGTCTTCGCAGCAGTGGACCAATTGGGGTGTCAGGAAAGGTCACTGTTTCATTATCTAGCACTAGTTACGCCAAACTATCAAACTTCTGATTTTGTTGTGCTCGCTATTTTCCAGGGTGACACTCTGGCAGCTTCTGCTGCAGCGTTGGCTATGGGCAATGTCACTTACAAGCTCCGGCTAGGGCAGAAAGTTACTCACAAAGAATTTGGTGAGTCTTTGTTAAAAAAAGTGTTTGGTTTG
>CANXME010000423.1:47500-100960 GCA_948144175.1 Closterium sp. NIES-65
TGCAGCACCACCAGCAGCAGATTCGCCTGGTGCTGTACTCTTGGTTGGAGCAGACAGCGATGTTCGAATGCTTGTACTCGTTATAGCAGCCTCGGTTGGAGCAGTACCACTGGGTGAAGAGGGGCCATTGGTTGAAAGGCTGGGCTGGGTCTCAGCAGCTGTAGCAGCGCCAGAAGCAGGAGTAGCAGCGGTGGCAGGACTAACAGCAGCAGCAGCAGCAGCAGCAGCAACAACAGTAGAAGCACCAGCAAGCTGATGATTATCATATTGGTGGTCGTCCTGAAGCATGAGCGCCACCCACGCCTCGTCCATCTGAGCCTGCCGCATCTTGGCCTCCGCCGCGCGCCGCTGAATGCGCTCCCCGTGAGGGCTGCGCACAGGAGTGGGCGACGGCGGCTGCCATGCGGACGTGATAGGCGTGGGCGACGGCGGCTGCCACGTGGACACAGGCGTGGGCGACGGCGGCTGCCACGTGGACACAGGCGTGGGCGACGGCGGCTGCCACGTGGGAACGGTTGTAAGGGAGGCTGGGCGCAGACGAGGCATGGGTGCTGCAGCTTCGCCGGTGGCTGCGAGGGTCTTAGAGGCACGGTGATCGAGTCCTGGTGCAAATGCTTTCTGAGGTGCCGCAAAGCTTGCTGCAGAGTCGCTGCTTGTTGCAAGGAGTTTAGCGGTGCGCTGGTCCACACTTGGTGCAATTGCGGAAGCACGTGAGAGCGGCGGGCGAAGGGAGAGCGGGGGGCGGGGAGAGGGCGGAGGGTGAGGAGAGTGCGAAGTGGGAGGGGAGAGCGGAGAGTGAGGGGAGGGCAGAGGATGAGCGGAGGGCGGAGGTTGAGGGGAGAGCGGAGGGCGAAGGGAAGGCCGGGTGCTTGGGCTGGGAACGGCAGCGCCGGTATCACTGGTAGCAGCCGGGGCGTGACTTGCTGCTTGGCTCTTCTGCATGGTGCTGGTGCTGCCGTGGGTGCTGCCGTGGGTGCTGCCTTGGGTGCTGCCTTGGGTACTGCCTTGAATGGTGCTGCCTTGGGTGCTGCCTTGAATGGTGCTGCCTTGGGTGCTGCCTTGAATGCTGCCTTGAATGCTGCTGTGCGCAGCGGTCGCGCCGACCGCAGCAGGTGCTGTTCTCACTCGCACAATGCTGGATTCGGTGCAAAACGGGGTGAAAAGCAGATGGAGAAACGGTGAGTTGGAGAGGGAGTGAAGAGCTGAGAAACGCAGGAGGGAGTGGGACAGTACGAGAAGGGAAGGGGTTGGAAGCAAGGAGGAAAAATGGAAGCAAGGAGGGAAAATGGAAGCAAGGAGGAAAAATGGAAGCAAGGAGGAAAAATGGAAGCAAGGAGGAAAAATGGAAGCAAGAAGATGGGGTAAGGCAAATAGGACCACTCGTGCGGCAGATCACAAGTAGATTGTCGTGCGCAACAGGGAAAGAACCAGCAGAGGATTATTTTTGCTGCAAAGTTAAAAATATCTGGTAGAGAAACGCGTGCAATATATAGGGTACTACCAGGACAAGAGGTGTATGAGGTGTAGGAGAGCGGAGAGAGTGAGGAACGTACCAGGCAGGCAGTCAGGAAGCACTCATGCTGCCGCGTATTGTAGACGATTGCGTCGATTGGGGTTTGCGTTGTTTGCCTCCATTGAAGGGTGACGGTATCGGAGGTGACAATAACGAGGACGATGACGACGATCTACCCAAGCTTTGCGCGGAGGAGAGAGAGTAGGGAGAGCGAGGGGAGAGGCCTCGAGCAGATTCTTCCAGAGCGGAAGACGACCAGGAACGAGAGAAACTTGAAGTTAGTGCGGGTAATGTAACGCCTGTGGGCTAAGTATTAATGGGCATTCCGCTGCGCCAAATAACACCCTCGTTTTGACCCAGTGGGTAGCGAGGTGTTATACTGGTATCAGAGCCTAGGGTTCAAATCCTGGCTGATCCACATTTTCCGCCTGTGGCGAGAACTTGAATGTGGAAACCTGACTGAACCCAGTGAACGATCCTCCGCTGGCCTGGTCCACCAGCGAAGTCGCTGCTTGGAGCACAGCGAACAGGTCCCTGCGGGGGCCGACTCCCTGAAGTTCGTCAACGGGGACGTTGACACCAGGGGGGGACGAGTGTAACGCCTGTGGGCTAAGTGTTAATGGGCATTCCGCTGCGCCAAATAACACCCTCGTTTTGACCCAGTGGGTAGCGAGGTGTTATAGGTAAGGTCGTGTCAGGCCCTAAGTTCGTTGTTTCTTCCCCGGAGGGCCCTGGACTGCCCGCCGATCCGGCGAACGAACGCGGCAAAACTCCGTTTGCCGACGACTCGAGCTGAGCGGCGTCACAGATTGCGGCGCTACCATTGGCGGTGGTGCCGGTAGTAGGGTGAAGTGAGGCCGCGCCGCCGGCCGGCATGTTCAATGCTTCGTCGCGACGCCGCCGATCTGCCGTGAGCCGCGCACTCCGCGGGGACGAATCGGGGTCTCGTACGTCCCGCCAAGGGGCCGGCGGCCCGGCCGACGCAGCGTCAAATCTTGGGACGGTCGAAAGGTTCAGGGAGAGATTAGGTCTTCGTGACGAGCCGCGCCGGGTTTGGTACGACAGCGACATGATGCTATAGTGTTTGAATCCGGGTGTGGCGTCCCTTCTCCTTTAAAAGACACACAACTTTTACTGACAGCACATGGTAGTATTGTCGACAATGTACTACCGCCGCGAAGGGCTTCACTGAAGTAGACAGGCGTGGGTTGGATGGTTGCTGCGAGCTTGAGAGAGGGTTTGGCTTGACTCCTCTTCCGGAGTCCGTCTGACGGAAAGTCGAATGGAATGTCATGTCAGTCATTGACGGACAAGTGGTTGTATTACTGTAACTTGCGGAGGGCCGTGCTGTCGGTTGTGCGTAAGTGTCGCGTACACAACTTTCCTATGGTGAGCTACAACTGTGGTACAGTCCCACCCGGCCGTTAACATCTCAGTGCAGTCCTGACCAGGCTGCCGAATTGTAAATGGCGCCGCGCGAGTGACGACTGACGAATCGTGCGTGAGACGTGCAGGTAGGACTCCCCCAAAATCGTCTGTACAAGAATCAGAAGTCAAGCACTCTGTCCTGTTCTTGCGGACTTGTGAGATGAGAAGTGCTCTGAAACGGAATACAGCTGATGCTCACCCCATGCGCGCGAATTTGCCTTGCGCCGGATGGACACGCTGCACCCGAGGTTGTTTCCCCAGCTTCATGCACCCACATTACAAGCGCGTCAAGCAGAAGAGACCGAAGTCAAGTAGAAGAGACTGAAGTCAAACTAGGTAACTAGGTAGCAGGGTCTTGTTTATAAGCACATGCGAATTCTTTTTTGCTAGCTGCGAATTTGACGAACTTATGCGAAACGCATGATACAGCTTATACGCCCCCTTCACAAGGCAACCGGGAGGGGCTCAATCAGGCATCAGTTTGTACAAGGTGGAGGGATGATTTGAGGTGAGCGTGAGTCGTTTTTGGGGTTTTGTGAGGAGAAATATGACATGTCATAAATATTCCCGAACCTGGGCCCAGTTTGGCAGGCATAAAAAAACCAAAGGAGGGGGATGGGCTACAGTGAACCGACCACCCTGGAACCTTCCCTGGTAAGCGTGTGAAATATTATCAAGGTTCTTTATAAGCGGATTATGCCGAACCTGACAATAATGGAATGTTGTAAGGAAAACCGCTTTTCCTTACTTCGCATCCCTGCTCAACGCGTACATCACTGTAGCACTGTAGCACAACAGTCAGCACCGTTACCACTCGCGATCCTCGCCTCGACAATCAGCCCGCCATTTTCGCACACCGCATCCCAATCTCACGGCTCGGTTGGTAACCCGCGCTCCGGGCCTCCATTTCGACACTTTCCCAAACCTCAGTCCCAGGCCCGTCGCGCGACAACCACAGTCCATTACCGTTACCACTGTAGTTTCGCTATATATTCTTCGCTCATGCCTTCGCTCATTGTACTCTTGCTTCGATAGTGCAATTCTCGTTCATTCACTCAATTGCACTCGTAACAAATGCCAACCTAACACCCCATTATCCGATGTCATTTCCAACCCACCGTTTCTTCAACGACCCCATTTTCCCTAGCAAAGAGCCCATTTTCGGACACCCCGCACCATGCGGCCTCGAGGTCCCGCATGGTGCGGGGGATCAGTGGTTCGGGGCAATCATTGCTTGCCCAGAAAAAAACATATCCCGCCCCCTTCTGACCCCTCTTCCTGCCAGCAGGAAGCAAAAAAACTCCCCCAACCCACCATCACTAACGACTCGACAGAGATACGCATTCGTTAGGGTTTGAACTCCACTCTCTTCCCTCTTTACATCGACCTTATCGAGCCACCTTCAACCACAGTTTCCCCAATGGTTTTGTTTCCCGAGGACCACTTGTTTGCAGGGCAGGTCCTGTCAGAATATTATAGCTTCTGCTTTTGTGTAGGCTATAGTGGGGTATCCCATAGGGGGTACAACTCAATTAGGGTTAGTACTTGTACCCAGTTCATTCATAGTTCATTCATTCTCGTTTCTTCTCATGGTTTCAGAGCAGGTTCCCTAGTGGGAACGCTACCTAGGGCCCACCACAAACTTATTTTTTTTCCTGCCCGGAGCGCGCCTCAGACTAGACCGAGTCGCGCGCGCCCCGTGTGCCCATCGACCCCACGCGCTGCCCTAGCGGCCCCTCCTTGCGCCACCCGTCGACCCCGCGCGCCGCCTTAGCGGCTCCTTGCGCCGAGCCGTCGACCCCGCGCACCGCCCTAGCGGCCCCCCCCTGCGCCGCGCGTCGACCCCGCGCGCCGCCCTAGCGGCCCCCTGCGCCGCCCGTCGACCCCGCGCGCCGCCCTAGCGGCCCCCTGCGCCGCCCGTCGACCCCGCGCGCCGCCCTAGCGCCCCCCCCCCCCCCCCCCCCCCCTGCGCCGCCCGTCGACCCCGCGCGCCGCCCTAGTGGCGCCTTACGCCACCCGTCGACCCCGCGCGCCGCCCTTGCGGCCTCGCCGCCCTTACCTGCGGCCCCACCGCCCTTACCTGCGGTCCCCGCCGCCCTTACCTGGTGGCCCCACCGCCCTTCACCTGCGGTCCCCGCCGCCCTCAACTTCGGCCTCCCCGCCCTTACCTGCGGCCTCCGCCGCCCTTACCTGCGGCCCACCCGCCTTCCCTGCGGCCCCGTCACCTACTGCAGCGCCGCCCGCCACCTGAGCCGCCCGGGCCGCCTCACCTCGCCGAGCAGCCGACCGCCGAGCCGCCCTGCAGCAGCACGCCCGAGCCACCCAGCAGTTGAGCAGCCGAGCAGCCGAGCCGCCCAGCAGCCGAGCAGCCGAGCCGCCCAGCAACCGAGCAGCCGAGCCGCCCTGCAGCCGAGCCGCCCAGCAACCGAGCCGCCGTGCAGCCGAGCCGCCGTGCAGCCGAGCCGACGTGCAGCCGAGCCGCCGAGCCGCCGAGCCGTCCAACCTCCGAGCCGCCCGAGCAGCCCCGTCCGGTGAGCACAGTGCCTCTTCAATGCACTGCCCTCACCCTACTGTTGCACTGCTAGTCTACTGTGGTCATGGCTACCCCTAGTGTCCTCGTTTTTTACGCTGAGGGTCGAGCCATTGACTTTGACGTCTCGGTAGATGACCTGCAGCTGTTTTTACAGTGCGATAGGGCAGACGGTCTCTCACTCTTTGACCGCACCTCTGGCGCCTCTCCTGCCCCTGCTGCTGATGCCGACGCCACTGTTCGCTCCCAGTGGGCCACGCACGACGCTGCTGCACGTCTTGCTGTGCGTCGCCACCTCCCTACGTCCGAGCGCGCGCACTTTAGTCAGTACAAGAGTGCTCAGACCTTGTACGACGCTGTAGTTGCACGCTACTCCTCCCCTGCAACTGCTGCACTGAGCCGTCTCATGCTACCGTACCTCTTCCCTGACCTTGCTGCCTTTCCCACAATCGCTGACCTCATTACGCACCTCCGCACTAGTGACACTCGCTACCGCGCTGCGCTTCCTGCTGACTTCTGCGCCAAGAACCCCCCCCCCCATGTACATCACTCTCTACTACATAGTCACTCGCTTCCCTTACTCCCTTTGCGTAGTCAGGGACCACTTTCTCTTAGTCTGTCCCACCACACTCACTGTTGACCTCCTCGAGAAGTCCCTCCTAGCGGCCGAGAAGAGCATAGTCGCTGTAGGGGCCTCTCGTGGTGACCCGCGCACCCCCATCTTTGAGGGGTGTTCCCCCTCCCCCCTTCTACCCTCTGTTGCTTCTGCTGCTGCGGCCGACCTCCTTGGTCTTGAGTCAGTCGGTGTGGCGTCTGCCCCTAGCGGGAGACGCCGCTCTGGCAAGGGCAAGGGGAGTAGGGGCACTGGAGGCGCGAGCGGGGGCGGTGGAGGTGGAGGTGGAGGCGGCGGGGGGAATGGGGGTGGCGGTGGGAGTGGAGGTGGGAGTGGAGGTGTCGGTGGCGGCAGTGGAGGCGGAGGCGGCGGCGGCGGTGGCGGTGGGAGCGGAGGTGGCGGAGGTGGCGGCAGTGGAGGAGGCGGCGGAGGCGGCGGTAGCAGCGGAGGCGGCGGGGCCGGCGGAGGCGGTGGGGGTGGCGGTGGAGCTGGTCGCGGGTCTACGCAGAGGAGTGGCTCCGGTGGTGGTCCGCGCCAGCAGCAGCAGCGCGGTCGTGAGACCCTGTCCCCTCAGCAGCTCCGTGAGTGGTACACTGCACGCCAGCGGGGTGGGGGTTCTGGTCCGTGCACCTACGTCCTGCGCACCGGCGACCGTGCGGGTGAGCAGTGTGGGGGTGCGCACCCCACCCAGCGCTTCTTTGGCTGCCTGACGGACGCGTGGCGTCACCAGTTCCCGGAGGCCACAGAGATCCCTCGCTGGGGCGAGCTGTCTAGGGCGGGTGTGTCGAAATATATTGTCATGTTTTATAACTGCTTGTAGTTGTAGTTAGTGTAGTCATTTAAACTGTTGTTGGTGGTGCACCTTATTTGGTTTCTATGCTATATGTACCCTTGAACCTATAGTGAAACCATCCCTTTTCACCAATTCCTCTCTCAACTCACTCGACACCTCGCCTAGGGCAAAACCCGCTCGATACCTAAGTACGGGCCTAGGCTACTAAGCCTAGGCCCTTCCATTCACTTTGCTTTCTTCACAGGGTGTTGCCATCTATGATCTTGATTTTGATGCTATTCTTTCTGCCATGTATGCTGTGTCTATTAGTGATGAGGGTGACTGTTACCGGTGTTTCCCGCCCGATCCGGGCATTGAGACTACTGCTCTAGGTACTGGTGAGGTGGCTGCCCTAGGTGTTTGCGACACTGCTGCTCTAGGTGCTAGTGTGTCTGCGTCCTCAGGTTCTGGTGAGTCTGCGCTCTCAGGTACTACGTCGGCTTCGGCCTCCCTCACCTTCACCCTTGACTCTGGGGCTTCTCGCTCCTTCTTTCGGGACCGTACCACACTCACGCCACTTAGTCGGCCGGTTGCGGTGTCTCTGGCTGACCCCTCTGGGGGTCCTGTCCTGTCTCACTTCTCCACAGTCCTCCCGTGTCCGGCGGCTCCCTCTGGCACCCTGTCTGGTCTCTACCTCCCCTCGTTCTCTACGAACCTGGTGAGTGGTACTGACCTACAGGATGGGGGAGTCCACCAGTTCAGTCCTGCGCGTCAGCGGGTGACGCACTGCACAGAGGCTAGCACAGGCCGACACCTGGCTACGTTTACTCGTCAGCCAGGGTCGAGCCTGTACACACTGACCACTGCGTCTCCTCCAGTTGCTGAGTCTGGTAGGGTAGCTGCGTCGGGTCAGGTGTTTGCTGCAGCGTCCAGGTCTGGTCCTGAGTCTGTCCACTCTTCTTGTCGTCTCCTGTCTCACGAGACTCTCCTCTGGCACCACCGCCTTGGTCACCCCTCTCTGCTTCGGCTCATTGGCATGGCCTCCCGTCTTCTTGTTTCTGGACTCCCCCGGTCCCTCCCTCCCCTTCCTCAGGGCCCTGGCCCTACCTGTGTCCCCTGTGTCAAGGGGCGCTAGCGAGCTGCCCCTCACTCCTCTTAATTTCCTGCGACAGAGGCCCCATTGCAGACGCTTCACATGGACGTGTAGGGCCCAGCCCGCGTCCGTGGACAGGGTCACGAGCGCTACTTCCTGCTCGTTGTTGACGACTACTCGCGTTACACTGCGGTCTTCCCCTTGCGCAGCAAGGGTGATGTCAGTGAGGTGCTGATCGACTGGATCCGCGCAGCTTGTCTCCAGCTCCGGCAGAGCTTTGGCTCGGAATTTCCTGTTCTGCGTCTGCACTCGGACAGAGGCGGAGAGTTTTCCTCTGGCCTTCTGAGAGCCTACTGTCGCGCACGAGGCATTCGTCAGACCTTCACGCTTCCGGACTCTCCGCAGCAAAATGGGATCGCTGAGCGCCGCATTGGCATGGTCATGGATGTCGCTCGTACGTCCATGATGCATGCGGCTGCCCCCCATTTCTGTGGCCGTTTGCGGTGAGGTACGCGGCGCATCAGATCAACCTTCACCCCAGGGTCTCCAGGCCGGAGACCTCCCCAGCCTTGCTATGGACAGGGAAGGTTGGCGATGCGTCGGCGTTCCGGGTCTGGGGATCTCGGGCGTTTGTCCGCGACTTGTCTGCGGACAATCTGTCCCCTCCTGCTGCTCCTTGTGTCTTCCTAGGGTTCCCCCCTGACGCGCCTGGGTGGCAGTTCTACCACCCCACCTCTCAACATGTTCTGTCCTCCTAGGACGTCACGTTTGACGAGTCAGTCCCCTACTACCGCCTCTTCCCCTACCGCACTCCGTCCCTCCCCCCGCCCCCGCTCTTCCTGGTCCTAGGTCCCCCCCCGGTAGACCCCCTCCCCCCTCAGGGTCCTGCCCCTTCAGGTGTGTCCCAGGTAGACGCAGTCGAGCCTGTCGAGGTTACTGGTGACTCTGGTGTTGCTGAGGGTGCTGAGCCTGGGGGTGCTGAGACTGGGGGTGCTGAGCCTGGGGGTGCTGAGACTGGGGGTGCTGAGCCTAGGGGTGGTGAGCCTGGGGGTGCTGAGCCTGGGGGTGCTGAGCCTGGGGGTGCTAAGCCTGGGGGTGCTGAGCCTGGGGGTGCTACGCCTGGGGGTGCTGTGCCTGGGGATGCTGAGTCTGGGGGTGCTGAGCCTGGGGGTGCTGAGCTTGGAGGTGCTACGCCTGGAGGTCCTCCGGGTGCTTCGTCTCGCCGGGAGCCGCTCTCTCCATCGGAGCTGCGCGAGTGGTTTGCCCGGCGCTGGAGGCGTGCTGATGGAGCTGGAGGTGCTTCGGCTGCTGAGGGTGCTGGTGCCGCGGGTCCCGGAGGTGCTCGTACTGGGAGTACTGGAGCTGCTGGGCCTGCGAGTTCAACTAGAGCTGGTGCTGCTGCGAGCGTTGGTGCTGAGCCTACTGCTCGCGGTCCTGTTGGGGGTGCTACTGGTGCTGCTGGAGGTTCTGGAGCTGCTGGAGGTGCTGCTGGAGCGGGTGCTCCTGCTGGGGGTCCTGGTGCTGTCCCTGCTGTGTCTGGCGTCGTCGCGCGGCCTCGACCGTACTTCGTTCCACTCCTGCAGTAGGTTCTTGGTCTTCCACCTTCTACAGGTCCTCCTTCTTCTTTAGAGTGTCCACAGCCTGTCCCGTCACAGCTACAGTTACAGCCTGCCTCCCCACTACCTGCTCCCTCTCCCTACACTGGTCCTACTGGAGGTCTTGCTGAGCGTCGTGAGCCTGCGTCTCGTCCTGCGTCGCCTGTTCGTGCTGCTCGCGCTAGTGGTCGCGGTTCGCGGCAGCGTCCTCCTCCTGTCCTTGGCACGCACCAAATGTCTCTGCGTCCGTCCATTGCTCCTCTGCGTGCCCCTTTGCCTTCTCCTCCTGCGTCCTCTCTTCCTACTCTTGCCGACCCGGAGTCGGACTCTCTTCGTGCTGCCAGTCCTACTGTCACGCGTCTCCTTGCTACTGTTTTCACTGACCCTTCTTTCGAGTCCACTGCTGCATTTTCCCTAGTTACTGAGCTCGTCGACTTTGCTGCTCGCTGTCGCCTAGAATACGCTGCTAGTCTTGTCGCTGAGTCTGAGTCTGTCTGTCCTCCGTCCGTCGGGGGTGAGTGTGCCCTTGGCACCGATGTTCTTGAGGACAGGCAGGAGGAGTTCCAGTGCTTGGCCGCTGCTTCACCTCATCTCGTGTACGTACTGCTTACCCCTGAGGGAGACCCGGATGCACTTGACATCCTGACTCCGCGCTCTTACGCGGAGGCGATAGAGGGTCCCTACTCTTCTCAGTGGCAGGCAGCTATGGATGCAGAGATGGCTTCCTGGAAGTCCACAGGCACCTACGTTGACGCTGTTCCCCCACCTGGGGCGAACATCGTCAGTGGCATATGGATTTTCAGGGTGAAGCGGCCGCCGGGTTCTCCGCCTGTCTTCAAGGCACGGTACGTGGCTCGTGGCTTCAATCAGCGGCAGGGAGTTGACTACTTTCAGACCTTCTCTCCCACCCCGAAGATGACCACTCTTCGGGTACTACTGCACGTTGCTGCTCACCGTGACTACGAGCTGCACTCTCTCGACTTAAGCACAGCTTTCTTGCAGGGCAGCCTGCACGAGGAGATCTGGCTGCGCCGCCCTTTTGGCTTCACTGGGTCGTTCCCTCCTGGTACCCAGTGGAGTCTCCGGCGTCCAGTCTACGGTCTCCGCCAGGCGCCCCGTGAGTGGCACAACACACTGAGGACTACACTTGCGGCTCTTGGGCTTGCTCCTTCTACTGCTGACCCGTCGCCCGACACCGACACCTCTCTGCCGCCTTTCTACATCCTCATGTATGTCGACGACTTGCTCTTTTCCACTGGTGACACTGCTGGACTCGCCTACGTGAAGTCCGAGCTGCAGAAGAGACACACGTGCACAGACCTGGGTGAACTGTGCAGCTACCTTGGCTTGCAGATCACCCGGGACAAAGCACGCCGCACCATTACCCTGACTCAGTTACACATGGTGCAGCAGGTCCTTCAGCGCTTCGGCTTCACGTACTCCTCGCCTCAGGCCACTCCTCTGCCTACTCGCCACTCACTCTCAGCTCTGCCTTTGGATGAGTCCGTAGAGCCGAGTGACCCTGGTGGACATCGATGTTTGTTACGATGTGAAGTTTTATAAGAAGGCATTCCTGTATGCTGTAGGAGCCGACTCTACCGAGTACGAAGTTGAGGAGTCAGGAGAGCCGAAGCGACGCAGCAACCGTCAGACCTAGACCGATGCAGGCAGAAACATTTGAAGTGAAAAGAGCGGGAACAGGTTTTGAAAGGGTTCCCGCGCCGCACGGTTTTGAATTCAGTTGTAATAAGGGAATGTACCCCTTAGAGTACATGGCTAGTCTAGGTCCTTTCGTATTCCCTTGTACACTTATATAAACTCGATGTATGCATGCTATTATTAACTCAGTCATTTACATTCACTCTGACCTGAGATTCAAACTTCCGCTGCAACACTACTCCGCGATCAACCCTGAGCGATCCTTTGCTAAGTCCCACTTGGGATTGTAACATGGTATCAGAGCTACTCAGGGATTCTTCGCAACTTCACTTCCGTGAAATTCGCCGAATCAAGACCTGGCGAGCGGCACACGCTCCAAGACCAAGATGGCCGGAGGATCCGGAGGCCAAGCAAATCTGACGGCTGAAGGACAACCCAATCCAGTTGCGACAAGTGAGGCGACAACCACAATCGGCACTGCCGCCCTCGAGCAACTTTTCGCTCGACTTTCAACTATGGAGAAAGAACTCCAAGAACTGCGCAAAGGCGATGCGGGAATCTCTTCCCAACCAGCACAACCTGGACAACCGGCTGAGAAAAGCCGTGATACCGCCGCGCACACCTTGTCCCTCGACACAGACAAATCAGCAACAACTGCCCCCCGTCCAAGTGATGAGGCTATCAACTCTGCGCAAACACGCTTCCTCAGCGTTTCAAAGATTAAGACTACTGCCGCGTTTGACGGCAAGGATTTTTACACATGGAGTTTTGAGCTGCAACTCCTCCTACAAACGGCGCAGATCTACCATTACTTCGATGGCTCCTACCCTAAACCGGTGGAAAACACCGACGTCGCCAGGGCTCAGTACTACAGTGAGTCCCTCATGGCTTACAGTGTGCTGCTACGCAACATGACGCCTGCGGAACAACTCAACATACGCTCCTACAAAGAGAGCGACGCTCCAGCAATGGAAGCTTGGAAGCACCTCGTTGAAGTTTACCAGCCGAAGGATTCGATCACCGCCAGCAGGCTTCTCCAGCAACTCCTGGAGATAAAGATGGGGCACGGGGAGAAGGCAAATCCATATATTAACCGCTGTCGCAACATCTGTGACCAGATCACGAAGCATGGGAGTACGATCTCCGAAGAGACTTTCGTCAATATAGTCCTTCAAGGACTCGGGCCTGAGTGGAAGCCCTGCAAGCAAGGCGTTACTCCGACAGCGAGGAACAATTTCAGAAGCCGCACTATGCGAACTCCTATCCGAACGGCAGGATATGGACTCGAGCAGAACAAGCTCCGCGCCGCGCCGAGAGCGCCTCGCCTTCTACACGGACAACCGAGAGGAGCGACGACAACCAAGGCGCCATTACTGCAAAATATGCAAAGTCTTCGGACACTCAACGGATAGATGTAAATCTCGATCCAACTACCGCCACCCAAATTCCACTCACCACAACAACTGGGTCGGCCGACAAGACGCTCGTCATCCTCAACCTCAGCATCAGCAAGCTCGTCCTCCTGCGCAACACCAGCAAAATCAAGGACCACAGTCAGGAGCTCCCAGGAATGTCATCGCAAACATGGCGACACGACGCCGGCGCACCACTGAACCTGACGAGGAGAACGAAGTCCAAGGAAGACTTCTGGAACCAGAAGAGGGATGGAATAATCCCTTCACCGAGGATCACTACTACCTGCACGACGAAGACAAGCAGGACTGGAACCTTCCAATCACGCTGCGGGAAAGCCCGCCTCACGAAAATCAGCACTACGTACTAGTGGGTTGGAAGGAGGACGAAGATCCTTACTTCCACAGGCGCTCCAAGACCACCCTAGTAACTCCACGATTGGCGCTGCTGTTGCGCCGTAACAACACTGACAATTACAACACCTGGTACCTGGACAGCTGCTGCGGCCAGCACATGGTGGGGTCCACGCGCTATGTCTCTAACCTAAGTCGCGCCCCTGCAACGTATGTCACCGTCGCCAACAACGATCAGTTGCGCGCCAACTCACAAGGACTTGTCGTCCTGCAAGCACGAGATAGCAACATGCACATCTCGTTCAACGACGTACTCCACGTCCCGAACCTGCGCTTCAACCTGCTCTCCGCTGGACAGCTCCGCGATTGCGGCGTCATCATTCACAAGGACTTCGCGACGCGCGATCTCATCCTCACCTACGCTCCCCCGGACACTCCTCCTGAGGCATTCAATTACCTCGGACGAGCTCGCTCCATCAATGGGATCTATATCCTAGACTTCGACATACCTCCCTGTCAAGCCTCGTCGGACGAGCTCGTGGATCTTGTCCCCCTCGAGTTCGCTTTCAGGAACAAGGAGTCTAGGGAGCATCCGGATGGAAGACCGTGGGTTCGCCGAAGCCCTCACCCGCGTGAAATCAATCTTCACGAACCTGATGCCCACGGACTGTGCACCACCTGTCACACACCAACCGCAAGTCAAACGGAGCAAGTGGAAAAGGAGCAAGCGGCAATTCAGGAAGCAGAAAGCGCTGAGACAGAACCAACAGGCATGACTGAAGAAGAACTCGCCATATCATCACACCGCATATTCGGTGAGCCAAGAAATTCGGCCAAGAACAGCAGGAGAGACCAAGGCCTTACTCGGACACCCTACGATTCGTCCTCGAAGCCAACACGCGCACTCTCGACGAAGAAGGACGTCCGCGCCTGTACACTCGCGGAGGATGGGGCAACGAGCCCGCTGGTCCAGAAGAAGGCGCAACCTGGGGTTCCGCAACTGGAGCATGGGGAACCGGCACGGTCACCACTGGAGGATGGGGAAACAACGAGCCCGACGAAGGGGAGCTCACGCAGGAGGAATTGGAGGAAGCAGAACAAGAAAGACAAGCTGAGCGCGACAAAGCATCACCTCGATTAACCATTCCCCTCGGTCGACCCCCTCGCACTGACGAACCACCTCGCTCACCTCATCACTGGCGTGATCCCTGGTCGGAGATTGAGGAGGGGAATGTACCGCCAACACCTCCGCGAGACTCACTCGGTCCAATCTCCCGCCCAGATCAGTACGCCCGCTTCATCGAAGGCACCACGACCCCACTCACGATCATTCCCGATCGCAAATTTCTAACCCTGTATCTCTCAACGGCACCTGCAGAAGGGGAAGCAACGGCAGAAGCAGAAGCAGAGGAGGAGAACAACGAAGCAAAACAAGGAGAAGAGGAAGAACCCTCAATCCAGATCCCAGAACTCACAGCGGAGGAGGCAGCAGAGTACCACACCCGCTACAAGCGCACCTCCGTCATCCGTGCCGAGGATGACCTCTGGCACCAGCGGATGGGACACCCCTCGCGCCAGGCACTCGCCAATTGCCTCCGTGCAAAAGTTTTTCCGCAAGGAGCACTGCTGCGCCCCGACGGGACGGAGCTACAACACACCACCCCCCATCCAACCACTTGCACTGTCTGCCCCACAGCCGCACTCTCTCACACTGCCTATCCCTCTCTGGAGCCAAGCACCAACCGCTACAAGAAATTGGAAAAGGTGTACAGCGATTTCATCGTACTCACCTTCGATGGACTCAACGGCGAAAAGTACACGCTGACCTTCATCGACGCCTACTCACGCCACGTGTGGGTTGCCAATGTTGACGCCCGCTCCAAAGCCCCGGAGGTGTTCCGTATCTTCCTCGCACACGCGCAGCGACAGTCGGGAAGGAAACTGAAGATCTGGCAGAGTGATGGGGCAAAAGAATTTCGCAGCCATGAACTGGAGAGTGTGCTCACCGAGAAGGGGATTAAGCATGAGATTTCCCTTCCCTATGCTCACCAGCAGCAAGGCGTTGCTGAGCGGGTCAATCGGACCCTCATGACTAAAGTTCGCGCCATCATGAACCAGTCCGGCCTGCCAAAGAAATTTTGGCCGTACGCCATGAATCACGCGGTGCGCCTGCACAACCTCCTCTCCACCACCGCCAACAGGGATAACCTGTCACCCCACATGAAGTGGACCGGTTCAAAGGGAGATCCCTCCATGCTGAGGGTTTGGGGGTGCATGGTGTAGTATCAGCCCACTTCGGCCACAATCGGCAAGTTCGCTCATCGTGCGCGCTGGGGAGTTCATCTAGGACTCAGCCACAAGCACAAAGGATGGCTCATCCTTGACATGGACAACCAGGAAATTGTCCCTGCACGTGACATTCTTTTCTACGAACGGCTCACCTTCACGCAGTGGATCGAGGACGAACGCCATAACCAGGCACGCGGCTACGCCAACAGCGGCCGCAGCTTCGCGACCCCTGAAGATGAAGCAGCAGCAGCAGCAATTCTGGACCGCGACGACACCGACGAACATCCCAGCATCCCCCCTCGCCCACGCGACGACGATGACGATGACAGCAATGACGACCCCGCGCCAGGACCATCACGGCACCAGACAGAACCAAGCACCGCACCACTCGGCTACGAGAGCGAAGATGACGACGTGATTGAAGTCCCCACCAACGCAGACACCACCAACGTGTCAGGCCTTCAACTTCTTGGCCTGCACACGTCCGTCTCTACTCTCGCGCGGACCGTGGAACCTAAGAACCCTCGCCAGGCCCTAACCGGCCCTCACGCCAAGAAGTGGCGTGCTGCGATGGATGCGGAACTGAAAGCACTGGAATCGCGCGACACTTGAGTCCTAGTCGATCGTGCAGCAGTGAAGGGGAGGAGGGTGCTCAGCGGGAAATGGGTTTTTCGTCTCAAAACGAACGCTGACGGTACTATTGAGCGCTTCAAAGCACGTTGGGTCGTACGCGGGTACGACCAGCGTCACGGCATAGACTTCAATCAGACCTTCGCTCCCGTTAGTCGCCATACCTCGATCCGGATTCTACTCACTATTGCCGCCGCGAAGCACCTACCACTGCGACAGATCGACGTGAAGAACACGTTTCTATACGCGTTGGTGGATGCCACCATCTTTGTGGAGCAGCCGCACACCTACGGAGAAGGTGATCCCAGGGTCTGTCAACTGAATAAGTCACTCTACGGGATCAAACAGGCGCCACGAATCTGGCAGCAGCATCTGCACAAAATCCTCCTCGAAATCGGCTTCAAACAACTCCCACACGACCCGGGAATGTATCGCCTCCACTTCAGCGGCGATTACATCCTCCTGACAGTCTACGTAGATGACCTGCTGTATACGCGGACCTGCAACAAACTCCTCGACCAGTTTCATGAGAACCTGGCGCAGCGCGTAGACATCACCATCAACCTCGAAGTAAAGCAGTTTTTGGGGTTAAACATCACTTACGCGCCAGAAGCAATTCATTTGTCAGCCTCCAAGTACGCAGAGCAGCTGGGGGAACGCTTCAACATCTCACCCGCACCACTCTCAACTCCCTACCGCAGCCCGAGCACCAACTTCAAACCAAACAACAAACCTCTGTCGCCCGAAGGACTCCAAATGTATCAGCAGAAGTTGGGGTGCCTGCTATTCGCCTCTGTCACCTGCCGACCCAACCTTTCGTACATCGCTAGCCAACTGGCGCAGTACTCTCGCAAGCCAGTAGCTGAGAACCAGCTGGACCTGGAGCGCGCCCTGCAGTACTTCATCTCCACACCTGACATCGGGCTCTCCTACTCCACGCTGACGACGACCTCCTTCAACCTCAACGGCTACGTGGACGCAGACCACGCAGCTGATCCTGCAAATCGACGGTCCCGAACCTGCTTCATTTTTCGCGTGGAACCAGCTGGACCAATCTCCTAGAACTCCCAGAAGCAGGAGCTGGTTGCCCTGTCATCGGCTGAAGCAGAATACATCGCCGCGACAGCAGCAGTTCGCGAAGGCCTGTACCTGCAGGAGCTGCTGCAGGAGGCGAAAATTCCAACCTCGCCTACCTTTCGCCTTCACAACGACAACCAGAGTGCCATCAAATTCGCGAACAAGCCAGGATTCGTGAACCGCACGAAGCACATCGCGCTTCGGTACTTTTTCGTCAAGGACGAAATCGACCAAGGCAAAGTGGACCTCGCTTACTGCCCGACCACTGAGATGGCAGCAGACTTCCTCACCAAGCGCCTGCCACGTCAGCAGTATAAGCACTGCTCTGATCTCACCGGAGTAGTCAAGCGAGTCAGCTCCACCCGCGCCCAGGAATGAAGGGGAGTGTTACGATGTGAAGTTTTATGAGAAGGCATTCATGTATGCTGCAGGAGCCGACTCTACCGAGTACGAAGTTGAGGAGTCAGGAGAGCCGAAGCGACGCAGCAACCGTCAGACCAAGACCGATGCAGGCATAAACATTTGAAGTGAAAAGAGCGGGAACAGGTTTTGAACGGGTTCCCGCGCCGCACGGTTTTGAATTCAGTTGTAATAAGGGAATGTACCCCTTAGAGTACATGGCTAGGTCCTTTCGTATTCCCTTGTACACTTATATAAACTCGATGTATGCATGCTATTATTAACTCAGTCATTTACATTCACTCTGACCTGAGATTCAAACTTCCGCTGCAACACTACTCCGCGATCAACCCTGAGCGATCCTTTGCTAAGTCCCACTTGGGATTGTAACAATGTTTACACAAACCTGACAAAAATTATTTGCCCAGCCCTTATTGCTTAGAGCTTGGTTTTCCTCCATGCCTTTTGTTTATAGGCGACCTGAACACGCTTGGACACGGTGGCGCTGTTCTGCAGGCGTTAAATTGCCAGAAACTGGGTCCGCAGAATCTTCCCCGATAAGTGGGCTTCTGCCTATCAAGGTTTGGTGATAAGCGCGTTCCTGGCAAACCTGTTCGCGTCAAATTTAACGCTTCTATCTGCAGACCACTACTGATGTGGCGCACTAATATAACATGGTGAAGGTTCCAAGATCGTGCATCGCCAGGCAAATGTCCGCACAACTTGTACGGACCAAATCCGGCCTAGTTGAGAGATTTCATGGCAACTTCTGCCCAGCAAATTGAGAGATTCTACATTTGGTGCCGCTAGAAGCTACACGGAAGGACTAGGTCCGTGCATTTAATGCGAGGGAAAACCAAGCTCCTCTCCCACAACCCGCCCCCACTCCCTCCCCCCCTCTTCCTTCTCTGGCAATGGCCTCACTGACCTTGCCGCCTTTTCCAATCTAGGCCGCAACCCAAATTTTATGCTTGGCATGCTTCATTGGTCGTTCTACAAATCTCCCCTCCTCTCAACGGCCCTTCCGTTCCTCGTACAATAGTATGTAACCGTCAACTCACCCATTTTATCTTGTACAGTTCGCCGAGGAGCCAGTTGTGAGCCTTGTCTCGTCCAGGCCTGTGCCCGTGTACACGAAAATGCGGTCTACGAAATTGCGAGTGACGTTCTGTATCGATTTGAACGGTCGCACGCAGTGGAGTTTTTACATCTTACAGAAGCTACAACTGTACTCTGCCTATTTCACTGGCAGGTAAAGCAGGCTGTCCTATCAAGCGGGCCCATGCTTCGTCGGAACAGACAGCATTCCACGTGGTGTAATGGCTTTCCATGAGGATGGGATGGGACACCATAGGTGAATCCTGTCTTTGCTTTTGCAGGCCGACTTTTCAATCTACCCAGTGGTCTCGCTGCCAGCCACCTGTGTGGCGGATGGCTTCTGAAGGCCGACTTTTGATATGGTCGCTGGTCATCCGAGAGAGAGGAGATAGCTGGACTAATAGAGGGGATTGGGTTCATGTATCGGTACAAACATGTTCACTTTCTCATTATAGGACTTGAAACGAATGAAAAACCTTTCAAAATGCATTTCAAGAACTAATGATACTACAGCCTAACTTAAAAAACTATGAATCTGCACACATGTAGACTCTAACTTGCACAACAGAATTGAACGACACCTTCCGCCTGTGGACTGGGGCAGAAAGATCAGCGCTTGCGCCACTCCCATGAAAGGGGGAAGCGCTGGTGTGTCGCCGCACAAGGCAGGGGACGGGTGATGGGGGAGACGTGGAGCCGCCTGTGGAAAGGTTATTAGGGCTCAGATTAGGAGGGTTTAGGCTGGTAGGGCTCGAGCATGTATTGCAACGGCCGGCCAACTGTGTGGCAGAAGACCTAGGAATCGAGCCAGCGCTTCCCCACCGCTTGACCAACCTACGATCACGTGGGGCGATGAACTGAGTAGTGCCGTTCGACGACGGGACGACGGCGGATGGGACCTTTTCCGACGCTCCGCTGCCCGCTCCCGCTGCGGCGCTCTCCGTCACATGTCCCTCGCGGCGCGCCGCATCCTCGCCATTGCTTGAACACTTTTGAAGATCGGACGGCTGGGGAAGAACACCTGCGGAGTCCTCGAGTAGGGAAAACTCCTGGGAGGTAGTAATGCTGGTGAGCGACCGGGCGCGTCGATGAAGGCGACGCGGGTGCGCGTTGTGAGGCGCGTTCGTCCCTGAGGGTGAGCGCGCCGCGCCGGTGCTGGTCGACGAGGCTCCCTCCTGCGCGCCTGACTCGATGCCTCGATGGAGATCCAACAACATTGCGTGGAAGCTTCGTGAATAATCCTTGAGTCCAGAACCGCGTCGCTCAAGAGCACTGCCAGGTCTTTGATTTGAACGGCTCAGATTCAACGGCTGCGTCAGGACACGGGATGCAGCAGGGGGGAGAAGAGAGCGCCACGCAGCAAACTTAGAGCCGTAGAGCTGCCTTAGCGGCGAAGTGCTCAGAGAATTTTCGACATCGCCATAGTTATCGCCGCGGTCGCAGACGCTCACGTTAGGCTGACCGCCGTGGCGCTCTTTCTCTGTAAAGCTGGTTGCGGCGAGCTCTGCGGCGGAGGCGCTCTCCGATGCGCGCTCCGCGCTCTCCCACGCGCGGTCCATCTCCGCCTCGCGCTCCTGCGCCGATTCCGCCTGCTGGCGGATGATCTCCGCGTGCGGGCTGCGGACGACGGTGGGGGAGCGTGGGCGCCACGATGTTGGTGACGTGGACAACGGCGAGTCGCAAGCTCCGTTCAAACCGCGCGGATTTGAAGCGGACGAACCGCTAGAAGGGATGCGGCGGGAGTTGCGCTGCTCATGTTCGTGGCGAGACGAGGTCTCGGGAGCTTCGAGGACGGTTGCGGGTCTTGCGAGCATTAAGTGCGACATGGATGATTGTCGGTGGTCAATGCCTGAAAATCGCGAGAGGTCCACGGAAAGGCTGTGTGTGCGCTTGCGACGTCGATACAGCTGCGATTCCGTGGACGCTGGAAGGCAGACAGCGGCAGACATGGCTTAATAAGTAGAAGAGGGTAGCAGCACGTGAAAGATAAAAATGTTAATCGACTATCAGGTTGAAGATTGTTCTAAGTTATAAACACGACAGTTCAGTTAGAAACAACTGATGCTATGTCTTCACCTCGTTAAATACTGTACAGCTTTTGCGAGGTAGGGAACGGAGAGGGACTGGAATTGAGAGGGACTGCCTCTTCGCTCCAAATTCACATTCGAAATTCCTTCGTGATGTGACGACTGATGCGCCGTATGCAGTGGTGGCTCGCAGGAGTGCGTGACCCCGTCCTTGAACCGAACTGTGCACCGAGTTCTTTCGTCGTGATGCTGGCCACAGACCATCACAGAAGTAACGTCGGTGAATTTCCACCCTCGGATCAAAGGTTCCAAACGTCAGGATTTGGCAACCCTAAAACCATGCCATAAAAGCGTGCGCGGACTTTCGGGCGTAGGTCTGTGCGTAGTGCAACGACAGCAAGACCAATGATGCAACACAACGTGAGAATCTGCATCCCGTATTCTTTCAATACAGTATACTGGACTGTAGTGCAGCACATCATCTGGTTTCCCTCCCACAGTCTGGAACTGCAATTTTATAGAAAGTTCGGTTTGGTTAGTGCTGACCCTTGCTCACTCACGTTTGAATGTTGCAGATCCGCGAATACGTTTCAAATCGGATGCCATTTATCACTGTACATTGTCCTTGTAGGGCTGCTTGCCATCGACAGAACTTCCCTTCTGCTTTTTAGGGCATTTCAAATAGCACACAGCCTACACTGCGTCACAGAAGCCGTGATCTAGGGATATTTCGATGCTCATAATTATTCAGGGTATGTGAGTTCCTGAGATGCGGTTGGAATGGTTACGCCCTTGTCGTCATCGGTCCCCAGAGCCAGCTTTCGTGACTGCCACATGTGACGGTTCAGCGCGTGAAAGCTCTACAGTTCACCTTTTCCCTTCGCCTCAAAGGTGACCTGTCGAGCTTTTTCTCATCTCTTCATTTTGCTGAGGTGTTGCGAGTGGAAGACGTCAGCGGAATCACCATGCCTCCAGGCATTTAGGGTTGAGGCTCCCTGACCGGATGGGTTTTATTTGTTTTTGCCCGCGGGCAGAGAGCTCCCTCGTGCGTCGACCTGATTCCCCTGACATCTTCCACTCGGCTTCGAAATTGGAAGCGGAGAACCGTACTGTTTGTCAGAACATTCGATTACGCGGTGTTGATACAACGTCAGCGATGACAACTCCAAGGCCGCCATGGCCTGACCTTCAAAGCCTGGAACTTATCGCGCGTGAAGCCTATGTGTCAGCTGGCTTTAAGAGCAACAGTTTCGGCATCGCCTCGTTAAGACGAAGAGTTTGGTGCCTTTTAGGTGTTCATCAGACGAACATTGTACCTACCTCGAAGTCTTACCTGTTGTTATCTCAGCTAATCATTCCCAAGGCTCACTTTATCAGCGATCAACTATCAAGGTCTGCACAACACATCAATGACAACGCGACAGGCTCCTATTGGCATGTCGGATTGCACAGTATCAAGGCGCAAAGCAGTCCCACGGTTCTATCAGCAACTTATCATCATCTGCAGCATGAGCTATGGCATGACGCTCAAGCAGCAACATTATTTAACAGCGTTATGCTCAATCAACCAGCTCATCAGGCTTTCCGTGACTTATTGTCACTTTCGCTGCCGGTGCTCTGTCATCAGTGCAAAATGCCTCGCGCTCCTGCAAAGGGGAAACAGGTAGCAGAAGAAAACTTGTCTATGGAGACCCCTGTGGGGCTTCCTACAACGCCAGTGGCTTCGGATAATGGCGTGACTACGACTCCTGATCCTTTACCGGTGGCTGGAAGCTCTGGCCTGGCTCCTGCAGAGAAGGCTACAACGGCGTGTCAGCTCTCTGCGGATGGATTCCTTGAAGACGATTCAGATGAAGAGCTGGACATCGACATCCAGCAAGAGGCTGCTGCTCGCCTCCGCTTCACAGCCATCCTACTGGTACCCTTCATGCTGCAGCAGGAGCTCGGCGCTGTCATTAACATGGTGTGGACACTCCTGCGTAAGGTCTGGATTTCTTCGCTTACGGAGGGTGCTATTGACACGGCTTCGGTTCAGACTCTCCCGGCTACGTATGTCGTGAAGCAGCATTTCTGTCGCCTTCAGCTCTCTTTCCTGCGGGAGGAAGATGCGATAGCAGTCAGGACGAAGACGGTGGAATATCAGCGGCCAAAGGGGAAGGTCACACTTTTCTGGCAACATACAGAGAACCCGGCTTACCTGAAAGAGAAGGCATCTAACCCTGATGTTATCGAGTTATATTTTAAAGATGTCTCTGCTAACGTCTCCCCTGATTTGCTGAAGGACATGCTCTGCCGGTATCCGTTGAAGATCCGCAAGTCCTCTGCCTTTGCCAAAGGTCTCTGCTTCCACCGGGTTCTCCATCCTGTTACGGGAGCTGATACGGACACGGTGAAAGGGCTGGTTATTGCTCATCCTGGTGACAAACACCGCTGGCGTCATGTCGTCAACAACCCCATGGACACCTCGAAGCAGATCATGGTTCACTACCCTTTACTATCCTGCACGTTCTGTGGCGGACATCATTATGAGAAATTTCATGATATGTTCGTCACCGAACGTCAGAATAATATAGGGAAGTGGAGTTTGAATCTGGGGAGGGTGCACAAGATCAACGGTAACACAGAGAATCCCAACCACGTACCAGTTTTCCCGTTATCCTTTCTGCATGATGCTAACACCTGGATCTCTTGTCGCAGCTGCGTCCATTCGCACGTCGCCGTTAGTCACCCCCATCCTCCTGGACCCTGCCATCGTTTTAATCTCAACTGGCGGAAATCGGGAAGAATGGATTTGCACTCAGGCGGGCTGCGGAAAGGCGAAGGGTTCCTCATTCATGAGTGCTGCAGACCATATCACCTCCGCGGACCACCTGATTCACCTGGAGGAATTGGGCTCGGCAACGAGAGTGACATTGGGAAAAGCAAACATGCCCAGCATCAGGAAGGAGTACGGGATGTAGCAGTACGATGTGATGGAGCTGATATCATTTGCGGCTTTACATGGAAAGGGTGCTGCGATGGGTCTGAAGGATCACCGCTCAGGCTGGCTGTTAGCTGCTCTGCCCTAGGGTTCATCTTTTCGTCTGTCGCTGTTTGTGGCCTTTACTGTATGTGTGCGCTGCTTCGACCCGTGGATGCGGAGGGGTCTGTCGCAGTGGTCAAATGAATAAAAAAGACATGTTCGTGGTGACCGCACTGAACATCAACGGCTTAGGCAGTGCGGCGAAGAGGAGTGCATATAACAAGTGGTTCAAATCAGCGGCTAACGTACTCATACTCACAGACACGAGGGTAGAGGCAGACCACAATTTCTGGACGCAGCTGAACCCCTCTGCTTTCGCGGCAGTTTCGCCGGCGGGAGGAGCGGGTGGTGTTGCGATCCTTAGCTTTACTCCGGGTGTTGTCTTCAAGGACATCCACTCACATGTATCGGGCAGACTAGTAGCGGTGTCGCTGGAGAAAGGAGATCTGTCCTGGCGTATCATTGCTGCCTACTTCCCTGCACAAGCAACAGCCAGAGGTGTTTTCTTTAGAGACTGCCTCTCGACTTTTGTCGACAGCCTCCCGCCGGTGCCTCACACGATCCTCATCGGGGACCTGAACGTGATAGCTGATCCAAGGATAGACAAATCATCAAAGATAGGATCTTCAAGGGAGAACCAGAGACTACTCGACATCTTCACTCCACTTGACATGCAAGACACCTTCCGTACCTTGCATCCGACGAAACGTGAATATACCTTTTATGCGCATTCTGCTAAGGAGCGTTCACGGATCGACAGAGCATTGGTGTCACAGTCTCTCCTTCACAGGGTTGGTAATGCTTACCACTCCTCTGTACCGCATGGCATTTCTGATCACTGGTATGCCGTTTCGGTGGACATCCGCGTTTCAGCGTGCGAGCGCAGAGGACCGGGGTTGTGGAAGATGTATGCGGCACAGGCCAAGATGCCGGGGGTCAAGAAGCGGATTCAGCTGATCATGGGGGAAGATCCGCAGCAGCCGCTCCCAAGTTTTCCCGAGCTTCTGGTTAAACTGCAGTCAAGCATACGTGTATACGCAAAAGAGGAAAAGAAGAGAGTGAAGAAAACAATGGCGCGGCTGGAGGCGACAGTGTCGCAGCTGAAAGATGAGTTTATGAATGGGGATGGTGGTGCTGACTGCTACGAGCAACTGGCCAAGTACGGCTCCATGCTGAAAGCGTATCAAGACGAGGAAAGGGAGCGTCTACAAACTATGGCGGGAGTGCAGACGGAAGTACTTGGGGAACTCCCTTCTCCGGTGCTGTCAAGTCGGATTGCATCTAAAAGGGCGCAGACGATGATTGAGGAAGTCAACTTCAACGGTGCCTGTTTCACGGGGGAGAGGGAAATTCTCATCGCGGCCTCGGAATACTTCACGGCAGCGTTTGCAGCCCGAGAGGCAGAGGCGAGTACTGTTTGGCCGGTCGCCCCTGGCAAGACACTCAGCGCAGCAGAAAGAGAGGGTTTGAGGGTCCCTTGGACGGTGGAGGAGGTGAAGTTAGCAATCCAACAGCTGCCATGCGGCAAAGCACCTGGCCTGGATGGACTTCCGAAGGAGTTGCTGGAGGAGAACTGGGATCTGCTTGGCTCGTGCTTCATGGCCTTTGTAAAGGACTTCGAGAGGTCAGCGGTGCTCACGGAGCAGTTTACGACGGCGGTGACAATACTCCTGCACAAGAAGGGGGACAAATCGATGTTGGAGAACTATCGGCCCATTACACTCTTAAGCGCGACATACAAAATTGTGGCGAAGGTGTTGGCGAACCGGATCAAGAAGGTGCTGCCGTCCGTGATCTCGGACCACCAATATGGTTTCTTACCGGGGCGAAAGCTGGCAGATGCAGTCAATGTTGTCGCTGATGTCATCGACGCGGCGGCAGCGGGAAGAGAGGATTGGTACCTTCTCTTGGTCGACTTCCAAAAGGCGTACGATTCGATCTCTCGGAGATACCTGTTTCAGACGCTTACACGAATGGGCTTCCCGGAGGAGTATGTGAAATGGGCGGAGGGGCTACATGATCACTCCGGAACGCAGCTGCTGATCAACGGCCGGCTGGGAGACAGGGTGGAGATGGAGAGAGGAGTCAGGCAAGGGTGCCCTCTCGCACCGTACCTGTTCATCTGCGCAGCTGAACCACTGAGTCAAGAAATCAGACGGAGAAGGCTGGGGGTGTGGAAGAGAGGTGTTGGTGACGTGGCATATTTGGGTTACGCGGATGATACATCGATCGTTCTGCATCGCAAGGAACAAATCGACAAAGCATGCAAGCTGCTGGACGACTTTGGGGAGATCTCGGGGCTGAAGGTGAACCGAGGAAAGACAGTTGTGGTGCCGCTAGGCAAGAACAGAGGTTTACCTCCGCCGTCGGATGTACCATACACCTGGGCTGGGATAGACGAACCACAAAGACTCCTGGGGATCTGGATAACCTCGGGTGGTAACCCGGAGCCATCTTGGGAAAAGGCGGCTGACAGAGCGGGGGAAGTGCTGGTGAAGTGGCAGAACCAACACGTTAAAACTTCGGCGAGGGTATCGGTGCTGAACTCGTACGCCACCCCTATCCTTCTCTTCCAGGCGCAAGTCTACCCGCCACCGAAGGGGACGTGGAAAGAGTTCAGAGCCACCAGCCACAACTTCACGTCCAGCGGCAAAGCCTCAGCAGACAAGCACTTTGTCCTGTGGAGTGGGGAGCTGGCTTACATGGACAGGAAGGAAGGAGGTTTGGGGGTGATCAACCCGACAATGCGGGTGGAATGCATGGCGCTGAAGAATCTGGGTGACGCGGTACAGCAAAGAGATCAGATGAAACGATGGTTGATGGAGAGGGCAGCTGGGATGCCATTTGGATGGGCGACTCTGCTTGCTCACCGTTCAATCCTGCGAATATGGAACAAAGGGGGGGAAAAATGGCGGAGGTCGGTGATTACTTTCTGGCAAGTCCTGCAGCAGAAGATTCCCGCGCCTGCGAACCGGTGGGACTATGCAGCAGAAAGGATCTGCTTCAGCAGATACATTTTCTATCGAGGGAAAAGCCCATTTGGAAGGCAGAAGGGCTCCATATGCCTGCTGGAGCTGACCGTGGGAGACTTGGTGCAGACGGACTGGGATGGCACAAAAAGGGCGAAAGACATGTGGGCTCTAACTAAGGAGACAGGCAGCTCGACAACGGCACGATGGGCTCTCAAGGCTTGGAAGGCGGTACCAGGGGAGTGGAAGGAAGCCCTCCTTGCGAGACTGACCGGGGGTGAAGTTCTGAAGCTGACGCGCTTCGCCTGCACGCGTTCTCTGGCAGGCAAACCTCTGTACTGGCAGCTATTAGCAGAGGATGGCGATGGAGTCCTGTGCAAGCCGGCGGAGGTGGGGAAGAGAGGGGAACTACTTCTGTCGAACAGAGCAAATCAACTCCGAGTCGAGACCCGCAGACTAACTCCGTTACTGGTGGAGAATGACCTGCTGATGGGAGAAGCGGGGCTCGCGCTCACAAGGTTGAGGCTGTCGGTGCTATGTGAGAAAGGAAAAGGGGCCACTCTGAAGAAGCCGAGGGCGGTTCTGAAAGGGCCGGTGGAGCAGCCGAAGCAGCAGAAGAAGTGGGAACAGGAGTATGGGAAGCCTGTGGATTGGAATGGGGTTATCCGGAAGAGGGACACCCTGGTTACCCCGGGCAGCGCGCGCGAAATCATTTTAAGGCTTCATAGCAAGAATCTGCAGGTGGGGGAGAGACTGAAGTTCATGAAGGATCGCATCAGCTGCCCGCACTGTGCAGAGGACGAAACCCTAGCCCACTGCTTGCTGGAGTGCGGCTGTATACAGCCTGTCATCGGCGCGGTTAAGGGGGCTTTGCAGCAGATGAATCCAAAAAGGGAGGTGGAGAGACTCGAGGACTTCCTGTTTGGGGCGGATGGCACGATGTCAGGTTTTCCGGAAAAGCCGCTGATTGCGGTTGCCTTTCACCAGATCTGGCTGGAACGCTGCGAAGCTGCCTTTCGACAGGGGAGATTTCAACCACAGAGAGTGCTCCGGAAGATTGGGGTGAACTTCATGAAGCATGTGAGGATCTACAGTGCCTACAAGAGACAGGTGGCAAAGAGTGATGGGCGGAGTGGGGCAAGGGGTTGGCCTCACCTGGCACAGGACGAGGCTGCAATGCTGAGCCGGATTTTTGAAGATGGGAATTCGCTGACGTGGAGGGAAGGTTTCAGATCCGTGTGGGCTAACCCGAGAACTGCCTTCCAGCCGCCTTAGAGTGTTACGGAAGGGCTGAGTAGACTCCCTTGTCTTCCTGGTCCCTTCCTCCCTCACAGTTACGACTGTGGATGTACACACTCTATAGTGCATTGCATCATTAAAAAAAAAAAAAAAAAAAAAAAAAAAAAAAAAAAAAAAAAACATTCGATTGTGGGAAGCTACGAACCCGAATTGCTCGAGCAATTTGCGAGGCCGTGTCTTCCGCCTGTCATTCTGCCTGTTGATTCATCGCCGAGCCTAGGGGTGATCAAAGTACTGCACCAGATCCACGTCGAGGGAAGTCGGTGAATCCTGACGGTTGGAACCGTTGATCCGAGGGTTGAAAATCATCGACGTTCCTCGACATCGAGCTGGTGCACAACTGTACACTGTACTTTAATCACCCTAGCTTGACTGCACCTTGCCCTGACTTCTGGCGGTTCGTGCCCAGCATGGTGGTTCTGCGCGTCGTTTTCTGCCTCGACATGACCGCACCACACACACACACACCACCGCTCTGTGGCATAGACGCGGTTCAGCCATGGCAAGATTGGGATTCGAGGGTAAACCGTACTAAACCGTTATTTAAACCTACAAATCAGCTCGAACTCTTTTTGAAACCTCCTAGGAAGCTTCGTCATGATCTTTTCACTTCTAACACGTCACGCGCACACTTTAGTTACGATAACCATGTTTGTAAAAATATACGCAGCAGAAATTTGCATGTAAATTTCAGAATTAAACGGATTTCCATAAATGACGGCTCAATTTACGTTATCACGGGATTAGAGGGAAGCACTTGCAAAGAAATTTAGAACTAGCAATATGGAAGAAAGCCAATTCAGCCACCATGCTAGGATCAGCCTGCATATCTTTTGTGTCACCCCATGATATATCCTCCAGTCCTTGATTGCCCTAAGTGTGGCTCGTCCTGGACAAGTATCAACTATCTTACTTCTTTTTCTCAGCAGCGGCAGCCTTGGTCTGCATCAACGAACATAATTAGCACGACTATGGATGTTAGTAGACAGCAAGTTTTAAACTCAACAAACCCAATTAAAAAAAAACACGAACACGCATAAAACAGCAAAAAAAGGGGGGGATGTTGCTGCTGCACTCACCTTCTTGACACCGCGGACCTTCTTGGCTCTTGTCCTCCTCTCCTTCATCAGCTTGCGGCTCTCCTTGTTCCTCTTCTCCTCCAAGCCATTCTGTTCCAATCAAAACAAGGCCACCACAGCAACAACCACCGAAGAAGCATACACACATGAAAGGGGTTGGGGAAGAGAGGGAAGAGGTACGCCAAGGGGGGAAAAAAGCACCAGGTGGTTACTTAGCATTACAAAGAATTGTGAGCTTCAACATGGGGAGGACAACTTGCGAGCCCACATTGATTTTGCTGCTCGCAAATAAGTGAGCACTAGTAATTCCTGCATAATGACAACTCATACCTCATAAACATGAGTGGGCACTCCACTGTAAAGCAGTGGAAATGGAAACGACGCCATTACCTCATTTGCACATCTCAAGTCTACATCACGTTCAACTTACCCGTTCGCATAAACATCAAGAAACACTCACTCCTACAGGATTCGAACCCGCGACCTCTCAGCTGCTCACCCTGACTAGGCGGTATTTGGGCTCAAACTTCTTGCCGGCCTCGAGCTGGTCGTAAATGAAACCCAAGCCCGTGGACTTGCTGCTGCCAGTAGATTCACCTAAAGAACACCCTCTCCTACCGGACTCGAACCCACGACCTCTCAGCTGCTCAGTGCTCACCCTGACGAGGCGGTATTTGCGCTCGAACTTCTTGGCGGCCTCGAGGTTGTCGTAGATGAGCCCGAAGCTCGTGGACTTGCTACCACCAAACAGATTTACCAAAAAACACTGTTTCCTACCGGAATTGAACCCACGACCTTTAGGTTGCTCACCCTGACGAGGCGGTATTTGGGCTCGAACTTCTTGGCGGCCTCGAGGTTGTCATAGATGAGCCCGAAGCCCGTGGACTTGCCGCCACCGAACTGCGTGCGGAAGCCGAACACGAAGATGCACGACAGGTCGCTCTTCTCGTAGATGGCGCCCAGCTTCTCCTTCAGCTCCGACTGGCGCGCGGAGACGCGCGGAAGGGGAGGCGGAAGCGCAGGAGGGAGCGGCGGGGGGGGAGTAGCGGGAAGGGGCGGGGGGGAGAGAGGAGGAAGGGGCGGGGAAAGGGATGGGGAAATGGGAGGGAGGGGAGGGAGAAAGAGAAGGGGAGAGAAAGAGGGGGGAGGGATGGGGAACCGGAACAGAGGGATGTGATTTTGATCAACTACGACTCCAGGGAGGACAAGAGGAGAAGGGGAGAGGGGGGGTGTGGGGCGGGAAATGGGGGGATAGAGTGGGGCACGGACATTCAAAGGGGACGGGCAGTGGAGAGAAGGTGCGGGGAGAAGCAGAAGCGCAAAAGCGAGGGGTAGTGAAGGGGTTGAGAAGTGTGGAGAGGGGCAAGGGAGACGGGAGGGGGAACTGGGGCAGGGGCGGACATTATAACGGGACGGGGCTGTGGAGAGAAGATGCGCGGAGAAACAGGGGCGCAAGGAAAGCGGGGGAGTGAAGGGAAAGTAGAGATAGGCAAGTGAGACAGGAGGGGATAGGGACGGATGAAACGCAGGAAACAGAATGACAAACTGCGCAAGTAGGGACGCGGTATAAATGGCAGGAAGGGGTGAGGACTGCAAAGCGGGAACGGCCCTAGCTGAGAATGGAGCACGCAGCAGGTGAGAATGGAGCACGCAGCAGGGGAGAGTAAATCGCGCTGCAGAGGAGGCACACAGAGAAACGCGGGGAGCGGGGGAGGAGTGTACCTTGGACACGTTGGCCTTGCCGGGGTGCAACACGTCGATGATCTGCCACGGCGGACGCACGGGAGGGGGCGCAGGAAAGACAGGGAGAGCGGCGTGAGAAGGGATAGCCCGACATAAGGGAGAAGAGGCGAATGCTCAGCAAACGGAGGGAGAGAGTGCGAAGAGGGAAGGGGGAGAATGGAAGGAGGAGATAGGAAGGGGAGTGGGGGTAGGGTAGGGGGTAAAAAGTGTCTGCTAAGCGAGTATAACGCAAAAGCGGTGGGTGCAGCGATTGGAACGATAAAGGCAACGGAAAGGGAGGGTCAAGTTGCGAAGGGTAAATCTGGCCTTCCCGGAAACATAGGCATGCCCCAGCTTCTGATGAGTTTTTTTTCGAGAGTAAATAGGCATGAGGCAACCTAGAAACGGGCAGGGGTTTTTACAGCCGACTTGAGAACGTCGCCACAACGCATGTCACACGGGGTAAGAGGAGTGTGGAAAGGGAACGACAGGTGAGCCCTGATCGCTTCCGGTACTCATTAGCCGCGTGACAGCGGAACCCTAAAATAATGTATTTCGGCTAAAATTGACGAAACTGGTGCTCGTCTCGTACGCTCACCCTCGCGTCGACGCTACATCCCCAGCTGCCCTAAATGACAATTCCACTATGCGGTCCGTAAATCTGTAACCTAACAGATCTTCGAATGCAGAGCTGCACTGCCCATCTGAACCAGCCGCCGCATACTCCATTGTGGGCGCTAACACTAATACACTCCTTTGCGCAGAGCCCTAGCATTACTAGGGTTCGAAACGCCACGCCCCAACCTTGAACGTGACGAATCACACCGAGGACTATGCCTTCAGACGCCAACACGCCGCTGTCTACGATCGACCTCAAAACGAACGCTCCTGCGACTACGACGAACCCTAAAAGATGCGACCGTGAGGCTCTGCGATACTTTTTCATCAAATTACGCGACGGCGCGTCACTCGCGCCACACCCGTGTGCAAAAACGGTAAGAACAAGAATCGAATTTGTTATCGAAACTACTCCAAGCCTGCACTCCCGAGTCTAGACTACAGCCGACTGATCGATCACACAGGCAGGGAGAATAATGCGCTCTCCCATTGAGCTATGCGCACACTGATGGCTCCGTGGCTAGCGCACCTAAGCTTCAAACGACACAACGTCGCAGGGCCAAGGCTAACGGGCAAAACGCGCCACGAACTATGCTTGATTGTGCTCGCGCCACGAAGTATGGTCGGCTGTGCTCATGATTCGCCTACAGGCCAAACCAAGCTTACTACGATTAACCTAACCCGGAGTAAACGCGTTAATAAGGAAGGAACAGGGCCGGGGAGGACGCTCACAAACTGCTTCCGCTGCAGCAGACGGTTGGTCATGAACTTGCGCGTCCGCACGGTGCAGGCCTTTGCTTCCGCCATGGCTGCGGCTCTTATATTCTCCTTAAACTGGGAAAGGGAAAGGCTACGAGTGGTACTTAAAGTGCTGCAGCAGCGCCAGTTGCGCGTGCGGGAGATACGGAGACCCGAGAGGAAGAAAAAGGTCCGAAAGGATCCTAGAATATGCGGGAAGAGGTATGTGTAGCAGGCGAGGGGGGAATTACTACGGGGGGGAGAAATGGGAGAGCTGGCGGATAGGGAGTTTGCGCGGAGAATGCGGAAAGTGCGACAATGCAGGGGAAAATCACGAGGGGAAGGGGGGGGGGGGGGAGTTGTTTGTCAGGGTGAGGACGAGGTGTTGGGGTTTTTGGGGACAGAGCTTTTGGGCTTCGTGTTCGACCTTGCAGCCCGATGAGATCAATCTCGTTATAGGCGGACTCTCTTTGAGCACGTGCACGAACTGATTGAATGTCTAAACTACACCTATTTATGTAAAGACCATTGCCAATGTGCTGTGCTGGTAAAATACCTTCTGTTATGCTCCCAGATAAATAAATATAACGCTGGTAGCTGGTGTGATCGCAAGTTAACGGGCCACATCATGGACGTTGATTACATACTTAATCTTGTCCTAGAAAGTCCCCTCCCGTGTGCCATGTCTCACATTTATACAGGCCATAACTTTTGCATGTGTGTTAGTGATCAACCCTAATCAGACGTACAGTAAGATAATAATAATAGAGTATACGAATGGGCCTGCAACTCAAACTACATGCTCCACTTTGTCTAAAAGTTCGTGCATCATATCAGAATGTGATGATGGCTGGTCTACCATATTCATCCTAACCCCCGGATTATGGTACAGCATGGCAACGGTTCTAGCCGTAGACCATGATCACGTGCATTTTGCCATCATCTCTTTTATGCTCGCTACTTGCTCGTCAGTAGGTGTACCCACACCCCACTCCTCATAAGATGTCATGTCCTCTGCCAAGGGAGCCACGTCACCCACAGCATGGCTCGACAGAATGTTCTTGAAAACAGGCTCCTTGGTGCTTGAGCTTGTCCCCCCCAGCTTGACATTGTTGAGGGAGATCCCAGTGCAGGGCACCGTATCGCTACACTCCATATCCATCGCATACCTGCAGTAACGGAATGGAGAAGGGAATGCGGCAGAGCACTGTACCAGGTCAGCACAAGCTTGCTTGGCATGTGACTATGGACGAGTGGATCACAGCAGCACGATGGTTTAAGGGAGGCACGAAGAGAGAAGGTGCTGGAGATCCCCTGACTTGGAAGCGGTGCCGTTGACGATTAAATGCTGTGGATGACTCATAAGGCGCCTTTTGAGTCGACTGGAAAGATATGTATTTGGTGGAGCAAGGAGCCACTCACTTGGAGGCGGTGCCATACACATGGGTGTACGAGATGTTCACCAGCGCCACGTTGTGGGGCGATGGGTCGCAGGGGAAGTCCTGATTGTCGTCACAATAGAACTGCAAAGTGTTGATGGGGATGAGAGGAAAAAGGGCACGAGGGGGGGTTTGAGGAACTTTTTGGCACTTGCTGAACTTTTTGCACTTTTTGGCACTTGCTGAACTTTTTGCAGGCTTGCCATCACAGCAGAGCCACGCTGCGGGGCGATGGGTCGCAGGGGAAGTCCTGATTGTCCTCACAGTAGAGTTGAGGGGAAAAGACACATATGGGGGTTTGAGGACCACTATGGAACTTGCCGATTTGTTTGTGGACTTGCCATCAGAGTAGTGTTGCGGAGATTTGAGAGTGCGAAAGAGAGTGAGACACACAGCAAAGCATGAGCAGGAATCAAGGATTTCGAAAGAAAGCGGCGCAGAGTAGTGCGGGTTGAGAAAGGAGGTGCAGAGTCGGACTTACCTGATCTAGTGTAATCGCTCGTTCGATGTTTGTCATGTACACGTTCTCGTACTGTACATTCCGCACCATTCCCAAGCCGCCCTGCCACGTCTTGATCCTCAACCCATTCGACAAATCCGATAGAATCAAATCCTTGAAGCTCACATCCGACACACACGCCACCGCCCCCCCTGCTCCCAAACTCCCAATGCTGATCCCGTGCCCTGACGTGGCAATCAGATTCCGGACCGTCACGTTGGCCACTGCCTGGCTGCCACGTGCCACCAGTGACACGTCATCATCGCCTCCGTGGAAGGTGCAATTCTCAATGAGCGCGTGGCGCACGCCGAGCAGTTTCAGGCTGTCCGTGTTGGGCGACTCGTCTGGCGCGTTGGTAGTTAATCTCCTCACCCACAGCCTGTCGATTCCGTAGGAGAAGACGTGGTACATGGGGGGGTTGCTGGGGGATGGGGGGAGGCGCGGGGGGGGATCGGGGAGATGGGGGAAGTGGAGGGGAGAGGAGGGGAGAGGAGAGGGTGAGGAGGGGGAGAAGATGCCGTAGGAGAAGACGTGGTACATGGGGGGGTTGCTGGGGGATGGGGGGAGGCGCGGGGGGGGATCGGGGAGAGGGGGGAAGTGGAGGGGAGAGGAGGGGAGAGGAGAGGGTGAGGAGGGGGAGAAGATGCCGTAGGAGAAGACGTGGTACATGGGGGGGTTGCTGGGGGATGGGGGAGGAGGAGGGAGGGGAGCGGGCAGAGGAAGGGAGAGGAGGGGCGAGAAGGGGGTGAGGAGGGGGAGACGGCGACACAGGAGAAGACGTGGTACATCGGGGGGTTGCTGGGGGATGGGGAAGAGAGAGGGGGGAGGGGGAAGAGGGGGAGGCGAGGGGGGAATGAGGAAGGGGGGAGCAGGGGTAGAAGGGCGAGGAGATGCCATAGGAGAAGACATGGTCCATAGGGACGTTGCGGGGGGATGGGTGGAGGAGGGCCGAGAAAGGGGAGGGGGGAATCGGAATGAGGACGAAGAGTGGGCGAGAACGGGGGAGCAAGGGCGAAGGGCGAGGGGATGGCACAGGAGAAGAGAAGACGTGGCACATAGGGACGTTGCGGGGGGATGGGTGGAGGCGCAGAGGAAGCGGGGAGAGGGGGGGGGAGGTGCCGTATTAGAAGGCATGGGGGGCTTCGTGTGGTTGGGCAGCGGGGGTGTGAGGCGAGCAGTGGGAGGAGGGCGGGAGGAAGTGCTAGGGAGAGGGGATATGGTCGGGATAACTGTAGCACATGGAGGGTTGCGGGGGATTGGGTTGGGTCGGGGTGGGAAAAGGAGAGAGACCAGAGGGGCGACGAAAGAGAATCTGCAATCCTTGGACGAGAGGTCCTTGGAAAAGATTCTTGGACGAGAGGTCCTTGGAAAAGATTCTTGGACGAGAGGTCCTTGGAAAAGATTCTTGGACGAGAGGTCCTTGGAAAAGATTCTTGGACGAGAGGTCCTTGGAAAAGATTCTTGGACGAGAGGTCCTTGGAAAAGATTCTTGGACGAGAGGTCCTTGGAAAAGATTCTTCCTCACGCTACTCACCGCAGCGTCCTAATGCTAATCAGCTACAACGATCAGCACCAGGACGCTACTCACCGCAGCGCTATTCCACCCAGGTGACAGGATCAACAGGATGCCACTCACCGCAGCGCTATTCCACCCAGGTGACAGGATCAACAGGATGCCACTCAGCGCAGCGCTATTCCACCCAGGTGACAGGATCAACAGGATGCCACTCACCGCAGCGCTATTCCACCCAGGTGACAGGATCAACAGGATGCCACTCACCGCAGCGCTATTCCACCCAGGTGACAGGATCAACAGGATGCCACTCACCGCAGCGCTATTCCACCCAGCTATGCCACTCAACAGGTGGTCGGGATACGCTACTCACCGCAGCGCTACGCTGTCGAGAATGACCTCGCGGCAGTTGATCAGCGACAGCAGGTGCGGCCGGTCGTGCGCCTCGGTATCCCAGTACCCCTCGCCGTTGCCGTCGAGGCTGCCACTACCGCGTATGACCAGCCCCGTCACCCCTAGGAACCGGAACATGCCGTTACTCGCCACGCCGATCTTGTCCTCGTTAATGTACAGCGACGGTTCGGGATAACCCTCTGCGGTTTTTGGGCCGTAGATCGTCGCGTCGTCGATTTGCAGCGTCAAGCCAGCGCCGCACGATCCGTTCACCGTGATCGAACGGCTGAGATAGTACTTGACGCTGTTCCCGTCCGCCTCTCGGCTCCGCTCCGCCAGCACACGGTTCCGCTCCGCCAATCCGCGCCTCTGCTCCCCCAACCTCCTCTCCGTCAGTCCGTGGTTCTTTTGCGCCAATCCGCGATGGTTGAGCAGCCACTGCATCGTATCGCTAACCACGTGCGCGCCGCTTGCTCCGCTTCCCCCGCTTCCGTTTACCCCCCCGCCGTTGCCGTTGCCGCCTCCGCTGCTGGAACCCTTCAACGCGTCCACGTTAGCAATCGAATTGTCGACGTTGACGTTAACGTTAACGTCCGGCATTGTGACGTCCGCGACCGTCGGCAGATGAGGCATGTTATCCGCGGTATTGTTGGGATCGCTATTCGCGGACGAGTCGTTCCCGAGTGTAGTGTCAATTCCGTTGCCAGCGGCACTGCCGTTGGTGCTTTTCGTACTAGCGATTCGGCCAGAATCCTTCCTACCGCCATCCTTGGATGATCCCCCCGCGGAAGAGCTCCCCCCGGAAGATCCTTCCGCGGACGGCGGAGCGACGAGCACGCGGACGCGCACGCTTTCCGCCTCCGCGAGCTTGCAGGCGGCGTCGAAGGCGCGGCGGAAGGCGCCCCAGCTATCCCCGCGGCCGTCGGGCTGCGCACCATAGTCCGCCACGTGGAAGGTGGCGGCGGAGTCGTCTCGCGGAAGCGGCGCAACTCCCGCGTACTCCTCGGGCCAGGAGGGCGGCGGAGGGAGGAAATCGGACGACGACGAGCTCTTCGCTGTAACGGGGTAGAACGACAGACGGGGGAAACGTGAGAACTACAAGTCAGTATAATTTGATGGAAGGCGACGTGGTTCTGCAGGTGTATTGGGGGGTGGAAGGCGGCGGGGTCTGAATATAAATGGACGGGAATTTCAACTAAGGGAGGGTGGGAATCTGGTTGAGAGCGAGCGGAGAAGGACGGGTGAAGGGCGTGACAAGATTGCGCGGAAGTTGAGACGCGTTCGGTTCCGTCAGCCCGAGGGAGTACGCGAATTGCGGAAAGCAATGGGCGGAAGAAGGTAGTGCTAGAGTGAAACAGGGATCCCCGCATCGGGCTTTACCGAGAGCGAGCAGTGGAAAGGCAGCAAGACAAAGGCCGAGTTTTTCAAAAAATACACAAACAACCTGTCTCACAAGGCTCGAGCTTCACGAAGCAGGGATAGGCATATCGGGTCTTACCGAGAGAGAGCAGTGGAAGGGACGCGAGGCAAAGGAGAGCAACTGCGCGATGCGTAAACAAGCGGCGTGTTAATGGAGGCGATAATGCGGATTCTCCCATGGCTGCAATCTAGGAGTTGAGCGTGTTAGTCAAGGACGAAATAGAATGGAAAAAGACGACGAAGTCCTGAACCGCAAGAAATAGAAATACCGCTGTATCCGAGGTATGGATTAAATTTCGACAGAGCCACTGTTAATCTGTTCCACTGGGGTTACTGCCGTATCTGAGCACAGAGCTTTTATGTGAACGACAATGCCTATGTTTAACAAGTGAGGTGAGGTTTCGCTGATAGTGCAAATCTGGCTCAAGTTGCGAGGAACTTTCGTCGAAGAATAAGCGGAGGAATTGTGTCCCGCCTTTCGACATGCCAAAGACCAGTTAGATTGAACAACCTCGTCGAGTGTTTTCAGTGGAAGCATAGTGAGTGACGAACAGCACTCTCAGTTTATCTGACAAGTGGTGTGGTGGTGATGCTGGACGGTCATGTAGTGGTATCGCGAGCAGGGCTGTCGTTTCGTTTTGGGCCCCCCGGAAAAATCAGGGGGCCCGGCATGTACGACCCTGTATTTAGCAGGGTCGGGGCGAATTTGGCCCTTTAGGCTTCAGGGCTGAAATTGATTTCTCCCTGTAAATCAGGTTTGGCGCGGAAAATTCTGCAGCCTCATTTCTACCACAAAGCTGACAGCTGCAGTCCGCAAGTATTAATAGGCTAGTTAGCAATAGAAAAACTAGTAGCGTCATTCACTACGCACGCGTACAGACTTCCCCTCTTCCAACTCTTAGCAAAGATCTGAGATGTGTTTTGCTGCTGCTCTACCCATTCATGCCTGCTGGTGCACTGCATGACGGGGATCTGAGATGTGTTTTGCTGCTGCATGTTGGTTCACGCTACTGTCTGTGTGTCGTGGGATGGGAGCGAGGTTATGATTGGTACAAGTACCAGTTGTATGTTGAGTTGAATCTGTGGCCCAGCCACGCAACTCCAAATTAGACAGGTTTGAATGCAATCAAAATAGAAACAGGGGGAGGGGGAGTGGAGGAGTTTGGGGGAAGGGGGAGAGGAGTGGGAGGGCAAGTTCGAAAAGATTTTGTTCCAGGGCTCGTAAAAAATCTACCCTTAATACTCCAGACCTAAGCCCGAAATCAGCCCTGTAAGGAATCAGGGCCACAATTTTTTCAACCCATCAATTTCAGTTTTCAAGGGCAACCCAGCCCTGGAATTCAAGGTCCAGCAGGGCAAACGCCCTGCAAGCGACAGGCCTGATCGCGAGTCGTGGTGACTCCCTGTCCCTGATCACAGACAACAAACGAAGGAGAGGCTGTGAGGAGGTGGCATCTGTTCTGTTCTGTTCCTCCCGTCTCGCGAATGCGAATGAATTAGCGCTTCGCAGAGTGCGGTTCCGTCATCGCGCTCTGAGCAGTCAACTTGTTCTTCCAGTCATTTCAGGTGAACGGGTCGCATGCGATTTCAGTACCAGTGTCGCACACTTCTGCAAGAAACGCGTAACCAATAGGATACTATAACGGCGCGTGATGGTGACAGACTCTGTCGCAGATGGATATGGCCGCACGCCAGCCAATAAAAAACACCAACAAAAATTCGAGAAGCTTCGAAGGACTTTCTTTTGATTAGCTTGGTGAGAACACGCAAAAACAGTTCATACACTAAGAAAGTTACAGATGTAATCAAACCCAGCCTATAAGAATATATAAAAGCAGTAGTCATGTCTCAGAACTTGGCAATACAGACTACTACCCTTGGTTGATGGAGCTGAGAACCACCTCCCTTTCCATAAGTAATAATTTCTGAAGAGAAAAAAAATCACAGAGGAGCCAGGCACAACAAATGTCACACAAACAGCGGAGAAAAACTAAGTGAAAAGAAAACTGCCAGAAAATGTGGTACAAATAGTATTTTCCACAGACGAGACCCACCTGGAGCTGCTGGGGTGTGAAGATTTGATGCAGCGTGCCCTGGGCCACCAGAGCCGCCACATCAGTTGCTTCCATGACCTCTGCTGCTGCTGCTGGATCCACATGCACTGATGGCTCCAGCTGCTGCGCCATAAACACCCGCACCTGCAGTAAACGATTGTGACAATAATGGAACGTGGGTGGAGATTGGATACAGACTTGAGTTATGACGGGAACAGATGCATGTACTAGACACTCGCATCGATACGCCGAATGCAACCCATGCATGTAAACATAAAAGAGTTGCAGACCAACTTAACATAACGAGTTGCAGACCAACTTAACATAACGAGTTGCAGACCAACTTACCATAACGAGTTGCAGACCAACTTAACATAACGAGTTGCAGACCAACTTAACATAACGAGTTGCAGACCAACTTAACATAACGAGTTGCAGACCAACTTAACATAACGAGTTGTAGACCAACCCCAACCCCCATACACATAGACATAGGGAGACACCAACCCATACAATTCATACTAGATAAGAGAGACACACAGCTACACTCACCTCCTGGCAGCGCAAGGCAAGGGTGGGAAGGCAGCACACACGGCACAGCCGGCGCATGAGCCACGGCGCAGGCTCAGCACCCCGAGCCTCCGCTGCTGCTATGGTGCCAAAGCTGTCAGCGGTGGTTCGGGAGAGGCTTGGGCGGTGGGTGGGTGGGTTGGTGAAGGCAGCACAGCGCACCACGTGCATGCGAGCCGCAGGGTCCATGTGAGGTAGTTCCGCTGAGAGGGACACAGGGAAAGGGAGAGAGAGGGAGAGCAAGGAAAGAAGAAAAAAAGGAGGAGGGGGGGGGGGGGGGGGGGTGGGGGGGGAAGAGAGAGAGAGTGAGTGCTTATTTGCAGCACAGTGCACCCCGTGCATGCGAGCAGATCTTCAGACATAATTCTCAGGGAGCAGGCAGTAGTGAAGCTAGGCTTAAAGCAAAAGAACAAAAAAGGGAATGCGAGCAGTAGTGATGCATGCGAGCAGTAGTGATGCATGCGAGCAGTAGTGATGCATGCGAGCACCAGGGTCCATGTGAGGTAGTTCCGCTGGGTGGGATACAGGGAGAGGGAGAGAGAGGGGGGGGGGGGGGGGGAGGGGGTAGAGGGAGTGAGTGCATGAGCAGTGCACAGTGCATCACGTGCATGCAAGCAGCAGGGTCCATTAGAGGCATTTTCGCTGGTAGGCAGGAATGGAGCGAGGGAGAGGGAGCAGAGAAATAACCGGGGGTGGTGGAAAAAGGGGAGAGAGTGAGTGCATGGCACGAGAGCAGCAGGGTCAGTGTGGCGGCAGTCGCGAAGGGGGGGGGGGGGGGGAGGGGTTAGGGGAAAGACGAGCGAGATGGGAGAAACGCACCTTTGACAACACGAGCCATGATGCGCACAGCAGGGCTCTCCACATCCACACTCACTCCCTCCCTCACTCGCTCGTCACTGCTGCTTGCCCGTTTGCCTGTTCACTTGCGCTTGTACACAGGAATCAAAACGCACCTTTGACAACACGAGCCATGATGCGAACAGCAGGGCTCTCTACATCCACACTCACTGCCTCACTCGCCCCCTCCTCTCCTCCGGTCCCCAGACAGCGAATGGCGAGTGTGAGCAGGCGCGCGTCTGAGGGGTGCGCTGCCACGTCGACCTGAGAGACGGAGGGAGAGGTGGAGAGTAAGGGGGGAGATGAGGGTGGTAGCGAGTGTGAGCAGGCGCGAGTCAGAGGGGTGCGCTGCCACGTCGACCTGTGGGACGAAGAGGGGGAGCAGTGCGAGAGTGGGGGAGCACGGGGGGGAAGGGTGGGGACGAGTTGGGAGTGAGCAGAGGGGACCAGCGAAGGCGAGCGTGAGAAGGCGCGCATCAGAGGGGTGCGCTGCCACGTCCACCTAGAGACGTTTACGAAGTGGAGATGGGGGAAGTGGGGCGGGCAGGGGGAAGGGGGGACAGCAGAGAATGTAGAGGATATGGTGGAAGGGGGTCAGAGGGGTGCGCTGTGCTGTCACGTCGACCTGGCCGTGCGTCCGCGTCCGCCTCGCTCATCCCCACATGCCATGAGTGCCGAGTGCTGAGTACTCACCCTGACTTGTCGCACCTCTGCCTCTCTCATCCCCACATGCCATGAGTGCCGAGTGCTGAGTACTCACCCTGACTTGTCGCGCCTCTGCCTCTCTCATCCCCACATGCCATGAGTGCCGAGTGCTGAGTACTCACCCTGACTTGTCGCGCCTCTGCCTCTCTCATCCCCACATGCCATGAGTGCCGAGTGCTGAGTACTCACCCTGACTTGTCGCGCCTCTGCCTCTCTCATCCCCACATGCCATGAGTGCCGAGTGCTGAGTACTCACCCTGACTTGTCGCGCCTCTGCCTCTCTCATCCCCACATGCCATGAGTGCCGAGTGCTGAGTACTCACCCTGACTTGTCGCGCCTCTGCCTCTCTCATCCCCACATGCCATGAGTGCCGAGAGCATGGCAGCACACAGAGAGGCATCACTGTGAGCGAGAGCACGGAGCATCACAGGAGACTGCTGCTCAGCACTGGTTTCCAAACCACCGTACTCACCCTGACTTGCCGCGCCTCTGCCTCTCGCTCCCCCACGCACGCCATGAGCGCTGAGTGCATGGCGGCACACAGGGAGGCGTCGCCGGGCACGAGAGCCCCTGAGGGGGCCAGCACCGCCACACACGCCACCACCACATGCTCTCTGCCGCCCTGCTGCTGCTGGTTCTGGTGTGATTGCTGCGGTTGCTGCTGTGGGGTGACCTGAAGCCGCATGGTTGATGAGGCTTCCCCTGGGGATGGTGGGTGGGAGGAAGTAAGAGAGGAAGAGGTTGGGTGGAAGGGGAGAGCGGGTGACAGCACAGCAGGAAGGAGAAGAGAGCTTTTGAGAATTCTCAAGAGAGAGCACGTAGGGAAACATACTTTGAAGCAGCTGTGAGGGAATGAAGTTGACACGGATTTTGAGTGAGATTGTGTGGTTTGGGTTGCTTTGAAAACCAAGAAAAAGGCATACTTTGCCAGCACAGGTTGTGAGGCACATCAACAGTTTTGACATACTTTGCAGCACTGCATGTCAATAAAGACAGCCCGACTAGCTAGAGATAAGAGGTCGTTGCAAGAAGAAGGGAACGAGGAAGATGGAATGGAGAGGGAGCAGAGAAAGACGTACTCTGCAGCAGCTGCATGCCAATAGAGACAGCCCGACTGGCCAGCAATAACAGGTCTGCTCGCTCCTTCTCCCTCTCCGCCTCCCCTTCCTCCTGCCCTGCACCCCCCATTTGACCCGCTCCCTGCTGCTCCTGATCCCTCCTCTCCCGCTCTTCCCTTCGCTCCGTTGCTGCTGCTGCTGCCGTGGCCCAACCACGGTACGCCACATCAGCAGCGATGTAATCCACCTGGACCAATGGGAGGGAGTGTGGAGGGCGGGATGGGGGAGAGTGGAAGATGACAGGGGAAAGGGGAAACGATGGGGGTGGAGGAGGCGAAGGGGGAAGAGGGAGAGGATGAGGGAAAGAGGAAACGATGGGGGGAGGTGGAGGTTAAGCGGGAAGAGGGAAGGGGGAGAGAAGGGGAAAAGGGGAGACGATGGCGGGAGGTGGAGGTGAAGGGGGAAAGGAGGACAACACACAACGTACCCAGAAGTCAAATTCGCTGAGCTCCACACTCTCCTCTTCCTCCTCCTCATCTCCCTCTTCCTCTTGCTCCTCTCGCTCTGCCCCCTCCTGGCTTCGCCTCGCCTCCATCTCTGTGTGAATGCCCGCCACTGTATCTGCCAGCAGGGCGGCAATGGAGCGCCCTGATTGGCTGGACGGGCTGCCGCTGCTGCTGCCGCCCTCCGCGTGTGCCGCCAGGAGCATGGCGCGCAGCAGAAGGTTCCTGGAAAGAGGGCGTGCGAGAAAAGGGCAGAGCAGGGAGAGGAGAAAGCAAGAGGATTTAGAGTGAGGTTATTCCATTTCAGAGGCACTGTTGCTCACACCATGCCATCCAAACAGTTTCTTACAAATCACCCATTTTTTGATTCCCACCCCTCACAACCCTCTCCATCACCCTCCTCCCTGTCCTCTAGCTGCTCCTCTGCCTCTCACTCTCTCACCCGTGCTGCAGGGCCAGTCGCTGCATCTTCCTCCTCTCCCTGCCCCGCTCCGCACTGCCCACTGTTGCCGGGGCAGTGTGGGGTCCGTGACCACCCACTCAAACAGACACTGCCCTCTGCACGGTGCGTTTGAGAACTCTCAAACACACACTGCCCTCTCCCCCCCCCCTTGCAACTCACCCATGCTGCAGGGACAGTCGCTGCATCTTCCTCCTCTCCTCATCTCCCTCTCCCTGCAACAACTCACCGGTGCTGCAGGGCCAACTGCCGCAACCCCTCTCTCTTTCCGCATCCAGCTCACCCATGCTGCAGAGCCAGTCGCTGCATCTTCCTCCTCTCACTGCCCCACTCTGCACTGCCCACTGTCCCCGGGGCAGTGGGGTCCGTCACCGCCCACTCAAACGCTGCCACCTGTCCCCTCAGATCCGCCAGAACTGCTCTCGGCCAATCAGAGGCCGGCAGGACCCCGGGATCCGACCAATGGGAGCACTTGGAGAGGAACCTGGTGGGGTGGGAGAGGGAGGGAGAGGGGGAGGAGGGGGGGGGATGGGGAGGGGGAGGGGGAGGGGGAGGGGGAGGGGGAGGGAGAGGGGAAGGGAGAGGGGGAAGGGGATGAGAAGGGGAGATGGTGTCCATGTGGGAAACAAAGGGGTTTGGAAAAATGGTTGATGGGCATGGAGAAGAGGAGAGGAACAACAGGGGAGCGAGAGAGGGGAACCGATGGAGAAGGTTGGGGACTGTCAGGTGATAAGACGACTTATGGCAGGAGAAATGAGCTGCGGGAAGAGAAACGTGAAATGAGGGTGTTTTCGAGACGTCTAAAAAAGAACCGATGGAGAAGGGTGGGAAATGTCAGGTGGTAAGTAGACTTATGGCAAGAGAGAACAGATGGGGAAAGAGGGGTAAGTGTGCCTGTGCATCTGTTCAGGATGTTTGGCATGTAATGGGTGAGGAGAAAAGAGGGGCACACCTGTTGAGCATTGTGGGGACAGAGTCAGGGCCGGAGAGAGGGAGGTGCAGACACAGCGCCTCCACTGTTCGCCTCTTGGCCTCAACACTGGTGACACGCGGGACAGAAGGCGGCAAGTGGTTAAATGAAAGGAATGAACAGGAAGGGAGCAGGAAAGCGAGAGTGAGGAATCGAAAAAAAAAATGATTTCTGGGAATTTCAGATAAGAGGTGGTTGAATGGGGAGTTGAAAGGAATGGTCGGTGTGCAGCAGAGGCTCGTATTAAGAGTGCGTTGGGAATGGTTAAGTGATTTGTGAAGGCCTCATAAAATCTGAAAAGGCATTTTAAATAGGGAGCACTTGAGTCACCATAGCACTGAATTAGCCAGCAGCAGCTGCCGCAGGAGCACCACCACTACTACCCACCATCCCCCCACCAATACTACCCACCATCCCCACCACCACTACTACCCACCATCCCCACCACCACTACTACCCACCATCCCCACCACCACGGCAACGCACCGAAGCGTGAGAGTAACGCGACGAGGCTAGTGAAAAGGGGGATGGAATGAAAGGGGCTGTTGGATGCTGAGCTGGCAGCAGCAGCAGCAGCAGCAGCAAGCAGCAGGCAGCAGCAGGCAGCAGCAGCAGCAGCAGCAGCAGCAGCAGCAGCAGCAGCAGCAGCAGCAGCAGCAGCAGCAGCAGCAGCAGCAGCAGCAGCAGCAGCAGCAGCAGCAGCAGCAAGCAGCAGCAGCAGCAGCAGCAGCAGCAGCAGCAGCAGCAGCAGCAGCAGCAGCAGCAGCAGCAGCAGCAGCAGCAGCAGCAGCAGCAGCAGCAGCAGCAGCAGCAGCAAGCAGCAGCAGCAGCAGCAGCAGCAGCAGCAGCAGCAGCAGCAGCAGCAGCAGCAGCAGCAGCAGCAGCAGCAGCAGCATCCAACAGCCCCCTTTCATGGAAGGGGGCTGAAACGAAGGGGACCCAAGATTCGTTCGCAGCAGCTGCAGCAGCAGCAGCAGAAACACCACCACTACACACACAGCCACCACCACAGGAACGAACCTGTCTGTCTTGCGCTGTTCAAAGAGTTGAAGGAAGAAGTCAGAGGCGAGGGAGGGTGTGAGCAGCAGCAGCGCCAATGGTACCACCACCTGCCACTACCATGACAACAACCAGCACAAACACCATCCCCATCACTCAATGCACGCACCTGTCTGTCTTGCGCTGCTCGAATAGCTGAAGGAAGAAGTCAGAGGTGAGGGAGGGCGTGAGCAGCAGTGAGGCGTAGAGCGGTGTGAGATGGTCCCTGCGCTGCGCTGCCAGCAACACACAGTAGCTGATGGGATGAGAGGGGGCAGGGAGTGGGGAGAGCATTGGGGAACGGGGAAAGAAGCGAGGGCGTGAGCAGCAGAGAGGCGCAGAGGGCGTGAGATGGTCCCTGCGCTGCGCTGCCAGCAGCACACAGTAGCTGATGGGATGAGGGGGATGGGAGTGGGGAGAGAATAGGGCAATGAGGAAGCAAGCGAGGGCGCGAGGAGCAGAGAGGCATGGAGCGGTGTGAGATGGTCCCTGCGGTGTGCTGACAGCAGCAGCACACAATAGCTGATGGGATGGGGAGACGATTTGGGAGCATACAGACTATGCAAGAGCGAGAGGGGGAGAGACTGAAGGAATAAGGAAGAGAATCGGAAAAAAGGGCCACCATGCACCAGGTATCACCTGCACCAGGTATCACCTGCACCAGCTATCACCTGCACCAGGTATCACCTGCACCAGGTATCACCTGCACCAGCTATCACCTGCACCAGGTATCACCTGCACCACCTATCACCTGCACCAGGCCCACTCACGTTTAGAGGATGACGTCCCCTGATGTGTTGAGCCAGTCCCTGTACTGGTGGTAGGTGCATGTGATGATACACCAGATGCACCTGACAGACACACATGCATGCTGCTGCCTGCCAACTATGCTCACGTGTACAGGATGACATCTCCCGATGTGTTGATCCAGTCGCGGGTACTGCTGGCGGGCAGCTGATGATGCGCCTAGTGCACCAGATCTACTGATGTACCTGCAAAGCAAAATGCTGCCAGCCACACTCACGTGTACAGAATGACATCGCCTGACGTGTTGAGCCAGTCCCTGTACTGCTGGCGAGCAGCAGCGGGGAGCACGGAGCGCAGAAGCACCACCAGGTGGGCGCCACACCGCACCAGGGAAGGGTCGGAGCTGGGAGGGGAGAAAGAAGGGGGCATAATGGGTGGAAGGAGGAGGACAGGGGATTGTGCGAGTGGAAAGCAAGGGGGTGGAAAGAGGAGATGAGGTAGTAAACGGGGCAGGTGGAGCAGGGGGTTGAGGCCCGAAAACGGGGCAAGCAGGGGAGTGTGAACGCAGCATTGTGGCAAACGGGGATGGGAGCATGGGGCAGGGGCAGCAGCAGCAGCAGCAGCCGGTGGGTCAAGCGCATTATGACACATGCGGCGGGTGCTGATGCCGAGTGGCGGGTGCTGATGCCGAGTGGCGGGTGCTGATGCCGAGTGGCGGGTGTTGATGCCGAGTGGCGGGTGTTGATGCCGAGTGGCGGGTGTTGATGCCGAGTGGCGGGTGTTGATGCCGAGTGGCGGGTGTTGATGCCGAGTGGCGGGTGTTGATGCCGAGTGGCGGGTGTTGATGCCGAGTGGCGGGTGCATATGCGAGCACACTTGAGCTGGGCTGATTTGAGCTGGGCTGATTTGAGCAGGGGTGAATGCATGTGCAACTAGAAAAAACCTAGTCGCTCTCCAAACTGTCGGCGAGAGCAGGAGCCAGCCTTGTACTCGTTCAGAGAAGAGAAAGAGAAACAGAGAGGAGCACCTACTCGCTCTCGGGAGTGCCGCCCAGAGAAGCAGCACTCCTGAGGGAGCCATCGACGGGATAATGTTTTTGAAAACTCTCAGAAGCAACTCCAGCAGAGAGGGAAAGGGCACCTACTCGCTCTCCACATTGCCGCCCAGAGAAGCAGCCAATCCCGACGGAGCCACGAGGGGATGATCCACGACCGCAGCGCCTGGATGGTTCCTGGAACGTTCCTGAGAATGAGGTGCGTCTGCAGCACATGGTGTGGCTCCGTGCTGCTGCGCTTGACAGCGTCTGGGAGAGAGGGGCTGCATGGGGAGGGAAATGGGGCGAGGAGTGGAAGGAAGGGGGAAGAAGGGGAGGAGACAGTGGGCTTGGTGTGCAGCATGTGGTGCTGCTCGGTGCTGCTGCGCTTGACACCATCGGGGATGTGAGGGGCTGCATGGGAAATCCAGGGGGAACGGGTGGAGGGGGAGGGGATAGGATGGAAAAAGGAACGGGTAGGTTGAGAGAACAACAGGAGGCATAATCTGCTGGCTGTTATACTGGAGAAACAACCGCAGCCCATGAGAAACCCACAGCAGACCACAGCAGGCCACAGACCTCCGCAGCCCACCTGTTTACTACTGGCAGCACAGCAGGCCACAGCAGGCCACAGACCTCCGCAGCCCACCTGTTTACTACTGGCAGCACAGCAGGCCACAGCAGGCCACAGACCTGGTTCTGAGCTTCTGAAAGAGATCGTCAAAGTCAGCCGGTTGCTGTGCCGCCACTGGTGCCGGCCACACTGCCGCTCCCGTTGCTGTTGACACCGCTGCTGCTGCTGACGCTGCCACTGCTGCTGCTGATGATGATGAGGAAGATGGTGCAAGGGAGATGGTTGTAGCGGCGAGGGAAGAGGCGGAGGAGGAGGAGAGGAAGGGAGCGGGGGAGATGGAGGCGAGAGCACGAGCGGCAGCGGCGGAGACGGAAGGGAGGGCGCGAGGGAGGGGTGGGGAGGAGGCAGCGGAGAGGTGGGCTTCGACCTGCGAAGGGAGCAGCGAGAGGGGAGGGGCGGGAGAAGAGGAGTGAGAGGTGTGAGATGGTGGGTGCAGGAAGAGGACAGGTGTAAAGGGTTGGAAAACGATTGTATGTGCGGCTACCAGTGCCTGTGACTGTTGCGGGACAAGGGCAGAGCACGTGCTCACAGTCAGAGTGAAAGGCACGCATGTGCAACCGTGCAGGGAAAGCGTGCGGATCCATGCACGCGAATGTGGAGTGGCTGCAGGCACTCATAGGGGGTTCTTATGACGTGTCACAAGCAGTTAGATACACAGGAATGGACGAACCCCATGGGAACGGAATGGGATGCAGCAACCACTCTGATGACACCATGGGATGCAGCAACCACTCTGATGACACCATGGGATGCAGCAACCACTGTGATGACACCATGGGATGCAGCAACCACTCTGATGACACCATGGGATGCAGCAACCACTCTGATGACACCATGGGATGCAGCAACCACTCTGATGACACCATGGGATGCAGCAACCACTCTGATGACACCATGGGATGCAGCAACCACTCTGATGACACCATGGGATGCAGCAACCACTCTGATGACACCATGGGATGCAGCAACCACTCTGATGACACCATGGGATGCAGCAACCACTCTGATGACACCATGGGATGCAGCGACCACTCTGATGACACCATGGGATGCAGCGACCACTCTGATGACACCATGGATGCAGCGACCACTCTGATGACACCATGGGATGCAGCAACCACTCTGATGACACCATGGTATGCAGCGAACACTCTGATGACACCATGGGATGCAGCGACCACTCTGATGACACCATGGGATGCAGCGACCACTCTGATGACACCATGGGATGCAGCGACCACTCTGATGACACCATGGGATGCAGCGACCACTCTGATGACACCATGGGATGCAGCGACCACTCTGATGACACATGGGATGCATCGACCACTCTGATGACACCATGGGATGCAGCAACCACTCTGATGACACCCATGGGATGCAGCGACCACTCTGGTGACACCATGGGATGCAGCGACCACTCTGATGACACCATGGGATGCAGCGACCACTCTGATGACACCATGGGATGCAGCAACCACTCTGATGACACCATGGGATGCAGCAACACTCTGATGACACCATGGGATGCAGCAACCACTCTGATGACACCATGGGATGCAGCAACCACTCTGATGACACCATGGGATGCAGCAACCACTCTGATGACACCATGGGATGCAGCAACCACTCTGATGACACCATGGGATGCAGCGACCACTCTGATGACACCATGGATGCAGCGACCACTCTGATGACACCATGGGATGCAGGCAACCACTCTGATGACACCATGGGATGCAGCGACCACTCTGATGACACCATGGGATGCAGCGACCACTCTGATGACACCATGGGATGCAGCGACCACTCTGATGACACCATGGGATGCAGCGACCACTCTAATGACACCATGGGATGCAGCGAACCACTCTGATGACCCATGGGATGCAGCAACCACTCGGATGACACCATGGGATGCAGCAACCACTCTGATGACACCATGGGATGCAGCGACCACTCTGATGACACCATGGGATGCAGCGACCACTCTGATGACACCATGGGATGCAGCGACCACTCTGATGACACCATGGGATGCAGCAACCACTCTGATGACACCATGGGATGCAGCAACCACTCTGATGACACCATGGGATGCAGCGACCACTCTGATGACACCATGGGATGCAGCGACCACTCTGATGACACCATGGGATGCAGCAACCACTCTGATTGACACCCATGGGATGCAGCAACCACTCTGATGACACCATGGGATGCAGCAACCACTCTGATGACACCATGGGATGCAGCGACCACTCTGATGACACCATGGGATGCAGCAACCACTCTGATGACACCATGGGATGCAGCGACCACTCTGATGACACCATGGGATGCACCGCAACCACTCTGATGACACCATGGGATGCAGCGACCACGTCTGATGACACCATGGGATGCAGCGACCACTCTGATGACACCATGGGATGCAGCAACCACTCTGATGACACCATGGGATGCAGCGACCACTCTGATGACACCATGGGATGCAGCGACCACTCTGATGACACCATGGGATGCAGCGACCACTCTGATGACTACCATGGGATGCAGCAACCACTCTGATGACACCATGGGATGCAGCAACCACTCTGATGACACGCATGGGATGCAGCAAACCACTCTGATGACACCATGGGATTCAGCGACCACTCTGATGACACCATGGGATTCAGCAACCACTCTGATGACACCATGGGATGCAGCGACCTCTCTGATGACACCATGGGATGCAGCAAACCACTCTGATGACACCATGGGATGCAGCGACCACTCTGATGACACCATGGGATGCAGCGACCACTCTGATGACACCATGGGATGCTCACCTGAAAGTCGAGCCAACAACGCAGCAGTGCCCAGCAGTCGTCTGAGAGACCAGTGTTTCAAAAAGCAGGGTGGGGGGAGTGTGGGGGAGAAAGACAAACCAGAAGACTGAAGTAGATGCAAGCCACATACTCCAACAACAACCACATCACACGTACACGCCGCGCGATAGAAACTCAACGTTTACCAAAAGGATTGAAGTAGATGCAAGCCACAAGCTCCACGGCAACCACATACATGTACACCGCGTCCAGCCTGTATTTGGCTTTTAAGTCGACTCAAAAGTCACCCCGCGTCTGCCACCAGCAGAGAGCACTTCCACAGCCTCCTGCCCCGCCCCTTCCCTCGACCCATCTTCGCCCCCCCGTGTAGCCCGGACATGCTCAGTCACCATAAGGCACCTCTGAAAAACAGACGCACGCACCCTACCTGTCACAAGGTGCCAACCTAAGCACACACACTCACCTGCCACGAGGTGCAACCTAAGGCGCGTGAGGTCTTTGACAATTTGTAAAAGGTTTAATGTTTTTAGGGCGATTTTTAGTTTCGAACTTACAACGAAAGAAGTTCGAATTTCCTTCATCGAAGTTTCGAACATCGGGCTTACCACACTGTAAAAAATCACACACACATACAAGGTCGAACACCCGACATTCGACACTTGTTTAAAAACGAGCCGAGCCGCACCGTCAACATCATAGGTTACCAGGTTCGCTCGTCTTGACGGTGCGCCACGTCAACATTTTGCGCCTCGGTTTACAAGGACCTAGAGCTCCAACTCACCTTCCGCGCCGAGTGTGTAGGGAAACTATATTCCAGGTCCATACTTTCAGATTTCTCTCAAATTTAGCCGCGGGTCGACTAAAAAATTACTACTTTCTAGAATTTCGCTCACGCGAGGCCCAAAGTATGTTCAAAACTGGTCCTGCGGGGCGAAGTTTTCGACACGTGTCCAATTTCGCTTTGAAAAAATTTCGACGGGGCAAAAAATAATAAAACCTCGGGACCTAGGGCACATTTGCGGGAGGGATCAACCCTAAACACCAAGCGGGTCCCCGTGTTTAGGGTTGGTCCCTCCCGAACGTGTGTCCTGGTTCCCCTAGGGGTTTTATGTTTTTTGCCCCCGTCAGAAATTGCTAATAAGAAACAGGACGCGTGTCGAAAAGTTTGCCTCGCAGGACCAGTTTTGAACATAATCTGGGCCTCGCGTGAGCAAACTTCCAGAAAGCTGTACTTTTTTAGTGGAATTAAGACTAAATTTGAGATATTTTTGAAACTATGGAGCTGGGATATACTTTCCCAAGTGTGTAACCAGGGTACAAATAGCCCCTGTGGCAACACCTTGTATGCTGGACACGTGGCTACAACTGTGTGCACGAATTGTGGGGTGTCTTCGTTGTGCAACTTCATGCACTGGCGAAGCGCTCGCCCGTTTCGCCAGCTGTTCGGACGTGCTGCAAATCACACACGCTCGCATGAACGTGAGCACGCACGTTCGCGCCTCCGACTCGAGTCAAGTTCATATTTCAAACTCGAACTTTTGCAGAGCCCATACAATGCTTGGTTCGCGAAGCACCCTTCGCGAAATTAGCGAATAGGGTAACCACCAAAGTTCGAACTTTATTTTGAACTTCTAAACAGACCACACGCGCCCTAAGCACACACACTAACCTGCCACGAGGTGCAAACCTAAGCACACACACTCACCTGCCACGAGGTGCAAACCTAAGCACACACACTCACCTGCCACGAGGTGCAAACGGGCAGTATCCTCTTCACATTGCCACACAGCGCTCCCAGCACAGCCGCCTCAAACCGACTGGTTGAAGCTTCAGAAGCCACCAGCAGAGACCATTTCCACAGCCGCCTTCCCCGCCCCTCCCCCCCCTCCACCCGTCTTAATCCCCCATGTAACCCAGGCATGTTCAGCCACCGCAAGGCACCTCTGAAGGACACACACACACGCGCACCTGCCATGACGTGCAGACAGGCAGTATCCTCTTCACATTGCCACACAGCGCTCCCAGCACAGCCGCCTCAAACCGACTGCTCGAAGCCTCAGACGCCACCAGCAGAGACCATTTCCACAGCCGCCTTCCCCGCCCCTTCCCCCCCTCCACCTCCCCCGCCTGTGCCGCCCGCCTCGCCCCTCCACTCATCTCCCGCCACGTGGCGGCTGTGGGGAAGCTCTCCCCTGCCGCCCCAGCGCTGGGCGGCGCGGCCCATGTCCCGCCGAGAACCGCCGCCCGCCAGGTCTGCCCGCCGCCGCCCGGCAGAGGTTGAGGGCATCTTGAATCCGGCCAGCGGTGATGAGCGTGAAGACGTCTGATAGCAACTCACTCCTCCACTCGCTGGGGGAAGGAGGAGGAGGGGAAGAGGGGAATGAGAGTGGGGAATAAAGAGAGGGAAGAAGGAAGGGGAGGAGGGAGGGGTGATGCCATGAAGCAGCAGTGATGAGCGTGAAGATGTCTGATAGCAACTCCTCCTCCACTCGCTGGGGAAGGAGCGTGCATGGAGTGAGGCGTGGAGAAGATGGTGGGTGGGTTTAGAGGGGTGGCAGTGGTGAGCGTGAATATGTCCGATAGCAACTCCTCCTCCACTCGCTGTGAAGAAGTGGAGGGGTAAAAGATGAGAGGAGGTAAGGTGGGGGGAAACAAGGGCCCATATGGTGGCAGTGGTGAGCGGAGCATGAATATGTCCGATAGCTACTCCTCCTCCACTCGCTGGGGAAAGTGAGAGAGCTATGGAGGAGAGGGACGAGGGGTGAGGTACGGAACATGAGAGGGGGATGGGGAAGTGGGAAAGGGTGGGGAGAAGAA
>CANXME010000424.1:0-100798 GCA_948144175.1 Closterium sp. NIES-65
GGCCGCAGGTAGGTGGCGGGGGCCGCAGGTAGGTGGCGGGGCAGCCAGGTATGGCGCAGGGGCCGCAAGTAAGGGCGGCAGGTAGGGCCGCAGGCGGCGCAAGGGCTGCGGGGTAGGCGATGAGGTCAGCGCAGGGCGGGGATCGGGGCCGGAGAGTAGGGGCGGCGCGAGGGCCGCGGGGGTAGGCGACGAGGCCGCAGGGCGGCGGATCGGGGCCAGGAAGGGCGGCGCGAGGGCCGCGAGGCAACGGGGCCGCTAGGGCCGCTGATCGGGGCCGCAAGGACGGCGCGACGCGGTCGAGAAGGGAGCGCGACTCGGGCTAGGGCTGAGCGCGCTCCGGGCAGGAAAAAAAAATATCGAGTTGGTGGGCCCTAGGAACAGTTCCCACAAGGGAACCTGCTCGATACCATGGTTGAACTATGAAAGAGTTGGGTACAAGTACTAACCCTAATTGGGTTGTACCCCATATGGGCTACCCCACTACAGCCTACACAAAAGCACAAGCTATAATGTTCTGACACCAAGCCCTTTGAAGTCATCACCAATGCCTCATATTTCACCATCGGTGCTGTACTCCTCCAGGATTCCGGCAACGGTTTACAACCGATTGCCTACAAGTCACGCAAGCTACAGGTAGCCGAGCGCAACTACCCGAACCATGACAAGGAAATGCTCGCCATCATCCATGCATTCAAGCTTTGGTGGTGCTATGGTGCTATCTGACAGGCGTCGGCATCACTATTCGCATAGATCATAAATCACTGCAGTATCTCCACGCATAACCCAGCTTCAACCCACAACAAATCAGGTAGCTCGTCTACATCGAGTCACATTTCACCTACCGCATCACGTACAAGAAAGGGGCGAATAGCATTGCCAACGCCACGACCCGGCCAAAAGTTCAATCCATTACAGTACTAATTACCCATTCGAACCCACTATTTATGGGACTATTCACCCACAGCTACACTACGGGCCTTTCTTCACGGCCGGGAGTCACCAGCAAGCTATGACGCACAACGAGGATTATTACCTAAAAGCCGGAACTGACTCGATTTGGGTCCCCGCTTACCGTCTGTTGCGTGAACTCCTCATCCAGGAGGTCCGTGATTGCAACCTCTCTGGACATTTCGGGGTTGATAAAACCCAGAAAATGCTCCACCATCAGTATTATTGGCCAGATTCATTTTCTGACGTGCAGCGTTATGTGTCTTCATGCAGAGTGTGCCAGGCGATGAAGTGGACACGGCAACGGCCAGCAGGATTGCTGCAGCCCCTGGAGCCACCTGAGCGACCATGGCAACAAGTGACGATGGACTTCGTTACGGGGCTGCTAGCTGGCCCCTCCAGCAATGACGCGGTGCTCGTCGTCATCGACCGCCTCACGAAAATGGCACACTTTGCACCACGTCGCACGAGCATCACTGCAAAGAAGCTACGCGCCTTTTCATCTCAACCGCAGTGCGACTACACGGAATTCCATCGGTGATGGTCAGCGATAGAGACCCAAAGTTCACTTCGAATTCTTGAAAAGAGACATGGGCGCAGTATGGCACGAAGCTTTAGTCCTTGTCGGCCTACCATCCACAAACCGACGGTCAGACCGAGCGACCAATCAAACGATGGAGCAGCTCATCCGCACAAACTGCCCCACCCCACTCGCTGGAAAAATTCACTCGTGATGCTGAAATTTGCGTACAACAATGCCCCGTCCAATACGATTAATCACTCCCCGTTCTTCCTTAATTTCGGGATGGACCGGTGGTACCAACCACGACTACACTCGACAACCCGGTCCCAAGGTCACAACACTTTGAGACCAAATTACAGAATATCCGCGTAAAAGCAGCCGAGGCAATTCACAAGGCCAACATCACCGCCCGAAAACACTCTGATCTTCTTCGACATGAATTGATCATGACAGCCGGGCAACTAGTGCTGCTCGACAAAAAAAAAAAAAAAAACCTTTGCTTGCCAAGCTCATCCATGTTCCGGCCACGATTTTGCGGGGCTTTCCGCATCTTAAAGATGGTGATACTTGTCACCGCAAAGCTGCAACTACCCGACGACTTGCGGGTGCACGATGCTTTCCACGTAAGTCTGCTTCGCAATTTGTCCCGGCCACGATGGACATTGCTTGCCAGAATGCCGCCCCGACAGCTCGCCCTGTCCCGGAATCAACGCTTGATCCTTTGAAGATCTTGGCCCATTGCGTTCAACTCGACTCTTTTGGCCGCCACGATGACTTCTTAGTCCGCTGGACCGACAGTACCAAAGAAAATAACATCTGGGTGCCATCCGCCTCGCAAACGAGTGCCGGACATTGACCACCTTTCTTAGAGAAAGGGTAGTGTAAAAATATTTTATTTTCCTTATCGGTGTTGACTGTTACGCGTACAACCCCAACATTTCTGGACTTCGCACGTTCGACCGACATCCACGATTCCGAGGCTGCTCCACGTCGCATTCGGCCTTCCTTTCACCAAACGTGCACCCAAACTTGTATCTCTGAGGTCCTCCTAGCTAGGGTAGTGACTATATTATGACTTGCCTTCATGGTATTCATTGAGTCACAACTTCGATATTCGTTTTCTGCGCAACTCTGTTTTACAACCCATAACAGCTAGCATCCCAAGACTTTCGAGACCTTTGCAATTTGCTTCTATAATGATTGCTCATGCCTTCGCTCGGTTCCTTAAGAGTGACGCATTGTTGCTCAGTCAATCCGCTTATAACAATACATAAGAATAGAAGTCCATTTATTTCAAGCATAAAATGTGTAAATGGACTGCCCAATGCATAAACATCTTGGGTAGATGAAAAAAAAATCGTGTCTAACAAGTGGGCATTACCAAACGCGTTCCAACTTCGTTCTGAATGGTTTATCCCGGTGTGCAATGGTCTAAAGCGGTAAGATCCGAGAACCGTGCCCAAACGTAGTTGACCGTATTCAACCACGTCAAGCGAACTCAGAGCAGAATGTATGACCCCCGTCGGACCATTCTGTTCGACCACCACCAAAAATGGAAACACTCTCCGCAAGTCCCGCAACTCGATACAAGATGTTGAAGCTTTTTTGCCTTGCGCACCCCATGGAGTTTGAATCCCGCCTTGTCCATACGGATTTGCCAGCTTAACGCGTTCAGTAGCCGCAAGCGGCGCCCCCCAACGCTTTCCTCCCGTCATCGCCGCCCCCTCGTCCATCCATTCGCGTTCCTCCCCCTTGTGCCCATCATGACGACAGTCGCCACACCCCCGATCGACTCCTTCTCGCAGCCCCAACACCATCGTCGATATGTCCTAAGGTCGACCGAATGCACGTTTCCGGGCCTCGGCGCAGCGGCGATTCCTCTGAGCTTCCTCTCGCCCCCCCCACCCCCACCCCTCCCCCTCCCCCTCCCCCTCTCCTTCTTCCGCAACGAGACTCCCCAGCGACGATCCACGAGGCAATTTCTAGGAATAAGATTTAAAAAGGGCGATTGACCACTCGCTCTCAACATAAATCCGACGCTCGCTTCCGAGGGATCAGTCATATTCTCCCACCGCTCCTCGCTCATTGCGTTCCTTCGTCTCCTTCCTTCTCAGTCGCACCTCTCACTCGAACCTTCAAGGTCCCACCCAATCTCACCTCGTCGCGACGTCCAGCGACGTCAGATCCGGCGATTCAACTCGGGCCTGAAACTTGCCGCCATCGTGACGTCATCGTGATCCCAGTCTTTTCGTTTCCTCTGGCGGCCTTTTGAGGCGCCTCAAAAACCCCGACTTCCCGTTTCCCCACGACTCCCGTCGCCATGAAGCCCTGCGCGCCGTCCGCTGTCGCCACGAGGCCCTGCGCGCGCCTGTCTGGCCTGTGTGGCCTCGCCGCACTCGTCGCGGGTCTCGTCGCCATCAGCTTCCTCGCGACCCACGCCAGCGCCGCTGATGGTGAGTGGGCTGACTGAAACACACCACGGGCAGTAGGCGTGTAATGCTGGCGTGTGGATGAGTGCGACTCACAATCATAGCAGAATCTGTCTCGTTTTGAGCCTCTTTCCCTACCTTGCCTGTGTGCTGGTGTGTGTGCCTCTCTGCCCCTTATTTGAAACTATCACGACTTCTGTGCAGACCTGTGTGCGAACGAGGACTGCGGGGAAGGCACCTGCGCCGTTGATGTAGACAATGACATACCCCTGTGCGTGTGCAAGGACGGTTTGGTATTCGACGACGACCACAAGACGTGTGTCGTGGGTGAGTGCTGGAGTGTGGGCGAGTGAGAGCGTGTGGGTGGGTTTACAATCATGAACAGCAGTTCACTCAATTAACTTGCTTTCCCTGCGTCACCATCACTTCCTCTGCAGACCCGTGTACCGGCGGGGTGTGTGGGGTAGAGGCTTCCTGCGTTACTCTCGGTCCGACCGAATTCCTCTGCAATTGCAACAAGGAAGGCTTTGCCTTCAACGAGGCGGACAAGACGTGCTTTCGTGAGTGCTGCACTGCTGAGCTGTAGACACTTCATTTCTTGAGGCACTCGCATTTGAGCATCTCAGCATTTCAACCGGCTGCACTGAGTGGCGCCGCTGAGAGGCAACGCTTGGAACGTTCACCCCTCACTCCTCCCGCACTTTCCCCCCTGTCTGCCCCCTTCCTCTCCTCTCCCCTGTCCTGCCTCCAAACCCCCATCATCGTCACACAACCTTCAACCGCCACAATCTGGCATCGTCCGTCTCAACGGCCGGTCAGCCCCGTTGGTGCGGACGACAGTGGCGCTGCAGCAAGGAGGCTCGAGAAGCATTGTGCCCGCCAGCTTCTTGGCACCACTGCCGGCAGAGCAAGCGAGTGGCAGCAGCGCGTGCGGCAACCTGTACGTCACCATCGAAGGCAGCGCCAAGATCACCGTCGTGTGGAATGCCTCCAACCCCGCCCCGCCTGTTGATGAAGCGCCCAGCAACGCCATGTGCAAGAGCCTCTCGTTATACGCCGAGTCGGGCTGCACGAAGAAGCTGCGCTTCACTATCGCGCGACCTGCGAAGAAGGGCAGTTCCTACCCCGTCACGATCAAGTGAGTGTGCGTTATGCATGCAACTGCATGGTTTGTTCCAGTGTGCTTGCAGCACTATTATCACCAGAAATTGCTCCGGTGTGCTGCATGGTTTGTTCCGGTATGCCGCTCTATTATCACCAGAAATTGCTTCACTGTCTCGTAGTTGTAGTGTGAATGGACTCTAACGCGTCCTCACCTTTGCTCTTCCCTCTCCTCACCTATCCCTCTCTCAGGACTGTCAAGGGAATCCGTTCGCTGCTATCAGTTGGCTGCGAGATCAGTAAGTGCGAGCGCATGCACGTTACGCTGGTGTTATTTTTTCTTCACGTAAAGAGTGTCACGCGCACATGAGAGAGATCTCCAAGCACACCCAGCATGTGCTTTGCTCATTCTGATGAATCAATGAAACGGGAGACATACCCTAAGATAGAGCGAGACACCCAAGCTCTTCTTTTTCCGTGATTCTTTCATTCCCCTCGCCATGCCCTGGAAATTCATTCCCTTCTACATGCCCTGGATTGCTCTCTCTGTGGTGCCCACAACAGCCATGTGTGAGAATGATTGTGGAAGTGCACAGTGCGTTGTGAAGGAGGGCCAACCGCAGTGCCAGTGCCCCGAGGGCCCTCGTGTTCAACGCAGCCAAGAAGCTCTGCCTCGACCCTTCTCGTGCTCCCCGTAGGCGACCCTAGCTTGGATGGACAGGGCAAGGACGTTGTATCCGGGAGGGGGGAGGGGGGGGAGAGTAGGTGGGGGGGGTAATGGAGCAGCGATGGAGCAACCCGCATGCGGTTTGCTTGGAGGCTAGGAAACTGTTTGCCTGACAGGTTGGTTTGGCTGATTCACTTCTGTGGTAGTACTAGAAAATGGGATTACCAGTGTGTGTGATTATGTGTTGAGTAGAGTCTACTTTTAGTTCCTTCAGATGGATTGTTTGCTTTGAAAATGTTACAATAGTAGCAGGACTATTCGCTGCATAGACTACACCGAGTCTTTTGGGTTTCTAAGAGTGGACAGAGCAAGAATCTGCACATACCGGTATGCAGCTGTGACTGCAGGAAGTGAAGGCCTAATACCCAGGTGGCATACGGTATCCAGGTTGTTTCGCGCTGGAAATCTACTGCAATCCTGCGAAACTCTGTACTGTGGCCCACTCAGATGCCTGCCTGTACTTCACTCATCTTCGCCTGCCTCCCGTGCCCCTCCCTCTCCCCCACTGTCTCTGCTTGGTGCTCTCCCCTGGTCCATCACCTATTCCCCTCAACCTTACCACAACATCCTTCCCCTCCTTCCATCTCTATCCTCGTCATCTTCCTCTTCCTCTTCATCCTCCTCTTCCTCCTCCTCATCTTCCTCCTCTTCCTCCTCCTCCTCATCTTCCTCCTCATCTTCCTCGTCCTCCCCTCCTCTATCCCCTCTCCCCCACCCAGCACCATGATTTGGGTTGCGGAACAGCGGTGCTGCATCTTCAAAGGAATCAGAACCTTCTGAGTCACTTCCGCTGCTGCCTGGAAAGGAGAGAAGGGATTGAAGTGATCAGATGAAATGAAGGTGTATGGTATGGGTCCAAAAGTACGTACTCGCAACAGTACCCTACCCAACCATTTTGAATGTTCGATATACTGCTCTGGATTGTACCAACCAACCCTTCTTCAACCGCATTCAGACGTACTCTTCGGACACGCTCATACTGAAACACGAACTCGCTACCTGGGAAAGGCACATCCATGCACCATGTGAAGGCACATCGATGCACCATGTGAAGGCACATCGATGCACCATGTGAAGGCACATCCATGCACCATGTGAAGGCACATCCATGCACCATGTGAAGGCACATCCATGCACCATGTGAAGGAACATCCATGCAACCATGTGAAGGCACATCCATGCACCATGTGAAGGCACATCGATGCACCATGTGAAGGCACATCCATGCACCATGTGAAGGCGCATCGATGCAGCATGTGAAGGCACATCGATGCACCATGTGAAGGCACATCCATGCACCATGTGAAGGCACATCCATGCACTATGTGAAGGCACATCGATGCACCATGTGAAGGCACATCCATGCACCATGTGAAGGCACATCCATGCACCATGTGAAGGCACACCCATGCACCATGTGAAGGCACATCCATGCACCATGTGAAGGCACATCCATGCACCATGTGAAGGCACATCGATGCACCATGTGAAGGCACATCGATGCACCATGTGAAGGCACATCCATGCAACCTGTGAAGGCATATCCATGCACCATGTGAAGGCACATCGATGCACCATGTGAAGGCACATCCATGCAATCTGTGAAGGCACATCTGTGCATCACCTGGGGAAGGCACATCTGTTCATCACCTGGGGAAGGCACATCTGTGCATCACCTGGGGAAGGCACATCTGTGCATCACCTGGGGAAGGCACATCTGTGCATCACCTGGGGAAGGCACATCTGTGCCGGCATGGTCTGGCCTGTGCAAGCTCCGCCTCCCTCTCCATCCACCTGTGCTGTGCCGCTATCACCTCCGCCCCGTCCGCACTGGTCCATGGTGGGGAGATGCATGGAGAGGGGGGAGATTTTAGTACAAATGACATGGCGCACACGCAAAAACAGTTGAATGGGGATGAGATGCGGAGAAAGAACCTTATTAAATTGAAGAGCATGAGGAAGCTGAAATGGGCAAAAATTTAACAAAAGCCCACATACCACATGATTACCACAGGTATGAAGAACCCAGCATGTGTTCGTTGCACCAAGCATCTGTGCGGTGCATCCCCCTACACTTATGAACAGCACCCACCACGACATACCCACCACCACGACATACCCACCCCATGGCGCACCCACCACGCATGCTTAGTGGTGCAAGCACCCAGCGTGCATACGGTGCTTCCCCCTAAACTCATGAACAGCACCCACCACGTGTGCAGTGCGTGCAGTGAGTTGCACCCACCAGATGTTGAGCGCAGCAGCCATGGCCTCAACGCACGACAGCCGGCAGGGCACATGGAGAGAGGGGAGGAGCATGGAGAGAGGGGAGGAGCATGGAGAGAGGGACGGTGCATGCCGCTGCCCTCTTCACTCTTCTGGTCCGCCTTGTTACTTCCATTCCAATCCATTCCTTAGGTCCTACTCCTGCTCCCCCTGTGCCGCACACAGGTTACAACGGCAAACAAGACAAAGACAGAAGAAGAAGAAAACACCAATTACACTTTTACGAGAGCCGAAGGGGAGGAAGGAAGGACGAGGGTGATGGGCACAGAGTGCAAACGGGGAAGGCATTTCAATTTTGCACTGACCAACATATGCTGCCCCAATTGGGCTATAGCTAAGTGCATCGCAACATAATAATGTACACGAAAATTACCTTGCCCCGAGTAGCGGTTGCCAGTGCTGCCAGCGCAGTTCAACTCTGTCCGGGGATGGCAGGCGGGCAGCCGATAGCCTTCCTGCTTGCTTCCTTCCTTCCTCGCCCACCACCTTTGGGATAGATGGTTGGTGAGAGAGGAGGAAAATATTGTTGAATCATGGAGCTGTTGGGGGACTGCAGTGGTCAGGGCAGCGGCAGATGGTTGGTTGGTGACGTCACTGATGCTGGGCGAGGAAGGAGAGGGCGGCGCCGTTGAGCACAGCTGCATTGTGCGCCTGGCAGGATGGGCGAGGGAAGCAGTTGCAGGAGGATGGCAGGATGGGCGAGGGAAGCGGTTGCAGGAGGATGGCAGGATGGGCGAGGGAAGTGGTTGTAGGAGGATGGCAGGATGGGCGAGGGACGTGGTTGCAGGAGGATGGCATGGGTTGAACGAGCATGAGAGGTTGAAAGAGCTTAAGCGGTTGAGATGTGCTGTTGAAAGAGGTGGGAATGCTTGCGTTAAGCAAGAATGGGATGTTCGATATTGCATGGGGAGGAGAGATGGGAAAGATCGATGTGATAAGAAGCAGACATGCACAGACAAACGCACGCCCCTTATCACAGCTGCCACACGTGAAAGGCATGAACGCCCTTTTCAGGGAGAACAAGGGGAAGGGGAGAAGAAAGGGGAGAAGAAAGGGGAGAAGAAAGGGGAGAAGAAAGGGGAGAAGAAAGGGGAGAAGAAAGGGGAGAAGAAAGTCAAGAACAAAGGGGAGAACAAAGGGGAGAACCAAGGGGAGAACCAAGGGGAGAACCAAGGGGAGAACCAAGGGGAGAACCAAGGGGAGAACCAAGGGGAGAACCAAGGGGAGAACCAAGGGGAGAACCAAGGGGAGAACCAAGGGGAGAACCAAGGGGAGAACCAAGGGGAGAACCAAGAGGTATCTGTGTGTTTAGCTGCTGCGTGCGCATGTGCATGTGCGTTAGTGCGTATGTGGGTACGAGAGTGCGTGCATGCGTGCGCGTGTGAATGTGTGTATGTGTGTGCACATAAGGTTTGCAATCATACAGTAGCTGTGCTGTGTGTGGTTTGCTGCTTTATCCTGTGTGTACCTTGGTGATATAAATACAAAGGACCATTCGAGAGAGGGAGGGAGGGAGGGAGGGAGGGAGGGAGGGAGGGAGGGAGGGAGGGAGGGAGGGAGGGAGGGAGGGAGGGAGGGAGGGAGGAGGGAGGGAGAGGGAGGCTTGCTGGTGCATGCGATGGCAAGGGGGAAGAGCTGGCGCTGCCTCACCACACTAGCAGGGTGGGCTGTGCAGTGGTTGGGATATGATAGAGAGTGATAAGGAAGAGAGTGTTAAAAAAAAAAGTGATAATAATGAAAATGATCAGAAAGAGAATGATGAGAAAGAGAGCGATAAGAAAGAGAACGATGATAAGGAGAATATGCAGCCTCGAAAATGCATAGTTCGTTGCTTACTTCCTCACATCCGCAATGCACAAATCACCCCCATGCACTCCGCCTCATAGCACCGCACTGCACAGCACACCACTGGACACCACCGCTTTGCACTTCTCAGCATACCATTGGCGGCACAGCGATATCCCCATGTGTTTCTGCATTGGCCTGTCCTGTGCATCTCTCAACGATGTCCCCAACAGCACCTGTTCTCAACCCTGTTCTCAAACAACACCTGCGTCAGGCACCCATGCATGCACACGCAGCACCGCATGCACCACACATACAATTCACTACTTTAACCTTTGATGGTTCTCACAAGTTTATGGTTTTTCTACTTGAATCGGTTACCGATCCCGGAGGGTAGGCGCCTCGTTGTTCCCGAGCCTAATCAGCCGAAGCAGGCCTCTAGGCCCGGTGGGCAGGAAGAGGTGCGGGGGTGTCTTGGCGTGCCAGTGCTGCGCCGCCCCGCCCCTCCCAGCACTAACCGGGAAACACGTGGGGAAGAGAACGGGATCAAGGGGGACCAAGGGGGAGGAGAGGTGGGGTGGTAGGCGCAAGTCACGACGAAGTGACTCGACAGTAGACCGCATGCACAACAGCATTTGACTAGCTCACGTCTTAGGATCGTAAACGCCTAAGTCGGCAATAGTCTACTTGCTATTGCCTATCGTGTTCTCCACGATCTCCCGAATCCAATGATATGCGCAGCTCTGCTTGAAGTTGTCAATACAGACTTCAGCAATTTTCAGAATCTGATTGGTATCATTTCCAGAATGAGTACAAGCAGTTTTATAGTCAGGCAAGACACAAAATGCGATTCGTAACTTCACTTGTTTCCCAAGTAACCGCGTGCGCCTCGTTTCACCCCGAGTCGCACACACAACTGAATCGAATTCGGTGAACACTCCTCAAGACCGAATCCCGAACTTTCTCGAACGCGCCCCTCGTCAATCTCATTCTCGATGCTTCTCCTTCTCTCTCCCTCCTTCTAGCACATTTCTTCTCGATTTCTCTCCCGCTTCTCACGCCGTAGCCTCTATTCCCCATCGTAGGCCGATTTCCACCGTTTCACACACGTGCTTCCATTTCACCGTCATTCTGCCGTCGTAGATGCTTTTGCCTTAGGTTCCGTGGTTGGGCGAACCAACCCTAACAATCTCCCCTGTTGTTCGTCAACCACAAACTCCACTCGCACTGCTCTCCTGCTCCTTGTAGCCTTCACAGGGTCTAAGTCGGCTTCACGCTCCCTTGCAGCTCCTGCACCTTGAACCTCTGCTTACGTGTCTTGAAGTTGAGCGCCTTGACATCCAAACCATGAGAGGTTTTCTTAAGCCCCTCACGTCTCCTCGGCATCTTTACAATCAACACCTCTCGGGTCTCGTACCCTTCAACGCGTTCATCCTCCTTAAGCACTTGCCCCTTTGCAGTTGCATTCGCCTTTAATCCTTTCACCATGGTGTCCCCTTTCACAGCTTCAACTCCCACACACTTCGCATTTACTTCTTCGTCTTCAACCACGATCGCTGCTGCAAAAGTGTTGACATCGTCTCCATCTCCACCGTTTACTGCTGCTGCCTCCGTGATCACTATCTCCTCTTCCTGCTTCACTGCTGCCTCCACACTCGCAGCCATCTCATCCGAGTCCTCACTCTCATCATCCTCAGTGGACTCAGGATCCTCATAGATCTCATCCTTATTGTTCATCGCCCCCAAGTTCATCTCATAGAACCCGTCACTGAAGTAACCATCCGCGTACTTCTCCCACTCAGAACCAAACACAGTAACCTCGCCTCTGTCATAAAATATCTTGCACCCCAAGTCATCAAGCTGTGACTGACTGACCAGGTTCACCTTTAAATCCTCAACCAGCAGCACACTCTCCAGTTTCACCTCTCCATACGGACTCTTCAGCACCACGTCACCCTCTCCTATCACTGGTAACTTTCCACTGTTACCTTGCAGTATATAATCCTCACTCAACTCCCTCACATTCTCCATCCAATCTGACCTGAATGTCATGTGACGCGTGCATCCGCTGTCCATGAACCATGTCGTCTTCTCACGTCCGTCCGTCTGCCGAACCTCCATTGGTAAACGCACCACGTTCGCGAGATGCGCTCCTCCCAAAACCACATCCTCCATTTCAGCTTCCACTACATTCGCCTTTGTCACCACATTCATCTGCTGCGACGGACCCTTGTAGCTCATGCTATTCGGGTTGGAATAGCACTCTACGGCACGATGCCTGTAGCGCCCACAATAATCACACTTGCCGCCAAAACCTCGTTTCTGATGCCACTCCGCTCCTGCATTCTCTCCTTTATCATTCCCCACAGCTTTGCCCTTGTAGTTTCTGCTTCGAGGATTTTCGTAGCAGTTTATCCCATTATGCCCCCTCTTTCCACACTGGTAGCATGCTCCAAATGCCTTCGTGGCATTCACCATACCCGGCCTCTCCTCGTCGAATTCATTAGCTGCTGCTGCTACTTTCTTTTTCCTCATCTCCTTCACCATCTCAAGCGACTGCAGAATCTCCTGCAGCTTCATCAAACTCTCCGACGGTTGGTACGTAAACATACCGATGTGGGATTCCCACTCTTTAGGAAGTCCTTGGATGATATAGTCAATCATCTCGTGCTCCGTCTCCGCGGCTCCCATCACCCACAAATCGTCGTTGTAGCTTTTGGCCCTGTTCATGTAGGTGATGATTTTCTCGCCTTTCTCCATGCTCAGCGTCAGCAGTTGCTTCCTGATCGCCTTCTTGTTGACATCGTTCGTACCCATGTATGTGGACTCCAGGTACTCCCACGCTAGCTGTGCAGGGTTCAGCTCCCCTGCAAACTGGTCCAAATCCACCGCGATTCCATCGGCAACTGAATGACAAAGCTGAAAGAACGCTTGCTTACTTTGCTTTTGAACGCCGCTATTTTCTCCCTCGTATCCGTCGTGGAAGGCGCAACTCCCTCCATCGTCTCCTCGTCGAGACGGTAGTACGGCAAGAGGTCCACCTCCTCTGCCCTTCGAATGAACTTCTTTCGCCACACGTTGTAGTTGCTTCCATTGAAGCGCTGAGCTTCACTGAGCCCGATCGTCGGTTTCGCCACCAATCGGCCACTCGCAAGGGCCTCGAGAAGAGCCTTCAACTACGGGTCTCCAAGACTCACACTGGAACCCGAACTCGCCTCGTCTCCCATAGCGTAGGCGTGAACGACTCCTCTTCTCCCCTAAATTCACTTAGCGCACCAAGTGAATTCGCGACGATCGACGCGCCTATTCGTCAAGCTTTGATACCAGTTCTTAGGATCGTAAACGCCTTAGTCGGCGATAGTCTACTTGCTATTGCTTATCGTGTTCTCCACGATCTCCCGAATCCAATAATATGCGCAACTCTGCTTGAAGTTGTCAATACACAATTCAACAATTTTCAGAATCTGATTGGTATCATTTCCAGAATGAGTACAAGCAGTTTTATAGTCAGGCAAGACACAAAATGCGATTCGTAACTTCACTTGTTTCCCAAGTAACCGCGTGCGCCTCGTTTCACCCCGAGTCGCACACACAACTGAACCGAATTCGGTGAACATTCCTCAAGACCGAATCCCGAACATTCTCGAACGCGCCTTGGTCTCGAAGCACATTTTTCCCCTCGTCAATCTCATTCTCGATGCTTCTCCTTCTCTCTCCCTCCTTCTAGCACATTTCTTCTCGATTTCTCTCCCGCTTCTCACGCCGTAGCCTCTATTCCCCATCGTAGGCCGATTTCCACCGTTTCACACACGCGCTTCCATTTCGCCGTCATTCCGCCCTCGTAGATGCTTTCGTCTTAGGTTCCGTGGTTGGGCGAACCAACCCTAACATGACGTACCTGTGAGCGATGATTCTCGCCGACCATCAGCCGCGATCATTGCTTCCGCCTGGAACAGCTCGTCGCGCTGCGAATCGCAGAAGTACGAGCCGCGGAAGAACAGGAGGTCGGGGATGTAGAGATCGAAATGGAGGGGAAACGCGGCGACCTGGTTGATCCAGTGGGTTTAAAGAAGACTCGCCTAAGCCGTGGAGCAGTAACAGAGGCGGTTTGGCGAGAATTGCGGCGGAAGGCACGCAGGTTTGCCGCCGCGAGAAGCGGGGACCCACCAGGAGTCGAGCGTGATTGTCGACGTGTAATTGGTCGAGGCGCAGGCCGTACGCGTTATAAACGAGCGCAAAACATGACTCTTGAATTGGAGAGAAGTCAGGATGGGAGTATCGCTATGGCTGGTATCCCGAGTTGTAACACGAGCTGTAACCCAGGCTGGTAACCCGATTCGTAACTTGACCTGTAACCCGCGGTGTAATCCGCGCTGTAACCCGCGATCACTCCATAACTTGACGAGATTGTTACTAAACAATGTTTTCGCAACCAGCCGCCGCCCTAAAGCGGCCCACCGCCGCCCAGTCTGCAGCGGCCCGTCACCGCCCTAAACCGGCCCGCCGCCGCCCGTTCCGCAGCGGCACACCGCCGCCCTCAAGCGGCCCGCCGCCGCCCTTTCCGCAGCGGCCCGCCGCCGCCCTAAAGCGGCCCACCGCCGCCCTTTCCGCGGCGGCCCGCCGTCGCCCTAAAGCGGCCCCCCGCCGCCCGTTCTACGGCGGCCCGTCACCGCCCTAAACCGGCCCGCCGCCGCCCTTTCCGCAGCGGCCCACCGCCGCCCTCAAGCGGCCCGTCGCCGCCTCCTCTACAGCGGCCTGCTGCCGCCCCTCAGAGGCCCGTCGCCGCCCTACTCTGCTGCGGCCTCGCCGCCCTTACTGCGGCCTCTGCCGCCCTACTCATGCGGCCTCGCCGCCTCTCACCTGCCGCCCTGCAGCAGCACCACCGAGCCGCCCGGGCACCGGAACAGCCGGACAGTCGAGCCGCCGAGCCACTCAGCAGCCGAGCCGCCCAGCAGCCGAGCCGCCCAGCAGCCGAGCCGCCCTGCAGCCGAGCCGCCCAGCAGCCGAGCCGCCCAGCAACCGAGCCGTCCTACAGCCGAGCCGCCCAGCACCCGAGCCGCCCAGCAGCCGAGCCGCCTAGCAGCCGAGCCGTCCTGCAGCCGAGCCGCCGAGCCGCTCCGTAGCCGAGCCGCCGAGCCGCCCTACTTCCGACCTGCGTGAGCTGCCTCGTCTGGTGAGCACAGTCCCTCTTTCACTGCACTGCCCTCACCCTATTGCTTGCACTACTAGTCTACTGTCCTCATGGCTACCCCTAGTGTCCTAGCTTTTGACGCTGAGGGTCAGGCCATTGACTTCGAGGTCTGGGTAGATAATCTACAGCTGTTCTTATAGTGCGATAGGGAAGACGATCTCTCTCTCTTTGACCTCACCTCTGGCGCGTCCCCTGCCCCTACTGCTGATGCTGACGCCACTGTTCGTTCCCAGTGGGCCACGCGCGACGCTGCTGCACGTCTTGCTGTGCGTCGCCACCTCCCTACCTCCGAGCGTGCACACTTTAGTCAGTGCAAGAGTGCTCAGACCTTGTACGACGCTGTAGTTGCACGCTACTCCTCCCCTGCCACTGCTGCACTGAGCCGTCTCATGCTGCCGTACCTCTTCCCTGACCTTGCTGCCTTTCCCACAGTCGCTGATCTCATTACGCACCTCCGCACTAGTGACACTCGCTACCGCGCTGCGCTTCCTGCTGACTTCTGCGCCAAGAACCCCCCCCCCCCCCCATGTACATCACCCTCTACTTCATAGTCACCCGACTCCCTGACTCCCTTAGAGTGGTCAGGGACCACTTCGTAGCTGTGTGCCCCACCACCCTCACCATTGACCTCCTCGAGAAGTCCCTCCTTGCGGTGGAGAAGAGCATAGTCGCTGTAGGAGCTTCTCGTGGTGACCCCCGCACCCCTGTCTTTGAGGGGTGTTCTCCCTCCCCCCTCTTGCCCTCTGTCGCTTCTGCTGCTGCGGCCGACCTCGTTGGTCTCGAGTCGGTCGGCGCTGCGTCTGCCCCTTCGGGGAAGCGCCGCGCAGGCAGGGGCAAGGGGGCCAAGGGCGCTGGAGGAGTTGGCGTGGGCGGTGGAGGTGGCGGTGGAGGAGGCGGTGGAGGCGGGGGTGGTGGAGGGAGTGGTGGAGGGGGTGGGGGTACCGGTGGCAGCAGTGGGGGCGGAGGCGGCGGCGGTGGCGGAGGGAGCGGAGGAGGCGGTGGTAGCGGAGGCGGCGGTGGTGGTGGAGGCGGCGGTGGTGGCGGAGGCGGCGCAGGCGGCGGAGGGGGCGGAGGTGGCGGTGGAGCTGGTCGCGGGTCTACGCAGAGGAGTGGCTCCGGTGGTGGTCCGCGCCAGCAGCAGCAGCAGCGTGGTCGTGAGACCCTGTGTCCTCAGCAGCTCCGTGAGTGGTACACTGCACGCCAGCGGGGTGGGGGCTTTGGTCCGTGCACCTACGTCCTGCGCACCGGCGACCATGCGGGTGAGCAGTGTGGGGGTGCGCACCCCACCCAGCGCTGCTTTGGCCGCCTGACGGACGCGTGGCGTCACCAGTTCCCTGAGGCCACAGAGATCCCTCGCTGGGGCGAGCTGTCTAGGGCGGGAGTAGCCATCTATGATCTTGACTTTGATGCTATCTTGTCTGCCATGTATTCTGTGACTACTAGTGATGAGGGTGACTGTTACCGGTGTTTCCCGCCCGATCCGAGCATTGAGACTGCTGCTCTAGGTAGTGGTGCGGCTGCTGCCCTAGGTGCTTGCGACGCTGCTGCTCTAGGTGCTAGTGGGCTTGCGTCCTCAGGTACTGGTGAGTCTGCGCTCTCAGGTACTGCGTCGGCTTCGGCCTCCCTCACCTTCACCCTTGACTCTGGAGCTTCTCGCTCCTTCTTTCGGGACCGCACCACACTCACGCCACTCAGTCGGCCGGTTGCTGTGTCTCTGGCTGACCCCTCTGGGGGTCTTGTCCTGTCTCACTTCTCCACAGTCCTCCCGTGTCCGACGGCTCCCTCTGGCACCCTGTCTGGTCTCTACCTCCCCTCGTTCTCTATGAACTTGGTGAGTGGTGCTGACCTACAGGATGGGGGAGTGCACTAGTTCACTCCTGCGAGTCAGCGAGTGACGCACTGTATAGAGGCTCGCACAGGCCGACACCTGGCTACGTTTACACGTCAGCCGGGGTCGAGCCTGTACACACTGACCACTGCGGCTCCTCCAGTTGTTGCGTCTGGTAGGGTGTCTGCGTCAGGTCAGGTGTTTGCTGCAGCGTCCAGGTCTGGTCCTGAGTTTGCCCCCTGTTCGTGTCGTCTCCTCTCTCACGAGACCCTCCTCTGGCACCACCGCCTTGGTCACCCCTCTCTGCTTCGGCTCAGAGGCATGGCCTCTCGTCTTCTTGATTCTGGTCTCCCCAGGTTCCTCCCTCCCCTCCCAGGACGCCGACCAATCCTCCAGAGCGGCGTCCCTCCTCCCAGGACGCCGACCAGACACCCAGGTCGGTGTCAGGACCCGACGCCCAGGTCGGCGTCCGGATCCCCGGACGCTGTGCAGACGCCCACGACGTCGACCAGGCGTCCGAGTGGTCATGGCGACGCCCAGCTCGGCGTCCCACCTCCCAGGACGCCGTCCAGGCGTCCGGGATGCCAACCAGGAGTCCAGGGCGGCGACCTCCTGCTCGGCGCCCTTGTAGTGGCCCCCCGTGCAAGTCGACCTCCTCGTCGACCAGCTCACCCACTGCTGCAGGTCGGCTGCTCCCCTCAGACCCGACCACGAAGTCGGCTCCGCCCAAGCGAGGACGGGGCCAATACCCAACTCCCGTTGACACGTCTCTCGTACGTCCATGATGCATGCGGCTGCCACCCATTTTCTGTGGCTGTTTGCGGTGAGGTACGTGGCGCGTCAGATCAACCTCCACCCTAGGGTCTCTAGGCCAGAGACCTCCCCAGCCTTGCTGCGGACGGGGAAGGTTGGCGATGCGTCGGCGTTCTGGGTCTGGGGATCTCGGGCGTTTGTCCGCGACTTGTCTGCGGACAAGCTGTCCCCTCGTGCTGCTCCTTGCGTCTTCCTGGGGTTCCCCCCTGACGCGCCTGGGTGGCAGTTCTACCACCCCACCTCTCGCCGTTGTCAAAGGATCGAATTCTCAATCGAAACTTGTCACTAAAACCTAATACAAGGCCTATTTATACTCAGAAAGTACAAGGATAAACGAGATAAAACGAACCTTCGGGAACACACCCTTCCCGATACTACAATCACAAGTGCGCATAAGCACGCAAGTCTATTGGCATTTGGGATTACGCCCAGATTACACCGTATACACTACTGTCGGCACTGTCGGTGCCGTATAATAGGAATGTCGGTGGGAAAAGTAGGAAATAAGAGAAATAAATAGAAGGCTCTAGAATAGAATAGTAGGCCGATTGAGATGAGATAAAGACCAAAATAAAGAGGAGAAAAGGGAGAATAGGATAACGGAAAAATATAATAGTGAGAAAATATTATAACGGGGACGTCCTCTCACACTTCCCCCCCTCAAATCTGGGTGGTAGAAGTAACACCCTGCTTGACAAGGTAGTCCTGTAGAGGACGGCGGGCGTTATCCATGTCGTGTTCAGGTACCCAGGTATCCTCGGAAGGATCATAGCCTTTCCAACGAATCAAGAGCTCCAAGGTGCCGCTACGTCGTCGTCGGTGCGCCAGAACAGCTTCGACTTCGTACTCGGGTTCCCCATTAACGATCACTGGCAGTGGCGGCGGCGGCTGGCGACCTTTGAAGACCGTGTTTGGGTCCCGATAGGGCTTGAGAAGTTGAACATGGAAGGCATTGTGAATTCTCCAGGTAGCTGGTAAACGCAAGCGGAAGGTTACCGGAGTGACCTGCGCCTCGACGAGAAAAGGTCCGCAGAAGCGAGGTCGGAGCTTAGACGGAAGATGGCTAATGTCGAGATTGCGTGTATCCAGAAGCACTTGATCGCCAATCTTGATGGAATGATCGTTGCGACTCCGATCAGCGAGCTTCTTTTGTTGCTGCTGGATAGTCAGAAGACGTTTATGCGTGCGCTCCCACAATTGGTGCATAGTGGAAATGAAGTCATGTGCGGGTTGTACGGTGGCGGGTACTGCTGGTTTCTGAGGCGTGAGTGGGTTGCGACCGTAACAGAGGAAGAAAGGAGTTTGCCCTGTTGCGGCGTGCGTGGCGTTGTTATACGCAAACTCGAGAACCGGCAGATGTGCATCCCATTTAGAGATATCGTCCTTACACGCTGCTCGCAGAAGCTGTTCGACAATCTGGTTGAGGCGCTCTGTCTGACCATCCGTTTGGGGATGATAGGCTGATGACATGGCGAGTTTGGTCCCCATGAGCGACATGAGCTCCTTCCAGAATTTACTCGTGAATTTCGGTTCTCTGTCGGAGATCAGCGTGGTTGGAATGCCATGTTGCGAGATGACGTAGCGGAAGAATATTTGCGCTGTCTCCTCGGTGCGAGCCGTTGTGTGTGTCGGAATGAAGTGTCCCATTTTGGAGAATTTGTCGATGACGACTAGAATGGCGTCGTAACCAGCTTTGGTAGGTGGTAACCCGGTGATGAAGTCGAGGCTAACCACTTGCCAAGGCTGTTCAAGGACTGGAAGAGGCTGTAGTAATCCGGCTTTCTTCTGTTTGCTGCTCTTCATCCGTTGGCATGTGTCGCACGAGGTGACGAATTTTTGTACGTCATCTGCCATGTGGGGCCAATAATAATGCTTCGCAATACCGGCAAGCGTCTTGTTACTACCGAAGTGGCCCGCGTAGAGAACATCATGATATTCTTCGAGCAGTAACTGGCGTAAGGGAGGGTAATTAGGTACCCATATTTTTGTTGAGCCCTTGCGGTATGCGATGTCTTGATCCCATTGTAGAATATGGTGCTTTTCTGCTACAGAGACTTCGGGGTCGATGGTGTATCCATGCGTGAAGAGTCCCTTCAAAAGTGGGTTCATGCCATCGATTTGTAAGGCGGCAACGTGTGCAGGGCGACTCAGTGCGTCTGCCTTGTTCTTGTGCCCCGGCTTATACACGATGTCGTAATGGAAGTGGGTTTCGAGGAAGTCAATCCACCGGACCTGCCGCCTGGAGAGTGTTGGTTGGGTCTTCAGGTACTTGAGGCTGCAGTGGTCGGTGTAGACAGTCGTTTTTCTTCCTTCGAGATAACACCTCCATGCCTTAAATGCGTTGACGATGGCGAGGGCCTCTTTGTCATGGATGGGGTAATTGAGTTCTGCCCCGTGAAGTTTTTTACTGAGGTATGCAATGGGTTGCAGTCCCTTCCCTTGATCCTGCATGAGTACTGCGCCCACTGCTTGATCGCTAGCATCGGCCTCGATGACATAGTCAAGTTCAGGGTCTGGCAGGATAAGGACAGGTGCGGACGTGAGTGCGGTTTTAAGTTGTTCCACGGCTTCCTGGTGCTTCGCCTCCCATTGATATGGTGTATTCTTCTTCAACAGGTTCGTTAATGGTGCGGCAATCTTGGCATAGTTCGGTACGAACCGGTTGTAGTAGTTGGCGAATCCAAGGAACTGTTGTAACTCCTTCACGTTCTCAGGGGTCTTCCACGTTCGCACTGCTTTGATCTTCTTAGGATCTACGTGAACTCCTTGAGCGCTCACCATATGTCCAAGGAACTGGACTTTTTTCAACGCAAACTCGCTCTTGGATAGTTTCACGTAGAAGCGTTCTCGTCGAAGAATTTCAAACACCCGTCGTAGATGCTCAACGTGCTGCTTCATGTCTTTCGAGTATATCAGGATATCGTCCAAATATACCACCACGCACTCGTCCAGAAGGGGCCGAAGGATGTGGTTAATTTCCGCCTGAAATGTGGCTGGTGCGTTAGTGAGTCTGAACGGCATCACGAGATACTCGTACGACCCATACCGAGTTCGAAAGGCGGTTTTGTGGATAGAGTTGTCCGCCATACGAATTTGCCAGTATCCCGATCTGAGGTCGAGCTTGGAGAATACCGTAGCACCGCGAAGTTGGTCGAGTAAGTCGTCGATCCGTGGTATCGGGTATTTATTTTATACAGTCTGCTTGTTCAAGGTGTCAGAATATTATCTTATTGTTCTAGCCTGTAGTGGGGTGCTCTATAGCGAGTACAACCCTTCTAGGGTTTGCTATTTGTATCCTCATTCTTGCTAGTTCAATCCTCTTTCTTCCTTCAAACTTTGACATGCTATCAGAGCAGGTCGATCCCCTTGGATCGATCCTGTGGGTGTGTCCCCACCTTGCTTCCGCTGCTACTGTTTCCTCCCGCCGTGCGCCCCGAGGCGCGCGGCGATTTTCTGCCCGCCGTGCGCCCCGAGGCGCGCGGCGGTTTTCTGCCCGCCGTGCGCCCCGAGGCGCGCGGCGGGCTTCTCCCCTACGTCGCGGCCCCGCCCCGATCGTCGCGGCCCCGCCCCTTGACGCGGCCCCGCTCTACGTCGCGGCCCCGCCCCTTGACGCGGCCCCGCTCTACGTCGCGGCCCCGCCCCTTGACGCGGCCCCGCTCTACGTCGCGGCCCCGCCCCGGCCCGTCGCCGCCCGTGCGCCTGCCCGGCTCGGCCCCGCCCTTCGTCGCGGCCCCGCCCCGGCCCGTCGCCGCCCGTGCGCCTGCCCGGCTTGGCCCCGCCCTATGTCGCGGCCCCGCCCTACGAAGCGGCCCTGCCCTACGTCGCGGCCCCGCCCCGACCGTCGCGGCCCCGCCCCTCGTCGCGGCCCCGCCCCTGCGTCGCGGCCCCGCCCCTCGAAGCGGCCCCGCCCTACGTCGCGGCCCCGCCCCGCTCGTCGCGGCCCCGCCCCTTGTCGCGGCCCCGCCCTCCCCTCAGGTCCGTGGTGGGCCCCCCCCCCCCCCCCGCCCCCCCCCTTTCTCCCCTCCCCCCATTTCCCGTCGTCCGTCGTGGCGACCTGAGGGGCGAGCTGTGGGGTGGCGGGTATGGGGGTAGTCGGTGTGCCTTCCTCCCTTTCTCCTCCTCCTCCTTCGTCTCCCACTGCTGCAGCTGTCGCTGAGGGGGGTGGTTGTGTGGGAGACTGGGTTTAGGGTTTAAGGGGGGTGCGTGGGAGTAGAGCTAGTGGTGTAGCAGTGGGTGTGTATCAGGGGGGTGGGACTGTGTGTGGGAGGATGAGCGGAGGTTGCCAGTTTGTCGTCAGCAGCACCTGTAGTCCGGGGCGCTGTCCCGGTAGCCCAGTCGTAGCCAGCTGTGCCAGCCGCCCGTGGGTCCGTTGCCCGTCCGCCGCTATTTGAGCCGCGGGGCCTGTTACTCCTGTAGTCCGGGCGCTGTCCGGTAGCCGCTGTGCCAGTCTGCCTCCTGTTGCCCGTGTGTCTGCAGCTTCAGCCGTCGCCTCCTGTCTCCTCTCCCCTCACTCTCCCTCCTCCTCCTCACTTGCCCGTTGTGACTACCACTAGTTTTGCTTATAATTGTAAACTCTAAACTATTTCTTCTTGAACTTGTGCTCAGAATGTGTGGTGACATTGTGATCCACCCTGAGCTTGTTTTGCTTTGCCTGCACTGCTGATTACACCCCACTTTGGCTATGGGGGTGTGTCAGAATATTATCTTATTGTTCTAGCCTGTAGTGGGGTGCTCTATAGCGAGTACAACCCTTCTAGGGTTTGCTATTTGTATCCTCATTCTTGCTAGTTCAATCCTCTTTCTTCCTTCAAACTTTGACACAAGGCTCGGTAGTCGATGCACATTCGCAGACTTCCGTCTGGCTTCGGAGTGAAGAGAACTGGAGCTCCGTACGGCGAAGTCGAAGGTCGAATCAGCCCTTTCTCCAGGAGATACTCTATTTGTTTTTTCATATCGGCAAGCTCTGTCGGGCTCAGCCGGTATGGTGCTCGAAATGTTGGCTTGGACCCCGGCTCTTCTACGATCTCGTGTTGATGTGTCCGGTATGGCGGTAGTTGATCAGGTAAATCGTCGGGGAGAACGTCCTGGAACTCTTCAAGAATTGTCTTGACTGCTGGAGGAAGTTCCTGGGTCTGCTTCTCTCCGTTGTCTGCCTCGTTGACTATCGCCATGAATCCCGCCGTGGTCCGTTTGACGTCCTTTTCAAAGCGTGCGAGTGTCTCGACTGGAATATTTCCCGTGTCGTCCCATTTGGGAAGGCTGATTTTTCTCCCGTTGTTGTTGATGTTGGCCGTCTGGTTAACCCAGTTGATCTCGGGGTTGAACTTTTTAAGAAAGTCTCTCCCAAAGATTACGTCGAGTCCTTTGATATTTGTGACGGGGAGAGCAGGCTTCCATTGAAGGGGTCCAATCTGGAGTAGCAACCATGTTTCCCCGTAGATAAGTAGCTTACTGCCATCCACCATCGTTGCAGAGAAGCTTGAGGACTTGATGTCACCTCCGAGTCGATCGATTGCCTTTTTGTCATAGACGCTGTGCGATGCCCCGCTGTCCACGAGTGCTTGGAGGCGCTGTCCGTTGCAGATCACCTCGAGCAGGAGTGGTGAGCGTTGCTCGGAGTACCCAAAAATAGTCTCATTAATAGGATAATATGTGAAAAGAATGAACAGGAATGAAATGACTAAGGAAAGATTGGGTACAAATACAACCCTGGAAACCCTGTACCCCATATGTGCTACCCCACTATAGCCTACAGCAACTATGTCATATAAATCTGACACACCCCCATAGGCAAAGTGGGGGAGAACAAGGGGTCACAAGACCAGTCAAGCAAAGCACAGCAAGCTCAGGGTGGATCACAAAGTCACCACACAGTCCGAGCACAAGAGTAAGGCCAGAGGCCAGTTCACATGCAGGAGTACAGACATATATACAAAACTAGACAAGCAAGAGCAGGTATATATATATGTCACAGTACAAGTGCAGTCAAGAGGAGAGCAAGTGAGGCAAGACAGGCACAAGACCCAGCTGGGTGCAAAAGCGCTGATGGTCACAAGGCGCGAGTGCCTTGGTGAACACATCAGCAGTGTTGGCCTCAGAGGCCACGTACGCAAGTCGCAACTGACCACGCTGCTGCAGCTCACGAGCAAGGAAGTAGCGGAGAGCAATGTGCTTCGTTCTGTGCTCCAAGCGCTGCTCTCGACACAAGGCCAGCATGGCCTTGTTGTCTACGTACAGCACTGGAGGAGAACGAGGCGGCTCTCCAAGGTCAGTCAGCAGGTAGGTGAGCCAGCGAAGCTCCTGTGCAGCCATGGCCCCGGCGTAGATCTCAGCCTCACAACTGGAGCTGAGAACAGAGGACGAGCGAGTAGACCGCCACGAGACAGAGCCGGAACCAAGGCTGAAGGTGTAACCCTGTGACGACCGCTGCGTAGTCTGGTCGTCAGCCCAAGAAGCGTCCGCGTGGCCGGTAAGGACCACTGGACTCCGCCCTCCAAGCACTAGCCCCAAGCCCGACGTACTGCACAGGTAGCGCAATACCCTCTTCGCTGTAGCCATGTGCTCCGGTCTGTGTCTCCCAGGAGCAAAATAACGTGCAAGAATGCTCAGAGGGTATGCAAGGTCAGGTCGTGTGCAGGTCATCAGGTACATGAGGCAGCCAACAAGCTCCGCATACGGACCACTCGACTCTACGGACTCATCCGAAGGCAGAGCTGAGAGTGAGTGGCGAGTAGGCAGAGGAGTGGCCTGAGGCGAGGAGTACGTGAAGCCGAAGCGCTGAAGGACCTGCTGCACCATGTGTGACTGAGTCAAGGTAATGGTGCGGCGTGCTCTGTCCCGAGTGATCTGCAAGCCAAGGTAGCTGCGCAGTTCACCCAGGTCTGTGCACGTGTGTCTCTTCAGCAGCTCGGACTTCACGTAGGCGAGTCCAGCAGTGTCCGCTGTGGCAAAGACCAAGTCGTCGACGTACACGAGGATGTAGAACGGCGGCAGGGAAGTGTCGGTGCGAAGAAACAGCGACGGGTCAGCAGAAGAAGGAGCAAACCCAAGAGCCGCAAGCGTAGTCCTCAGTGTGTCGTGCCACTCACGCGGTGCCTGGCGGAGACCGTAGACTGGCCGTCGGAGGCTCCACTGGGTGCCAGGAGGGAAAGTCCCAGTGAAGCCAGGTGGACGGCGAAGCCAGATCTCCTCGTGCAGGCTACCCTGCAAGAACGCAGTGCTGAAGTCGAGAGAGTGAAGCTCGTAGTCGCGCTGAGCGGCTATGTGCAGCAGCACCCGAAGAGTAGTCATCTTCGGGGTGGGAGAGAAGGTCTGGAAGTAGTCAACTCCCTGCCGCTGACTGAAGCCACGAGCAACGTACCGTGCCTTGAAGACAGGTGGAGAGCCCGGCGGCCGCTTCACCCTGAAGATCCACATGCCACTGACGATGTTCGCCCCAGTAGGGGGAACCGCGTCAACGTAGGTGCCTGTGGACTTCCAGGAAGCCATCTCTGCATCCATAGCTGCCTGCCACTGAGAGGAGTAGGGACCCTCTACGGCCTCCGCGTAAGAACGCGGGGTCGGGATGTCTAGTGCATCCGGGTCTCCCTCAGGGGCAAGCAGTACAGACGCGAGATGAGGTGAAGCAGCCACTAGACACTGTAACTCCTCCTGCCTGTCCTCTAGGACGTCCGTGCCAAGAGCACACTCACCCCCGACGGACGGAGGACAGACAGACGCAGACTCAGCAACAAGTCTAGCAGCGTAGTCGAGACGACAGCGAGCAGCAAAGTCGACGAGCTCAGCGACTAGAGCAGACGCAGCAGTGGACTCAAAAGAGGGGTCAGTGACGACAGTAGCAAGCAGACGCGTGACAGTAGGACTGGCAGCACGAAGAGAGTCCGACTCAGGGTCGGCAAGCGCAGGAAGAGAGGACTCAGGAGGAGAAGGCAGAGGGGCGCGCAGAGGAGCAGTGGACGGACGCAAAGACATCCGGTGCGTGCCAGGGACAGGAGGAGGACGCTGACGCGAACTGCGACCACTAGCGCGAGCAGCACGAACAGGCGACGTGGGACGAGATGCAGGCTCACGACGCTCAGCAAGACCTCCAGTAGGACCAGTGTAAGGAGAGGGAGCAGGCAGTGGAGAGGAAGGCTCCAGCAGGGACTGCGACTGGACAGGCGGTGGACCCTCTACTGGAGGAGAAAGACCAAGAACCTGCCGCAGGAGCGGAACGAAGTACGGCCGAGGCCGCGCGGCAGCTCCAGACTCAGCAGGGACAGCACCAGCACCCTCAGCGACAGCACCAGCACCACCCACACCTCCAGCGGCAGGACCAACAGCAGTAGGTTCAGCACCAACGCCCTCAGCAGCTCCAGCTCCAGGAGGACCCGCAGGTCCAGCAGCTCCGGGACCGGCAGCACTCGCACCCTCGACGGTCGAAGAAGCTCCAGCTCCAGCTCCAGCAGCACCTCCAGACTCAGCAGCACGCCTCCAGCGGCGAGCGAACCACTCACGCAACTCCTGTGGAGAGAGGGGCTCCCGGCGAGACGCAGCAGCAGGAGAAACCCCAGGCTCAGGAGCTCCAGACGCAGCACCCCCAGGCTCAGTAGCTCCCAGCTCAGCACCCCCAGGCTCAGCAGCTCTCGACCCAGCACCCCCAGACCTAGCACCTCCAGGCACAGCACCCCCCGACTCAGCACCCCCAGGCTCCGCACCCTCCGAAGGAGCACCCCCAGGCCCAGCACCCCCAGCAGTAGCACCCCCAGGCTCAGAACCCCCGCGCACAGCACCCCCAGAGTCAGCACCCCCAAGCTCAGCACCCGCAGCAGCACCAGAGTCACCAGTAACCTCGACCGGGTCGACGGCGTCTACCTGGGACACACCTGAGGGGGCAGGAACCTGAGGGGGGAGGGGGTCTACCGGGGGGGGAACCGGCACAAGGAAGTCCGGGGGAGGGGGGAGGGAAGGAGTGCGGCAGGGGAAGAGACGGTAGAAGGGGACTGACTCGTCGAACGTGACGTCCTGGGAGGACAGAACACGACGAGAGGAGGGGTGGTAAAACTGCCACCCTGGGGCGTCAGTGGGGAAGCCAAGGAAGACACAGGGAGCAGCACGAGGGGACAGCTTGTCCGCAGACAAGTCGCGGACAAACGCCCGAGATCCCCAGACACGGAACACAGACGCATCGCCAACCTTCCCCGTCCACAGCAAGGCTGGGGACATCGCAGGCCGAGAGACCCGGGGATGAAGGTTGAGCTGATGCGCCGCGTACCTCACCGCAAACGGCCACAGAAAATGGGGGGCAGCCGCATGCATCATGGACGTACGAGCGACATCCATGACCATGCCAATGCGGCGCTCAGCAATCCCATTTTGCTGTGGTGAGTCCGGAAGCGTGAAGGTCTGGCGAATCCCCCGTGCACGACAGTAGTCCCGCAGAAGGCGAGAAGAGAACTCTCCGCCTCTGTCCGAGTGCAGACGCAGAACAGGAAAGTCCGAGCCGAAGCTCTGCCTGAGCTGGAGACGAGCCTCGCGGATCCAGTCGATCAGCACCTCAGTGACCGCACCCTTGCTGCGCAAGGGGAGGACTGTGGTGTAACGCGAGTAGTCGTCAACCACCAACAGGAAGTAGCGCTCGTAGCCCTGCCCACGGACGGGGGCTGGGCCCCACACATCCATGTGAAGCGTCTGCAGGGGAGCCTCTGTCGGGGGGAAGTGGGAGGAGTGAGGAGTAGCCCGGAGGCGACCCTCGACACAGGGGACACAGGAAGGTCCTGGCCCGGAGGGGAGAGGAGGGAGAGACTGGGGAAGACCAGAGACAAGGACACGGGAAGCCATGCTCCGAAGACGGGGCAAGGAGGGGTGGCCAAGACGGTGGTGCCACAGGAGAGTCTCGTGAGACAGGAGACGACAGGAACAGGGGGCAGACTCAGGACCTGACCGGGACGCAGCAGCAAACACCTGACCTGACGCAGCTACCCGACCGGACGCAGGGACAGGAGGAGACGAAGTGGTCAGGGTGTAGAGACTCGACCCTGGCCGACGCGAGAAGGTGGCCAGGTGTCGGCCTGTGCGTGCGTCCGTGCAGTGGGTCACCCGCTGACTCGCAGGAGTGAACTGGTGAACCCCCGCATCCTGCAGGGCTGCACCACTCACCAAGTTCGTAGAGAACGAGGGAAGGTACAGACCAGACAGGGTGCCCGAAGGGGCAGCCGGACACGGGAGGACAGTGGAGAAGTGAGACAGGACAGGACCCCCAGAGGGGTCAGCAAGGGAGACCGCAACCGGTCGGCCAAGCGGCGTAAGGGTAGTGCGGTCTCGAAAGAAGGAGCGAGAAGCCCCTGAGTCAAGTGTGAAAGTGAGGGAGGACGAGGGCGACGCAGTACCTGAGAGCGCAGTCTCACCAGTACCTGAGAGCGCAGACGCACTGGCACCTAGAGCAGTAGCCTCACAAGCACCTAGCGCAGCAGTACCAATGCCCGGGTCGGGCTGGAAACACCGGTAACCCTCATTCTCCTCACTATATTCCACAGCATACATAGCAGCAAGGATAGCATCAAAATCAAGATCAAAGATCGCTACACTAGCCCTGAGAAGCTCATCCCAGCGAGGGATCTCACTAGCCCCAGGGAACTGCTGACGCCAAGCGTCCGTCAGGCGGCCAAAGCAGCGCTGGGTGGCGTGGGCACCCCCACACTGCTCACCCGCGCGGTCGCCGGAACGAAGAACGTAGGTGCAGGGACCAGTACCCCCACCCCTCTGACATCTAGCGTACCACTCACGAAGCTGCTGAGGCGGAGGGATGTCCCGCGAGCGCTGCTGCTGCTGCCGCTGCGAGCGCTGGCCACCACCACCGCCGCTACGCTGCTGGGTACCACCCCGACCAGCTCCACCTCCTCCACCACCACCGCCGCCTCCGCTGCCGCCTCCACCGCCTCCACCTCCGCCGCCTCCACCTCCGCCGCTGCCACCACCACCACCGCTGGCACCACCACCACCGTCTCCGCCGCTGCTGCCACCACCACCACCACCCCCGCCACTAGTCCCGCCGCCACCCCCACTCCCTCCGCCGCCACCGCCACCTCCCCCTCCAGCTCCACTCGCGCCCTTGCCACCCTTGCCCTTGCTGGAGCGACGTCTCCCACTAGGGGCAGACGCCGCGCCGACCGACTCAAGACCAAGCAGGTCGGCAGCAGCAGCAGAGGCAACAGAGGGCAGCAAGGGGGAAGGAGAGCACCCCTCAAAGATGGGGGTGCGAGGGTCACCACGAGAAGCACCTACAGCGACTATGCTCTTCTCCGCTGCGAGGAGGGCCTTCTCGAGGAGGTCGACGGTGAGGGTGGTGGGACAGACAGCGAGAAAGTGGTCCCTGACGACGCGAAGGGAGTCAGGGAGGCGCGCGACTACGTAGTAGAGAGCGATGTACATGGGGGGTGGGTTCTTAGCGCAGAACTCAGCAGGAAGGGCGGCGCGGTAGCGAGTGTCACTAGTGCGGAGGTGCGTAATAAGGTCAGCAACAGTGGGAAAGGCAGAGAGGTCAGGAAAGAGGTAGGGAAGCATGAGACGGCTCAGTGCAGCAGTGGCAGGGGAGGAGTAGCGCGCAACTACAGCGTCGTACAAGGTCTGAGCACTCTTGTACTGACTAAAGTGCGCACGCTCAGAGGTAGGGAGGTGGCGACGCACAGCAAGACGTGCAGCAGCATCGCGGGTGGCCCACTGAGAGCGGACAGTGGGATCAGCATCAGCAGCAGGAGCAGGAGAGGCGCCAGAGGTGAGGTCAAAGAGAGAAAGGCCGTCAGCCCTGTCGCACTGTAAGAACAGCTGCAGGTCGTCTAACCAGACCTCAAAATCAATGGCGCGACCCTCAGCGTCAAAAGCTAGGACACTAGGGGTAGCCATAACGACGACAGCGAAGCAGTGCAAGCAGTAGGGGAAGAGCACGCAGTGACAGTGCGACTGTGCTCACCAGGCAGGGCAGGCCGGGAAACTCTGCAGAAGGGCGGCTCGGCGACTCAGCGACTCGGCTGCTGGGCGGCTCGGCTCCCGGGCGGCTCGGTGGCAGGGCGGCTCGGGTGCAGGGCGGCTCGGCGCCCGGGCGGCTCGGCGGTAGGGCGGCTCGGGTGCAGGGCGGCTCGGCTCCCGGGCTGCTCGGCGGCAGGGCGGCTCGGGTGCAGGGCGGCTCGGCTCCCGGGCGGCTCGGCGGCAGGGCGGCTCGGGTGCAGGACGGGGCCGGGACAGGGGACGGCGGGGCCGTCAGGGTGCAGCGGCGGGGCCGGCAAGGTGCAGCGGCGGGGCCGTGACAGGGGACGGCGGGGCCGTCAGGGTGCAGCGGCGGGGCCGGCAGGGTGCAGTGGCGGGGCCGGGACAGGGGACGGCGGAGCCGTCAGGGTGCAGCGGCGGGGCCGTCAGGGTGCAGCGGCGGGGCCGGCAGGGTGCAGCGGCGGGGCCGGGACAGGGGACGGCGGGGCCGTCAGGGTGCAGCGGCGGGGCCGGCAGGGTGCAGTGGCGGGGCCGGGACAGGGGACGGCGGGGCCGTCAGGGTGCAGCGGCGGGGCCGACTGGTGCAGCGGCGGGGCCGTGACAGGGGACGGCGGGGCCGTCAGGGTGCAGCGGCGGGGCCGGCAGGGTGCAGCGGCGGGGCCGGGACAGGGGACGGCGGGGCCGTGACAGGGGATGGCGGGGCCGTGACAGGGGATGGCGGGGCCGTGACAGGGGACGGGACAGGGGACGGCGGAGCCGTCAGGGTGCAGCGGCGGGGCCGTCAGGGTGCAGCGGCGGGGCCGGCAGGGTGCAGCGGCGGGGCCGTGACAGGGGACGGCAGGGCCGTGACAGGGGATGGCGGGGCCTTTAGGGTGCAGCGGCGGGGCCGACAGAGATGCAGCGGCGGGGCCGGCAGGGTGCAGCGGCGGGGCCGGGAGTAGGACGGCGGGGCCGTCAGGTGACGGGGCCCGCTGCAGCGACGAAGAGGCCGCGCGGCCGGCGTGAGGGCGGCGCGGCGCGGCAGAGCCGAGAGGGCAGCGCGGCGCGGCCGTAAGGCCAGCGCGACGTGGGGCCCGGGCCGCGCGCGCGAAAAAAAAAAAAAAAAAAAGGAGTCGCGCGCGCGACTCTCGGGGCGCCACAAGGGCAGCGCGACAAGCACTAGGGGGAGCGCGCCTCGGGGAGAATAGGGCGCGCTCCGGGCAGGAAAAAATCGTGGGTGGGCCCTTAAAAAAAACGGTCCTTAGAAGGGACCCGCTCTATACCATGTGAAAAGAATGAACAGGAATGAAATGACTAAGGAAAGATTGGGTACAAATACAACCCTGGAAACCCTGTACCCCATATGTGCTACCCCACTATAGCCTACAGCAACTATGTCATATAAATCTGACATCATAGGGTACATCCCAATATTCAGTACACACCGTGGTTCCACTGTTTTCTCCTGGACAGCTGGCTGACCTAGGCTGCGTGGAGAAAGGCTCTTCTCCAACGCCAGGAGTAGAGGTAGTAACCGTACAAGTTGACCCTGAAGGGGTGGATCCGGTCGACGCCTGCGATCCACTGGATGCATCCTGGAGGGATTTTCGGAGTTTCCGCAGCTTCTTTTGAACTCCCAGCTGCCTCTTCAGCTGCTTCAGCTCCATAGACTTCTTCCCTGGGGAGTGGAGAGTCGTCTTGGGCTGGTTCCGGGAGAGGACGTTGACGCCGTGAAAAGGTCTACTCCTTTCCACACTCCTTAATTTTTTCCCCAGCTCCGTAGGCACCGGTACCACTTCTTTAATTGTCTGATTCCTCTGGAGTTCTTCCCGGAATTTGTTTATGGCTCCGGACCCGCGAAAATCGCCAGTCGTCATTAAAGCATCTTTGAAAGATAACTTTAACGAATTCTGTTTTTTTCCGGGGTCGAATTGGAGAGTTCCCGTCTTGGTCGAGTCTGTTTTCGCGGAGGTTTTCTTTTCCTCAGCGAATTCCTCTGACAAATTTCGGTCAAGGGGCTTGGGATTTCGCCCTTGATTCTCCAAATCTCGCGCCCAATTCTGTCCTTCAATTTCGATTCGGTCCAGATTGTGCTGACGCTTTCGGATCTGCTTTTCCTCGCCAGCACGATCCGCAATCACTGGCGAGATCCGTTTTTTTACTTTTTGTCTTTAGTTTCGCCACTCCCACGAGCTCGGAATGCCGCACGTGCAGATTTCATGTGAAAACAGTCGACAATCCGATGTCCGTTTCGGCAGAAAAATTCGCAAAACGTTTTGTTTTTTGCAGGTCGTAAATTCGCGTCGAATTTGTCGACTTCCATGGGGTCGGCGAACGTGGTTGAAGCCGAGCGATCCCCTTGTCGTGATCCGACGACGTGGGGTCGTCGTGTCCCGGAGTTGACCATGTCAAAACGCTCCGCGGCCGATACGATTTCGCTGTAGCTGCTGCAATTCGCTGCTGCAACCTGGCGCCGAATGTCGGTTTTCAGCCCCGCGATGTAGGACTGAATTTTTTCGCCCTCGGTAATGTCGGGAATGCGATTATAAAATTCCTCCATCTGCTGCGTGTATTGCGCGACACTCCCGTATTGCCTATGATGTATTTTTTCGCGCGCAATATAAGTGGAATTAATCGGCTCAAAACGTTTGAGAAGGTCTGCCCGGAACTGCTGCCACGTGGCTTCGCCCTGGAAAATGCTACTGTTGCTTCCGAGCCACTCGAGAGCTGGACCGCGCATCAACGTTGTCGCGAGACGAATTTTCTCGCCGTCGTACTCCGTTGTCGTCCATCCGATCGCCGCGAAATAAATTTCCATCGTCGCGAGCCACCGCCTGACGTCAGATTTTCGATCGCTAGGGTCGAACGATTCCGGCGAGCGAAGTTTCGGAACCTCGAACTGACGCTGCGACTGCTGCGAAGTCGTCGAAGCAGGAATGTTCATGGTCGAGAGGAGCCGCGTAACGCGCTGCAGTTCGTTTCGCATCTGCTCGTTCTCCAATCTCGACCGTTCAGTCGTCGCTCGCATCTCCACTTCCATCTTGGCGATTTGCGCGAAGAGCTGCTGCGTAACGTCGTTGGTCGCCGGCGAACCCATCCTGTTCAAAAACCACGCGAGGGGGTTAATTCGAAAAGCGCGGAACTGGTACTTACCAGAAATCGGCGTCGAATTGGTCGCCCCCGGCGGTTTTTCGAGGCGATTTTTTCCGCGACCGCTGCTTAGCCGAGAGTTGTCGAGTGAGAACGGCTTTGATTACCAAGTGTCACAGGATCGAATTCTCAATCGAAACTTGTCACTAAAACCTAATACAAGGCCTATTTATACTCAGAAAGTACAAGGATAAACGAGGTAAAACGAACCTTCGGGAACACACCCTTCCCGATACTACAATCACAAGTGCGCATAAGCACGCAAGTCTATTGGCACTTGGGATTACGTCCAGAGTACACCGTATACACTACTGTCGGCACTGTCGGTGCCGTATAATAGGTATGTCGGTGGGAAAAGTAGGGAATAAGAGAAATAAATAGAAGGCTCTAGAATAGAATAGTAGGCCGATTGAGATGAGATAAAGACCAAAATAAAGAGGAGAAAAGGGAGAATAGGATAACGGAAAAATATAATAGTGAGAAAATATTATAACGGGGACGTCCTCTCACAGCCGTGTTCTGTCCTCCCAGGACGTCACGTTTGACGAGTCGGTCCCCTACTACCGCCTCTTCCCCTACCGCACTCCGTCCCTACCCCCGCCTCCGCTCTTCCTTGTCCCAGGTCCCCCCCCGGTAGACCCCCTCCCCCCTCAGGGTCCTGCCCCTTCAGGTGTGTCCCAGGTAGACGCAGTCGAGCCTGTTGAGGTTACTGGTGACTCTGGTGCTACTGAGGGTGCTGAGCCTGGGGGTGCTGCGACTGGGGGTGCTGAGCCTGGGGGTGCTACGACTGGGGGTGCTGAGCCTGGGGGTGCTGAGTCTGGGGGTGCTGCGACTGGGGGTGCTGGGCCTGGGGGTGCTGAGCCTGGGGGTGCTGCGACTGGGGGTACTGAGCCTGGGGGTGCTGAGCCTGGGGGTGGTGCGACTGAGGGTGCTGAGCCTGGAGGTGCTACGCCTGGAGGTCCTCCGGGGGCTTTGTCTCGCCGGGAGCAACTCTCTCCACCGGAGCTGCGCGAGTGGTTTGCCCGGCACTGGAGGCGTGCTGCTGGAGCTGGAGGTTCTTCGGCTACTGAGGGTGCTGGTGCCGCGGGTCCCGGAGGTGCTCGTACTGGGAGTACTGGAGCTGCTGGGCCTGCAGGTTCGACTGGAGCTGGTGCTGCTGCGGGCGTTGGTGCTGAGCCTACTGCTCGCGGTCCTGCTGGAGGTTCTGGAGCTGCTGGAGGTGCTGCTGGAGCGGGTGCTCCTGCTGGGGGTTTTGGTGCTGTCCCTGATGTGTCTGGCGTCGCCGCGCGGCCTCGACCGTACTTCGTTCCACTCCTGCAGCAGGTTCTTGGTCTTCCACCTTCTACAGGTCCTCCTTCTTCTTTAGAGTGTCCACAGCCTGTCTCGTCACAGCTACAGTTACAGCCTGCCTCCCCACTACCTGCTCCCTCTCCCTACACTGGTCCTACTGGAGGTCTTGCTGAGCGACGTGAGCCTGCGTCTCGCCCTGCGTCGCCTGTCCGTGCTGTTGCACTAGTGGTCGTGGTTCGCGTCAGCGTCCTCCTCCTGTCCCTGGCACGCACCAGATGTCTCTGCGTCCGTCCACTGCTCCTCTGCGTACCCCTTTGCCTTCTCCTCCTGCGTCCTCTCTTCCTACCCTTGCCGAACCTGAGTCAAACTCTCTTCGTGCTGCCAGTCCTACTGTCACGCGTCTCCTTGCTACTGCCGTCACTGACCCTTCTTTTGAGTCTTCTGCTGCGTCTGCCCTAGTTGCTGAGCTCGTCAACTTTGCTGCTCGCTTTCGTCTAGACTACGCTGCTAGTCTTGTCGCTGAGTCTGAGTCTGTCTGTCCTCCGTCCGTCGGGGGTGCGTGTGCCCTTGGCACGGACGTCCTTGAGGACAGGCAGGAGGAGCTCCTGTGCTTGGCCGCTGCTTCACCTCATCTCGTGTCCGTACTGCTTACCCCTGAGGGAGACCCGGATGCACTTGACATCCCGACACCGCGCTCTTACGCTGAGGCGATAGAGGGTCCCTACTCCTCTCAGTGGCAGGCAGCTATGGATGCACAGATGGCTTCCTGGAAGTCCACAGGCACCTACGTTGACGCTGTCCCCCCTCCTGGGGCGAACATCGTCAGTGGCATGTGGATCTTCAGGGTGAAGCGGCCGCCGGGTTCTCCGCCTGTCTTCAAGGCGCGTTACGTGGCTTGTGGCTTCAGTCAGCGGCAGGGAGTTGACTACTTTCAGACCTTCTCCCCCACCCCGAAGATGACCACTCTTCGGGTACTGCTGCACGTTGCTGCTCACCGTGACTACGAGCTGCACTCTCTCGACTTCAGCATAGCTTTCTTGCAGGGCAGCCTGCACGAGGAGATCTGGCTGCGCCGCCCACCTGGCTTCACTAGGTCTTTCTCTCCCGGTACCCAGTGGAGTCTCCGGCGTCCAGTCTACGGTCTCTGCGAGGCGCCACGTGAGTGGCACGACACACTGAGGACTACGCTTGCGGCTCTTGGGTTCGCTCCTTCTACTGCCGACCCGTCGCTGTTTCTGCGCACCGACACCTCTCTGCCGCCGTTCTATATCCTCGTGTACGTCGACGACTTGGTCTTTACCACAGCTGACACTGCTGGACTCGCCAACGTGAAGTCCGAGCTGCAGAAGAGACACACGTGCACTGACCTGGGTGAACTGCGCAGCTACCTTGGCTTGCAGATCACCCGGGACAGAGCACGCCGCACCATCACCCTGACTCAGTCACACATGGTGCAGCAGGTCCTTCAGCGCTTCGGCTTCACGTACTCCTCGCCTCAGGCCACTCCTCTACCTACTCGCCACTCGCTCTCAGCTCTGCCTTCGGATGAGTCCGTAGAGTCGAGTGGCCCATACACAGAGTTTGTTGGCTGTCTCATGTACCTGATGACCTGCACACGACCTGACCTTGCATACCCTCTTAGCATTCTTGCACGCTATGTTTCTCCTGGGAGACACCGACCAGAGCACATGGCTGCAGCGAAGAGGGTGTTGCGCTACTTGTGCAGTACGTCGGGCATGGGGCTAGTGCTTGGAGGGCGACGTCCAGTGGTCCTCACTGGACACGCAGACGCTTCTTGGGCTGACGACCAGGCTACGCAGCGGTCGTCACAGGGTTACACCTTCAGCCTTGGTTCCGGCTCTGTTTCGTGGCGGGCTACTCGCTCGTCTTCTGTTGTCGGCTCTAGTTGTGAGGCTGAGATCTACGCCGGGGCTATGGCTGCCCAGGAGCTTCGCTGGCTCACCTACCTGCTGATCGACCTTGGAGAGCTGCCTCGTTCTCCTCCAGTCCTGTACGTCGACAACAAGGCCATGCTGGCCTTGTGTCGAGAGCAGAGACTGGAGCACAGAACAAAGCACATTGCTCTCCGCTACTTCCTTGCTCGTAAGCTACAGCAGCGTGGTCAGTTGCGACTTGCGTACGTGGCCTCTGAGGCCAACACTGCTGATGTCTTCACCAAGGCACTTCCGCCTTGTGATCATCAGCGCTGCTGTACCCAATTGGATCTTGTGTCTGTCTTGCCTCACTTGCTCTCCTCTTGACCCTCTTTGTACTGTTACATATATATGTATTGCTGCTCTTGCTTGTTTAGTCTTATATATATACATGTTCTCGTGCATGTGAACTGGCCTTGTGGACTTGAACTTGTGCTCGGATTGTGTGGTGACGTTGTGATCCACCCTGAGCTTGCTTTGCTTTGCTTTACTTGACTGGTCTTGTGACCCCTAGTTCTCCCCCACTTCGCCTATGGGGGTGTGTCAAACATTATATATGTTGTTGTAGTTTTTTAGGCTATAGTGGGTTAGCCTATAGGGGGTACACATTTCTAGGGTTTCATACTTGTACTCATTTCACTGTTAGTTCATTCATTCTTGTTCAACAGTAGCCACAGACAGCACTGACTACAGCACCAGTACTCATCCTACCATATCCAAACAAGGACTACGTCGTGGAAGCAGACGCTAGTGACCAAGCAGTCGAAGTAGTACTGATGAAGGATCACGGACGCGGTTTGCAGCCCATCGCCTACCTCAGTAAGAAGCTACACGGAGCAGAAATAAACTACCCCATCCATGACAAGGAAGCCTTAGCGATAGCCATAGCCTTCAAGGCGTGGAGTTTCACGACGTACCATACGCGGGACATTTCGGGAGCAACAAGACGTTAGCAGGGATAGCGAAGTATTACTACTAGCCCGTGATGGCAGCAGACGTGCAGCAGTTCGTCACCTCATGCGACACGTGCCAGCGGATGAAGAGCAGCAAGCAGAAAAAAGCAGGGTTACTTCAGCCTCTACCCGTACCGGAGCAGCCATGGCAGGTCGTTAGCCTCGACTTTATCACAAGACTTCCTTCGACCTCACGGGGGCACAATTCCGTCCTCGTAGGGATCGATAAGTTCTCCAAAATGGGTCACTTCATACCGACCAACGCCACAGCTACAGCTGAAGCAACTGCTCGCCTCTTCTTTGACCACATCATCACCATCCACGGCATCCCCGCTACACTCATCTCAGACAGAGACCCCAAAATTCAAGAGTAAGTTCTGGAAGGAGCTCATGGGATTATCGGGGACTAAACTTGCGATGTCCTCAGCATACCACCTATAGACTGACAGACAGACAAAGCGACTCAATCAGGTGGTTGAACAGTTATTGCGCACAGCTTGCAAAGACGACGTCAGCCACTAGGACACACAGTCACCGACCTTAAAGTTCGCTTACAACAACGCGTCACATGCGGCCACAGGGAAAAGTCCTTTCTTCCTATGTTACAGACGGGAACCACTTACACCACAGCAGCCTAACACACCGGCACACGTTCAAGCCGCACATGACTTCGTCACCACCATGCAGCAGCTATGGGAGAAGACTCAGCGACGTCTCGCCACGATGCAGAACTCCCAGAAGCAGTATGCCGATCGTCAGCGACGTGATCACTCAGTAGCAGTCGGAGATCAGGTGCTTCTTCACACGCGCAACTTGAACCTGTCTCACATACATTCCAAGCTCCGGCCTCGCTTCTGTGGTCCTTTTCTTGTTGAGGCACAGGTGACACCAGTTACATTCCGCTTGTGCTTACCAGATACATGGAAGCTTCACAACGCTTTCCATGTTCAGCTACTGAAACCCTACCAACAGTTCCAGGGATGGCAACTACTGCCACCACCACCTGTTCTCATACAGGATGAACCCGAGTACGAAGTGGAGCTCATTCTCACCCATCGGCACCGCGGCGGCAAGACCCTTGAGTTCCTAATACGCTGGAAGGGATACGACCCCACAGAGGACAGTTGGGTTGTCGAAGCTGATATGGGCAACGCACGCCATGCTCTCAAGGAATATTTTGTCAAGTAGGGTGTATCTCACGCCACCCAGCTTTGAGGGGGGGACGTGTGAGAGTACGACGGCTTATGCTGGCTTTGCTTGCTTGCCTAGACTTTATTATGCTATATCTAGCTTGAGTTTTATTTATCATGCATAGATATGCTTGATTTCCTAGGTTAGGTGCATTCCTATATTTTATTATAGTTATAGCACCGAACCAGGTTACGTGTACCGAACTCAAGCCTATTTGGTTTCCACCGAATTGGTTTCTACCGAGTTCGAGAAGGTTCTGTTCGGGATGCTTCCCGACCCTCAGAACATTCACGTAGCACCTGGGTTACATGCCTTGTGTCAAGCCTATATATAGCCTCGTGTTGTACCCAGGTGAATTACTCAATTACAATTCTTCTGAGCTCGATCCTAGATCCTCACACGAGCCCCATGCCCGACGTAATGCACAAGTAGCGCAACACCCTCTTAGCGGCATCCATGTGCTCCTTCCGGTGTCTCCCAGGAGCAACATAGCGTGCTAGAATGCTAAGAGGGTAGGCAAGGTCAGGCCGAGTGCAGGTCATCAGGTACATGATGTCAAAACATTATATGTTTATATTGTGTAGGCTATAGTGGGTTGAGCCTTAGGGGGTACAACTTTGCTAGGGTTTCCTACTTGTATCCCCATCATTCCTAGTTTCATCATTCTTGTTCTATTCTACATTTTCACATGGTATCCGACGCCTAGATCAGGACCTAGGACGAACGTTGGTTTGGGCCCACCGTTTCACCGCGCCGTCGAGCGCCCCTACTAGCGCCGTCGTGCGCCCCTCCTAGCGCCGTTGAACGCCCCTCCTAGCGCCGTCGAGCGCCCCTTCTTGCACCTCCGAGCGCCCCTCCTTAGCCCGTCGCGTCGCCACCTCCGGGCCGCCCTAGCCTGTCGCGTCACCCCTGCGGGCCACCTCAGCCCATCGCGTCGCCCCTCCGGGCCGCCCTAGCCCGTCGTGTCGCCGCTGCGGGCCGCCCTAGCCCGTCGCGTCGCCCCTGCAGGCCGCCCTAGCCCGACGCGTCGCCCCTGCAGGCCGTCTTAGCTCGTCGCGTCGCCCCTGCGGGCTGCCCTAGCCCGTCGCGTCGCCCCTGCGGGCCATCTTAGCCCGTCGCGTCGCCCCTGCGGGCCGCCCTAGCCCGTCGCGTCGCCCCTGCGGGCCGCCCTAGCCAGTCGCGTCGCCCCTGCGGGCCGCACTAGCCCGTCGCGTCGCCCCTGCGGGCCGCCTTAGCCCGTCGCGTCGCCCCTGCGGGCCGCCCTCGCCCGTCGCGTCGCCCCTGCGGGCTGCCTTAACCTGTCGAGTCGCCCCTGCGCGCCACCCTAGCCAGTTGCGTCGCCCCTGCCGAGTCGCCACTGCAACAGCCGCCCCTCGCCCCTGGAGCAGCCGCCATTGCAGCAGCTGCCCCTGGCCCCTGGAGTAGCCGCCACTGTAGCAGCCGCCCCTGGCCTCTGGAGCAGCCGCCACTGCAGCAGCCGCCCCTGGCCCCTGAAGCAGCTGCCGTCGCGGCCCGGCCCCGCCCTGCAGCAGCTGCCGCGGAGCTCTCTGCCGCGGCCCGGCCCCGCCCTACAATTGTAGTGGCCCCGCTGTCGCCACCGTCTTACGCCTGCAGCGCCGACCACTGGTGAGCCTTGCCCTGCCCGCACTGCTCCCACTGCTACTGCTGCTACTGCCTTTACTGCTCTCACTAATACTGCTCCTGCTGTTACTGCTGTTACTGCCGCTACTGCTGCTACTATTGCTCCTGGCGTGGCCAGATGCAGCTCCAGGGCCGTGCACGTGAGTCCCTCACGCCCCAGCATCTTCGTGCGTGGTACGCTAGTTGGGGCTGTCAGAGTAGCCGTAGTGGTAGTCACTCTGGAGTGGGTCGTTCGGGAGCTTCTGGTAGTGGACATGTGCAGCTGTCGTGTCCTCTTTCGCCCCAGCAGCTCCGTGAGTGGTACGCTAAGAGTAGAGGGTCACTGAGTACTGCTCGCTGCCCGTACGTCATTTGCACAGGTGTCCGGACTGGTCAGCCTTGCGGGACCCGTGGCCACACAGAGTCCCACTGCTTCGCCCGTCTCGGCGACGCTTGGCGTACAGAGTTTGGCGACGCCGCTGAGCTTCCCTCCTGGGTGGAGCTGCTTAGGCAGAGGGTAGATATCTTTGCTCTTGACTCTGATGCTATCCTCACTGCCATGTATGCATTGTCTACTAGTACTGAGAGTGCCTGTCCCCTGTGTGTACCCCCTGACCCCGGTATCCAGTCTGCTGCTCTAGGTACTGGTGTGGCTGCCGCTCTAGGTGCTAGTGAATCTGCTGCCCTAGGTCCTCGTGAGGCTGCTGCTCTAGGTGCTGGTGAGTCTGCTGCCCCAGGTACTGGTGCGTTTGCACCTGCTAGTACTACGTCTACTGCGGCGCTGCACACCTTCACACTAGACTCCGGTGCTTCCCGCCGTTTCTTCCGTGACCGCACGACCCTTGAGCAGCTTGCTCGGCCGGTTGCAGTCTCCCTCGCTGACCCCTCTGGGGGTCCGGTCCTTGCGACCTCCTCCACTGTCCTCCCTTGTCCTGCGGTCCCGTCGGGCACACTGTCAGGTCTCTACCTCCCCTCGTTCTCTACGAACTTGGTGGCGGGTAGTGCGCTCCAAGACGGGGGTGTCCACCAGTTCACCCCTGCCTACGAGCGCGTGACACACTGCATGTGTGCCAGGACGGGCCGTCACCTGGCTACCTTCACTCGGCAGCCGGGGTCGGACCTGTACACGCTTACCACTGAGTCCCCTCAGGTAGCTGCGTCTGCGTCTGCTTCAGGTCAGCTGTCTGCCCCCTGCTCGTGTCGCTCTCTTGCACATGAGACTGGGGGCGGAGCCTGCGGGTGCTGAGTCTGGGGGTGCTGAGTCTGGGGGTACTGAGCCTGGGGGTGCGGAGCCTGCGGGTGCTGAGTCTGGGGGTGCTGAGTCTGGGGGTGCTGAGTCTGGAGGTGCTGAGCCTGGAGGTGCTGAGCCTGGGAGTGCTACACCTGGAGGAGCTCTCTCCTCACAGCAGCTACGTAAGTGGTACTTACAGTACTGCAGCCTAAGGAGAGGTGCTTCTGGAGCTAGGAGTGCTGCTGGAGCTGGTGCTAGTGCTTCCCCTCCTAGGCGGGAGCTGCCCTCTCCCCAACGGCTCCGAGAGTGGTACGCTCGGCGCTGCAGTATCCGGAGTGGCGCTCCTAGTGGAGGTGCTTCTGCTAATGGCGGTGCTGCTGGCGCTACTAGAGGTGCTACTGCTGCTACTGGTGGTGCTGCTGGTGCTGTTGGAGCTGCTAGAGGTGCTGCTGGTGCTGGTGCTGCTGGTACTGGTGCTGCTGGTGCTGGAGGTGCTGCTGCTGTTACAGGTGGAGCTGCTGGAGGTGCTGCTGGTGCTTGTGCTGCTGGTGCTGGTGCTGCTGGTGCTGGAGGTGCTGCTGCTACTGGTGCTGCTGGAGGTCGTGCTGGTGCAGGAGCTACTGGTGCTACTGCCGCTGAGGACCCTGGAGTTGGAGCTGCTGCTGGTGCTGAGGACCCGGGCGTTGGAGCTGCTGCTGGTGCTGAGGACCCTGGAGTTGGAGCTGCTGCTGGTGCTGGACGTGCTGGCGCTGCTAGAGCTACCAGTGGTCACTCTACTGGTTCTGGCGGCACTTCGCGGCCACAGCCGTACTTTGTTCCACACCTTCAGCAGGATCTGGGTCAGTCACCTCCTCCCTGTCCTGCTCCCTCCTCCTTAGAGTGTCTTCCGCCAGTCCAGTCGTAGTCACAGTTACCTCCTGCCTTACCGCTTCTTGGTCCTTCTCCTTACACTGGTCCGATTGGGGGTCTTACAGAGCGTCGTGAGCCAGAGTCTCGCCCTACGTAGCCGGTCCGTGCTGCTCGCACTAGTGGTCAAGGTTCACGTCAGCGTCCTCCCCCTGTCCCCGGCACGCACCGGATGTCTCTGCGTCCTTCCACTGCTCCGCTGCGTGCCCCTTTGCCTTCTCCTCCTGAGTCCTCTCTTCCTGTTCTTGCTGACCCGGAGTCGGACTCCCTTCGTGCTGCCAGTCCTACTGTCACGCGTCTCCTTGCTACTGTCGTCACTGACCCTTCCTTTGAGTCTACTGCTGCGTCTGCCCTAGTTGCTGAGCTTGTCGACTTCGCTGCTCACTGTCGCCTAGACTACGCTGCTAGTCTTGTCGCTGAGTCTGAGTCTGCCTGTCCTCCGCCCGTCGGGGGTGAGTGTGCTCTTGGCACAGACGCCCTTGAGGACAGGCAGGAGGAGTTCCACTGTCTTGCGGCTGCTTCACCCCATCTCGTGTCCATGCTACTTGCCCCTGAGGGAGACCCAGATGCACCAGACATCCCGACTCCGCGCTCTTATGCGGAGGCGATAGAGGGTACCTACTCCTCTCAGTGGCAGGCAGCCATGGACGCAGAGATGGCGTCCTGGAAGTCCACAAGCACCTACGTTGACGAGGTTCCCCCTCCTGGGGCGAACATCGTCAGTGGCATGTGGGTTTTCAAGGTGAAGCGGCCGTCGGGTTCTCCGCCTGTCTTCAAGGCGCGTTACGTGGCTCGTGGCTTCAGTCAGCGGCAGGGAGTTGATTACTTTCGGACCTTCTCTCCTACTTCGAAGATGACCACTCTTCGGGTACTGCTGCACATAGCCGCTCACCGTGACTACGAGCTTCACTCTCTTGACTTCAGCACTGCTTTCTTGCAGGGCAGCCTGCACGAGGAGATCTGGCTGCGCCGCCCACCTGGCTTCACTAGGACTTTCCCTCCTGGCACCAAGTGGAGCCTCCGGCGGCCAGTCTACGGTCTCCGCCAGGCACCTCGTGAGTGGCACGACACACTGAGGACTACACTTGCGGCTCTTGGGTTTGCTCCTTCTACTGCCGACCCGTCGCTGTTTCTGCGCACCGAGACTTCTTTGCCGCCGTTCTACATCCTCGTGTACGTCGACGACTTGGTCTTTGCCACAGCTGACACTGCTGGACTCGACTACGTGAAGTCCGAGCTGCAGAAGAGACACACGTGCACAGACCTAGGTGAACTGCGTACCTACCTTGGCTTGCAGATCACCCGGGACAGAGCACAGCGCACCATTACCCTGACTCAGTCACACATGGTGCAGCAGGTCCTTCAGCGCTTCGACTTCACGTACTCCTCACCTCAGGCCACTCCTCTGTCTACTCCCACTCGCTCTCAGCTCTGCCTTCGGATGAGTCTGTAGAATCAAGTGGCCCGTACCCAGAGCTTGTTGGCTGCCTCATGTACCTGATGACCGGCACTCGACATGACCTTGCAAACCCTCTTAGCATTCTGGCACGCTATGTTGCTCTTGGGAGACACAGACCAGATCACATGGCTGCAGCGAAGAGGGTGTTGCGCTACTTGTGCAGTACGTCGCGTATGGGGCTTGTGCTTGGAGGGCGGAGTCCAGTGGTCCTCACTGGTCACGCAGACGCTTCTTGGGCTGACGGCCAGGTTACGCAGCGGTCGTCACAGGGTTACACCTTCAGCCTGGGTTCCGGCTCTGTTTCGTGGCGGTCTACTCGCTCGTCTTCTGTTCTCGGCTCCAGTTGTGAGGCTGAGATCTACGCAGGGGCCATGGCTGCACAGGAGCTACGCTGGCTCACCTACCTGCTGACTGACCTTGGAGAGCCGCCTCGTTCTCCTCCAGTTCTGAACGTAGACAACAAGGCCATGCTGGCCTTGTGTCGGAAGCACAAACTGGATCACAGAACGAAGCACATCGCTCTTCGCTACTTCCTTGCTCGTGAGCTGCAGCAGCGTGGTCAGCTGCGCCTTGCTTACGTGGCCTCTGAGGCCAACACTGCTGATATCTTCACCAAGGCACTCGCGCTTTGTGATCATCAGCGCTACTGTACTCTGTTGGGTCTTGTGCCTACCTTGCCTCACTTGCTCACTTCTTGACCTTGCTAGTACTGTTACATAGATATATATACTTGCTCTTGCTTTTTTAGCGTTATATATATGTAATCATGCATGTGAACTGGCCTTGTGGCCTTGAACTTGTGCTCGGAATGTGTGGTGACGTTGAGATCCACCCTGAGCTTGCTTTTCTTTGCTTTGACTGGTCTTGTGACCATCTGGTGTCTCCCACTTAGCCTATGGGGGTGTGTCAAACACTATATGTTTATATTGTGTAGGCTATGGTGGGTTGAGTCTTAGGGGGTACAACTTTGCTAGGGTTTCCTACTTGTATCCCCATCATTCCTAGTTTCATCATTCTCGTTCTATTCTACATTTTCACACATGAGGCCGCTCACAAGCTCTGGGTACAGACCACTCGGCTCTACGGACTCGTCCGAAGGTTGAGCTGAGAGCGAGTGGCGAGTAGGCAGAAGAGTGGGCTGTGGCGAAGAGTAAGTGAAGGCGAAGCACTGAAGGACCTGCTGCACCATGTGAGACTTTGTCAAGGTAATGGTGAGCTGTGCTCTGTCCCGGGTGATCCGCAAGCCAAGATAGCTGTGCAGCTCACCCAGGTCTGTGCAAGAGTGTCTCTTCTATAGCTCCGACCTCACGTGGGCGAGTCCCTCAATGTCAGGAGTAGAAAAGACCAAGTCGTCGACGTACACGAGGACGTAGAACGGCGACAGAGAGGTGTTAGTGCATAGAAACAGCGACGGGTCAGCAGTGGAAGGAGCAAACCCAAGAGCCGCAAGGGTCGTCCTCAGTGTGTCGTGCCACTCATGGGGCGCCGTAGACTGGGCGCCTGAGGCTCTACTGGGTACCAGCAGGAAACGACCCAGTGAAGCCAGGTGGGCGGCGTAGCCAGATCTCCTCGTGCAGGCTGCCCTGTAGGAAAGCAGTGATGAAGTCAAGAGAGTGAAGCTCGTAGTCACGCTGAGCGGCAACGTGCAGCTGGTCATCTTCGGGGTGGGGGAGAAGGTCTGGAAGAAATCAACCCCCTCTCGCTGACTGAAGCCTCGTTCAACGTGACGTACCTTGAAGACAGGCGGAGAACCCGGCGGCCACTTCACCCTAAATATCCACATGCCACTGACAATGCCCCAGGCGGGGGAGCCTCGTCGACGTAGGTGCCTGTGGACTTCCAGGAAGCCATCTCTGCGTCCATGGCTGTCTGCCACTGAGAGGAGTAGGGACCCTCTATCGCCTCTGCATAAGAGCGCGGGGTCGGGATGTCTGGTGCATCCGGGTCTCCTTAACGTGCAAGCAGCATGGACACGAGATGAGGTAAAGCAGCGGCAAAGCACTCAAACTCCTCCTGTCTGTCCTCAAGAACGTCCGTGCCAAGAGCGCAGTCACCCTCGACGGGCAGAGGACAGACAGACTCAGACTCAGCAACAAGACTAGCGGCGTAGTCTAGATGACAGGCAGCAGCAAAGTCAACAAACTCACCAACTAGGGCAGACGCAGCAGTGGACTTAAACGAAGGGTCAGTGACAACAGTGGCCAGGAGACGCGTGACAGTAGGTCTAGTAGCACGAAGGGAGTCAGACTCCGGGTCCGGACCGTCAGCAAGGGAGGACGCAGGAGGGGACGGCAGAGGGACACGATTTGGAGCAGTTGAAGGTCGAAGTGCCATCTGGTGTGTGCCGTGGACAGCAGGAGGATACTGACGCGGAACACAACGACCAGGCGACGAAGGACGAGACTCAGGCGACGCAGGACGAGACTCAGGCTCACGACGCGCCGTAAGACCTCTAGTCAGCCTAGAGTAAGGAGAAGGACCAGGCAGTGGAGAGGCTGGCTGTAGTTGCGACTGCAACGGGGCAGGCTGTGGACACAGTTAGGGAAGAGTGGGACCAGCAGAATGCGGGAGGCCAAGAACCTGCTGAAGAAGTGGAACGAAGTACGGCCGCAGCCGCGCAGCGCCTCCAGAACCAGCAGAGACAGCACCAGGACCCCCAGCTCCAGGGTCTCCAGCTCCAACTCCTGCAACATCACCAGCTCCAGCTCCAAGAGCACCTCCAGCAGAAACAGCACTAGCGCCTCCCGCTCCAACTCCGGCAACACCACCAGCCCCAGTAGCTCAAGTACCTCCAGTACAAGCACCTCCGGGACCAGCGGGTCCAGCACCTCTAGCAGCTCCAGCACCAGCAGTACCTCTAGCAGATCCAGCTCCAGCAGCACCTCCAGCTCCAGGAGCTCCAGCTCCTCCAGTAGCTACAGCACAAGCAGTACCTCCAGCAGCTCAAGCACCAGCAGAACCTCTAGCAGCTCCAGCTCCAGCGGCACCTCGCTGGAGTCTCCAGCGGCGACCAAACCACTTGCGCAGCTGCGGTGGAGACAGAGGCTCCCGCCGCGACGAGGCACCTGCAGGAACTCCAGTAGACTCAGCACCCCCAGTCTTAGCAACCGCAGGCTCAGCACCCTCAGGCTCAGCACCTCCAGGCTCAGCACCCCCAGGCTCAGCACCCACAAGCTCTGCACCCTCAGACTCAGCACACCCAGGCTCAGCACCTCCAGGCTCCGCACCCTCAGACTCAGCAACCCCAGGCTTAGCACCCCCAGATTCCACACGCTCAGGCTCAGCATCTCAAGGCTCCACTCGCTCAGGCTCAGCACCCCCAGGCTCCGCACGCTCCGGCTCAGCATCCCCAGCAGCACCACCTCCAGTAGCAGCACCAGAGTCAACCGCTACCTCGACAGGCTCGACAGCGTCTACCTGAGACACACCTGAGGGAGCAGGACCCTGAGGGGGAAGGGGGTCTACCGGAGGAGGACCTGGTGCAAGGAAGAGTGGTGGGGGGGGGGGAAGCGGTGCAGTGCGTGGGGGGAAGAGACGGTAAAAGGGAACCGACTCGTCGAACGTGACGTCCTGAGAGGGCAGGACTCGGCGCGAGGTGGGGTGGTAAAACTGCCAGCCAGGCGCATCAGGGACCAAGCCAAGGAAGACGCAGGGAATAGCGCGGGCGGAGAGCTTGTCCGCGGACGTATAGCGCACAAAGGCACGAGAACCCCAGACCCGGAACACTGATGCATCACCAACCTTCCCCGTCCACTGCAGGGTGGGCGAGGTCTCCGGCAAGGAGACACGGGGCCAGAGGTTGAGGTGATGCGCATCGTATCAGACCGCTAACGGCCACATAAAATGGGGGGCAGCCGCATGGACCATGGAGGTATGAGCTACCTCCATGATCAAGCCAATGCGGCACTCAGCAACCCCATTCTGCTGCGGTGAGGCCGGGAGCGTGAACGTCTGGCAAATGCCCTCCCCACGACAAAAGTCCCGTAGAAAGTCAGAGGCAAACTCACCACCTCCGTCAGAGTGCAGACGCAGGACGGGAAAGTCCGTCCCACATCGCTCACGGAGCTGGTGACGGACAGCGCGGATCCAAGGGATCAAAACATCAGGGACCTCACCCCTGGTGCGCAAGGGCAAGACCGTGGTGTAACGCGTGTAGTCTTTCACGACCAGCAAAAAGTACCGCTCGCGGTCCTGTCCACGGACGCGGGCTGGGCCCCACACGTCCATGTGGAGAGTCTGCAGGGGAGCTGTCGTCGGGGGAAACGAGGAGGAGTGAGGAGTGGCGCGTTGCCGCCCCTCGACACAGGGAAGACAGGGAGGAGCAGGCGAGGGTGGGAGGGGAGGGAGAACCTTGGGAAGACCAGAGACAAGGACACGTCGGTGCATGCCACGTAGGCGTTGCACAGAGGGGTGACCAAGACGGTGGTGCCAAAGGACGGTCTGGTGCGACAAAGCACGGCACGAGCAGGGGGCCGCTAGCTGAGCTGATGCAGACGCAGACGCAGACGCAACTACCTGAGGGGACATAGTAGTCAGTGTGTACAGACTTGAGCCAGGCGCTCGGGTGAACGTGGCCAGATGCCGACCAGTCCGGGAGCACATACAGAGGGTCACATGCTGACCTCCAGGAGTGAACTGGTTAACCCACGCATCCTGGAGGTAAGCTCCACTCACCAAGTTCGTAGAGAACGTGGGGAGGTGAAGACCCGACAGTGAGCCAAACGGGACCATCGGACATGGCAGGATCGTGGAGGAGTGCGCAAGGACTGGGCCCCCAGAAGGGTCTGCCAGGGAGATTGCAACTGGCCGACTGAGCGGCGTGAGTGTGGTGCAGCGGCGTCCGTGCGAGGTGCACCACACCAGGTGGCGGCGTGAGGTAGCGAGGTGGTGAGGTGCACCACCCTCGCACGGTGGTGAGGTGGTGAGGTGCACCACCCTCGCGTGGCGAGGTGCACCACTACCACACTGACGCCGCCGCTGCACCACACTCACGCCGCCACCTGTCGCGACCCCGCCAGAAACTTCCGACTGACCAGCTCCAGGGCGACGGCCACTACGACCGCCACGCTGAGACGCCCAATGCTGAGCAAACCACTCACGAAGCTGCTGGGGTGTAAGGGTCTCACGCGGACGCCGCTGCAGCTGCATTTGGCCACAGCCAGAACCTCCCCACCGAACAGCTCCACAGCGACTACTACGACGGCCGCCACCACTCCCACTGCTGCTGCCACCGTCGCCACCACTCCCATCGCAGGGGCGGGTGCACGGCAGGGCCGCGATGGGCGGTTAGGTCAGGGCCGCAACGGGGCAGCTATAGGGCAGGGCCGCGACGAGGCGGCGGCAGAGCAGGGCTGCGACGGGGCGGCAGTAGGGCAGGGCCGCGACAGATGGCAGCAGGGCAGGGCCGCGACGGGCGGCTAGGTCAGGCCGCGACGGGTGGCTAGGTCAGGCCGCGACGTGCGGCGACAGGGCATGGCCGCGACGGGCGGCTAGGTCAGAGCCACGACGGGCCGGGAGGGCAAGGCCTCTACGGGCTGCAGTAGGGCAGGGCGCGTGACGGCGCAGGTGAGGCAGGCGCGAGTCGCGCTTCGGGCAGGGCAGGAAAAAATATCGTGGTGGGCCCTAAAAAAACTAGGGACCCTGCTCTGAAACCATGTGAAAGATAGAACAAGGGATGATTGCATTGAGCAGAATGAGGAGTACAAGTAAGAAACCCTAAAGTGTTGTGCCCCATATGAACTATCCCACTACAGCCTACACAGACTATAGCATATAAGTTTGACAGAGCGAACTTAAGTCTCACCATCCGTCTCTTCCCGCCTCCCACCCCTCCTCGGGCTTCCTGCCTCCTCTATTGCACTACCGCCCGCCCTGTGGTCGCTGGGGACGAAAGGAAGAAAGGCGATGGGAGAGGGGGGTGGGTAATGAGGGAGAGGGGCGATGAGGGGGCGATGGGAGAGAAGGGAAATAGGAGGAGGGAAGTCAAGACTGCTTTGTTATGTGGAGGAATCGGAGGGAAAGGGGAGGACAAGGGGAAGCAGGGAAGTTGTAGCGCCGCGGAAGATCAGTTACCTAAACGGCACACCGTACTTGTGGGCGAACCCGAACCTGTTTGGCGAACCCGTATCTGTGGTGAACACGAACCCGTCACCGCCGTTCCCCGCGTTACCTAGATCTGCACGACCGCCGGGCCCGCCGTCTCTTCTTCCCCGCCCCATCTCCCCGCCGTGAGCCGAAGCGCAGAAAAGTGCGCAGTGACCTGCTCGATCGACTATGGAAGTAACTGGGATGAGTCACAGACAGCCATAGTGACGACGATCTACGAGGGCAAAATCACGGAGACATTCTCGAAAATACATCTCAACGAGAATTTGGGACTATTTCGACCTTTGGCGAGTAACCGTGCGTCCAGGCGAAAAAATATCGCCGCGGAATTAGGGCGTGTAAAATATGCAAAATTTGCTTTTGGCCGGTTTTACATAGACCATTTTGGTCGACATTTCTTTCGCGAAAGTCGACGGATTGCTCGACTTCTTGTCGTCACATTTACAGCCACTGTTTGCAGATTTGCAAACTTAACAGGTTTGAGGGCCGAATTCAAGGCCGGTTACAGTTGCTACAGTAGGAACATATGTGCGACGGGGTCGCACATTTGACGGCAAAATCTCTGATTTGACGGGATAAAACTCTGTCGTTCTGCAAGACCATGCGACGTCGCACGTGTCAGACGCTCATGATGTTATAACTGAAGGATTGCAGTGGATAGGATAAAGCTGCAAAGTATATGAGAAAATTGTGAAGTCTCCGTAATGACCTTGCTAATAAGTTGAGAGAGAACAAGATGATTATAAGATAGGAGTACAAGAATATAAATAGCAATCCTAGCTAGCCATGAACTCTGAGGGGTACATTCTGTTATTAACTGAACTACATTGCTACAGTAACCACGACTATTGCTATTCTAGACAGTTACCACGCTGCACTTCGCAACTGCCTTGTGCAGTTACTGGGCAGTCAAGGGTCACAACCGTTGAGTGTCTTCGACTGTTGACCTTCAGGTGACCCTGACCTTCCGCGTGCTCTATATGAGCTATTGCGGTACTGATACATGCGCTTACTTCGTTATGAAGTGATGCGAGAGTGGAGAGCCTTCGGGAATGCTTACGATAACCTTTTGGTAGATTCAAAACTCCCCTTCATTCCTGAAAATGAACCATGTGATCCCACAGAGACTGGCGCAGTGCTGAAACTGTTGACGTGGCAGTTTCTTTGTGAGAAAGTCGGCCGCCATGTCACCAATTGGGCAGTACGTGAGCTTGACCTTGCCTTTGTCAATTTCTTCTTTGACGAAAAAGCAAAGGGCGATGGGTTTCGTGCGGTTCACGAAGCCGGGCTTGTTCGCGATCTTGATCGCGCTCTGGTTGTCGCAAAGTAACGTGAAGTGCCCGTTCATCATCACTTTCGCTTCTTGCAGGAGCTCCATCAGGTACAGTCCTTCGCGGCGATGAATTCAGCTTCGGCTGACGAAAGAGCGACGAGTTCCTGCTTCTGAGAGTTCCATGAGATGAGTCCAGTAGGTTTGAGTTGAAAAATGAATCTTGTGCAGAAGCGTCTGTTGTCAATGTCTCCCGCATGGTCTGCGTCTACGTAGCCATGCAGCTGCAGGGTAGCCGTTAAGTTAGCTTCGTAGGTGAGGCCCACGTCGGGAGTAGAAATGAAGTATTGAAGTGCTCGGCGTAGATCCAGTAGATTCTCCCCTTCAAATTGCTTCATGTATTGAGCGAGCTGACTTGCGACATAGGAGAGATCCGGCCGACACGTGACAGCGGCAAACAGGCACCCCAGCTGCTGCTGATAGAGCCGATGATTTGAGAGAGAGAGAGAGAGAGAGAGAGAGAGAGAGAGAGAGAGAGAGAGAGAGAGAGAGAGAGAGAGAGAGAGAGAGAGAGATAGAGAGAGAGAGAGAGAGAGAGAGAGTTTTGGGGTTTAGGGTTTAGTTTACTCTATGAAGATTAGGAGCCGAAATATCACAAAATCGTTGGTATCACTTTCTAGGCAGAATCGTCGCTCTCAAAAGAAACGCCGTCGACGAAAAGTTCACAGTCAAAACTTTACCAAACTCAGATATGTTGTAGCCCTAGTCCGTGGCTACAATTCTCAATTTGAATCGTATCAAGAGGTGAAGTAAATCTCGACTTATCAATTTCGGCGCACAGGGGGGTATGCTGCCACGAGAACTTAACTCAATGATAAGAGTCTCACAATTACCACACAAGAAAGTTAGAGTAGCTAGAAACCAGATGGGAGGGGAAGAGTAGGACGAGAGGGAAGGTCCCCAAGGAGTCCCCAACCAATGAAACCCCATGCCACACAATTCCCCTCTCTATGGGTACCCCAACTTTGGCATTTGTCACTTTCCAAACCTCCACAATCCACCTCACCCAAGTTGGCCACACTTGCCAACCCAATTTGGCTTCTCCCAACCACTTGGCAGCATCTACAATGATGGGGACGAATTTCCCAACCCCCAAAAGTCTGTACTGCATATTGAGTAACTTCACAACTTCCGAAAGTCGTCGCAACACAAACAAAACTTTGAGCGATAATAACTTCCTCTTTCTTGCTCCGATCGCGACGATTCTTGGTTCGTCGGAAAGCTCTTGAGCAGAGGAGTCACTTCCGATATCTGCTCAAGCCAAATAACATTCACACACACTCATAAAAACCAAACCACATCAAACATAAATTCTTGCACATGCTCACACAACGCATGCAACGCACGAACATATGATGGGAGGCAGACAGACGTGAATGCATATGATTGCATCACACAACAATGTTGAGACCCAGTAACTGTGTAACGTCGTGATTGATCGTGACCTCCAGCTTCTCCTTTATGTCCGCTTCGAACAGTTCAAGTAGCTTCGTGTTGTCACCGGTGTAGAGGAGGTCGTCGACGTAGGCGACTAGGAGAATGAACTTGACGCGCGACTCCTTGCGATACATCCCGAGGTCGTGTGGCGTTCGCTTGAATCCAAGCTCCGTGAGTATGGTGTACAGGTACTGCTGCCACAGGCGGGGCGCTTGCTTGATCCCATAGAGGGATTTCTGAAGCAGGCAGATGGTGCCGTCGTTTTCCTCGAAGGCATGGGGCTGCTCGACGAAGATGATGGCGTCGACCGAAGCATACAGGAATGCACTGCCAACGTCGATCTGACAGAGGGGGCACTGTTTGATGGTTGCGATGCAGATGAGGATGCGCACTGAGGTGCGCCGTCCGACAGGTGCGTAGGTGAGATCGAAGTCCACCATGTGAGTTTGCTTGAAGCCGCGCACCACCCATCTTGCTTTGTATTTGTCGATGGAGCCATCTGCGAGCGTTTTGATGGGGAAGACCCATTTTCCGCTGATGATTTTTCTCCCGTTTGCTGATATTCGGGGAACTAGCTTCCATGTTCCGCGGTTCTTGAGCGACGTGGTTTCCTTGGCCATGGATGCCTTCCATTTCTCACTATCGGGGTTACAGAGAGCTTGGCGGACAGTGGTGGGCTCCTTGGGGGAGTTGTGGCGAACGGCGACTTCGAGGCCAAGGATGCGGAGACCGGTTTCGTTGGTCTTTTCGTAGTGCAGGCGATCGTAGTCGTGGAAGCTGGTTAATTCGACCACGTCGTCGTCGCTGTCGTTTCCGAGGCGGAGGGTGTCTTGTGAGGTGTTTGGAGATGGTAACTCGGCATCAAGGGATCGGCGGGCGTCGCTGTTGAAGGTGTGAGCCTCGCGAGTTGTATCGTCGGGATCGAATTGGTGTACAGGTATGAAGGTTGGAGTCTGGAGTGGGCTTGTAAGGGGGATGTTGGGTGTGCTGTCAAATTGTGTGACATTTGCTGCGTCCTCATCTTCCGCCAGGTCAGCTTCATCGTGTGGAGTTGCGAAGTTGCGGTGTCCCTCGAAAACCCTTTCCGGTGCTCTGTCAGCTTTGCGGTGTTCGTTGAATAGTGGTAGGGTCAGTTTCTAGTAGAAGATGCAGTCACGTGATTTCGTCACTTCGTGTGTCGCGTAGTCCAGCACAATCCACGCCTTGTATTCCGTTTCAATTTCAAGGTGGATGCCCCAGCGAGCCCGGTCAGTGAACTTTCCGGTTCTTGCCGTGTGTGGTCTGCTTTTCTGCCCACCCAGGCCCTGTAGGGGGAGTTGTTGTTCTCGAGGCTTCGTGAAGACAGCAAGCTGTGCAGCCGGACTTCATGGTTCATTGCGAACGGCCAGTACCTGGTTGGGATGGCCGACTGCTTCATCAGGGCCCTCATCCTGGTGGCGAGGCTCCTGTTTGTCCGTTCTGCTACTCCTTGTTGCTCACGAGCGTAGGGCAGGGACACCAGGTGTTCATTCCCTTTCTGCTTGAAGAGCTCCTTGAACTCGTCTGAGAAGAACTCCAGGGCTCCATCTGTCTGCCAGCTTTTTAATTTCAGCCTTGATTGTCGTTCGGCCCGCTTCATCCACACGATGAAGCACTCGAAGGCGAGTGATCTGCAGTTAGTGTTGACAGCCCAGACATAGCGAGTGCTTGCGTCGATGAAGGTAAGCGTGTAGGTTTCGCCATCGAGTCCTCCTTGGCTGAGATTCATGAAAGCACTCTAAACCTTGTCGAAAGGCTTGTAGCATTCATAGCGGGGCGGTAGGTCGGGAAAGGGCTTGTGGGCGAGTGACGCAGCGGGGCACACTGTGCATGGCGGGTCTTCCGAGTCTACTGTGAGGGAGCCTACGCGGGGAAGGAGTAGTGCTCCGTCGTCGAAGACACCAGCCCGGAATGAATTCTTGAGTGTTATGTGGGAAGGGTGGCCGAGCCGTTGATGCCACGTTTCCGGTTCGTCACGGTAGCCGACTGTCTTCTGATAATATTTGTTTCTTGCTGCTGCGTCGTTTTGCTCCTTTCCAGGTCCTACATCGGCGGCGTCGTCGGTTTCAGCGGCGAAGGCTTGAATGAACTTCCGTTCCAGAAGCGTGTGTGGAATTCCAAGGATGTCGTCGGTGTCGCCGGCGTCAACTTGGTCGCCGGTGACAAGCAAGCACTGATTGGGCCAGTCGCGGACTAGAAGTCCCTTCATGAATATACGGAAGTAACTATACTCGGCGCCGATGACCTCAATCTCCTGTGGTCCTTGTTCTGGCGGCTCCGGCTCCTCGGTAGGTTCTGGTAGTTATGGTGCTCCTCCAAAGAATTCGTAGGTCACTTCTTCCTCTGGTTCTTCTTCCATTGGTTCTGGTGTATCAGGAGTGTACTTATCGGGCGGGGAGGTCCGCCCCAGCTGGTGCCACGTGTTGCCTAGTATGGGTCGACCGCCGCGGTGTTTGCAGAGGGGGACCTGGAGCTTCCGGGTAGGCAAGAGTTGCTTGTTGAAGTTCCCCAGCCGCCTCCGGTTCCCTAGTCGCCTCCGGTTCCCCAGCCGCATCCAATTCACCAGTCGCCTTCGGTTATGGCTACATCCTCCGTTGGAGCACTGGTGCCGCTTTCTAATGCCGAAACGGTGCCTCGTTCTCCTGCAGCTACTTCTTCTGACGCCAGGACTTCTCCCAAGGGGCCGAGTGCAAGTCCGGGACTATCTGATCTTGTTTCAGTCTCCTCGCTCTCTTCAGTGACCGGTTCTGCAGGTACTGACGTGCGCAGGACCAGTAGAGGGCGGAAGACAAAGAACCTGCTCAAGGAGCGGAACGAAGTACGGCCGTGGCCGCGGAGCACCTCCACAACCAGCAGGGACAGTATCAGCACCCCCAGGGTCGGCTCCGTCTCCAGCAACTCCACCAGCTCCAGGAGCAGCAACTCCAGCACCTACAAGAGCACTGGCACCAGCAGCAGCTCCAGCTCCTGCAGGACCACCGGAAACCTCAAAAACCCCAGCTCGAGCAGCACCTACTCCAGCAGCACCGCCAGCTCCAGCACCGCCAGCAGCTCCAGCACCAGGAGCACCCCCAGGCCCAACTGCTCCAGTACCCCCAGCAGTAGTAGAACCTCCAGCTCCGGCAGCACCTCCAGCTCCAGCAGCACGGCTCCAGCGCCGAGCAAACCACTCGCGCAGCTCCTGTGGAGAGGGTAGCTCCCGCCGGGACGAAGCACCCGAAGGACCTCCAGACCCAGTACCGCTAGACTCCACTCGAGCAGGCCCAGCACCCTCAGGCTCCGCACCCCCAGTCGCAGCACCCCTAGGCTCAGCACTCCCGGGCTCAGCACCCCCATGCTCAGCACCCCCAGACTCAGCACCCCCAGGCTCAGCACCCCCAGACCCCGCACCCCCAGGCTCAGCACCCCTAGCAGCACCAGAGTCAACAGCTACCTCGACAGGCTCGACTGCATCTACGTGGGACACACCTGAGGGGGCAGGACCCTGAGGGGGAAGAGGATCCACCGGGGGTTGGACCTGGCGCAAGGAAGAGCGGCGGCGGGGGGAGGGGTGCACTTCGGTAGGGGAAGAGACAGTAGTAAGGAACCGACTCATCAAACGTGACGTCCTGGGAGGACAGAACACGGCGCGAGGTGGGGTGGTAAATCTGCCAACCAGGCGCGTCAGGGGGGAAGCCAAGGAAGACGCAGGGAACAGCACGGGGGGACAGCTTGTCCGCAGAAGAATCGCGGACAAAAGCTCGAGATCCCCAGATACGGAACGCAGACGCATCGCCAACCTTCCCCGTCCACCGCAGAGTAGGGGAGGTCTCCAACAAGGAGACCCGGGGCTGAAGGTTGATCTGATGCGCCGCGTACTGAACCGCGAACGGCCATAGAAAATGGGGAGCAGCCGCATGGATCATGGACGTATGAGCGACATCCATGACCATGCCAATGCGGCGCTCAGCAATCCTATTTTTCTGTGGAGAGGCAGGAAGCGTGAACGTCTGGCGGATGCCCCGTGCACGATAGAAGGCTCGAAGTAGGTCAGAGGAAAACTCTCCGCCTCTGTCGGAGTGCATACGTAGAATAGGAAAGTCCGAGCCGAAACTTTCTATGAGCTGGAGACGAGCTGCGCGGATCCAGTCGATCAACACCTCAGTGACCTCACCCTTGCTGCGCAAGGGGAAGACTGTGGTGTAACGCGAGTGGTCGTCAACTACCAGCAGGAAGTAACGCTCGTGACCCTGTCCACGGACGCGGGCGGGGCCCCACACGTCCAGGTGAAGCGTCTGCAGCGGAGCCTCTGTCGGAGGAAACTCGGAGGAGTGAGGAGCGGCGCGCTTCCGCCCCTCGACGCAGGGAACGTAGGTAGGGGCAGGCCCCAGGGGAATAGGAGGGAGGGACCGGGGGAGACCAGAGACAAGGACACGGGAGGCCATGCCTCGGAGACAAGGCAGGGAGGGGTGACCATGGCGGTGGTGCCAGAGGAGAGTCTGGTGAGACAGGAGACGACACGAGCAGGGGGCAGACTCAGGACCAGACCAGGACGCTGCAGCAAACACTTGACCTGATGCAGCTACCTGACCAGACGCAGCAACTGGAGGAGACTCAGTAGTCAGTGTGTACAGGCTCGACCCCGGCTGACGGGTAAACGTGGCCAAGTGTCGGCTCGTCCGAGCACACGTGCAGTGGGTCACTCGCTGACTCGCAGGAGTGAACTGGTCAACCCCCCCATCCTGGAGGTCAGCACCACTCACCAAGTTTGTAGAGAACGAGAGGAGGTAAAGACCTGACATGGTGCCAGAAGGGGCCGCCGGACACGGTAAGACAGTGGAGAAGTGGGCAAGCACAGGACCCCCGGAGGGGTCTGCCAGGGAGACTGCAACCGGCCGACTAAGCGGCGTGAGTGTGGTGCCGTCTCGAAAGAAGGAGCGGGAAGCATCTGAGTCAAGGGTGAAGGTGTGCAAAACCTGAGCCGACGTGGTACCTGAGAGAGGAGACTCACCAGCACCTGGGGCAGCAAAATCACCAGCATCTGGAGCAGCAGACACACTAGCACCTAGAGTAGCAGCCTCACCAGTACCTAGAGCAGCAACCTCAATGCCCGAGTCAGGCGGAACACACAGGTAACAGTCACCCTCATCACTAGTAGACACAACATACATGGCAGCAAGAATAGCATCATAATCAAGATCAAAGATAGCAACCCCCGACCGAAGCAGCTCGCCCCAGCGAGGGATCTCAGTGGCGTCAGGGAACTGGAGACGCCAGGCGTCCGTCAGGCGGCCGAAGCAGCACTAGGTGGTGTGCGGGCCGCCGCACGGCTCACCAGTGCGGTCGACGTAGGCACAGGGACCAGCACCCCCACCCCGCTGGCGCGCAGCGTACCACTCACGAAGCTGCTGGGGGGACGGGGTCTCACGAGTGCGCTGCTGCTGCTGGCGCTGACCACCACCGAAGCCGCCCCGCTGTGAGAGCCACCCCGACCAGCTCCACAGCCGCTGCTGCCACCGCCACCTCCTCTGCTCCCACCGCCACCGCCGCCCCCGCCTCCGCCTCCACCGCCGCCTCCGCCTCCACCGCTGCCACCGAAGCCCCCACCCCCGCCACCACTCCCACCGCCACCCCCACCCCCTCCGCCGCCTCCACCGTCACCACCACCGCCCCCGCTAGCTCCTTGAGCGCCCTTGCTCCCCTTGCCCTTGCCATTGCGGCGTCTCCCGCTAGGGGCAGACGCAGCACCGACCGACTCAGTGCCAACGAGGTCGACAGCAGCAACAGAGGCAACAGAGGGCAAAAGGCGGGAGGGGGAGCACCCCTCAAAGAAGGGGGCACGAGGGTCACCACGAGAGGCTCCTACAGCGACTATATTCTTCTCAGGAGGCGCTCCTCGAGGAGGTCAACGGTGAGCGTGGTGGGGCAAACAGAGAGGAAGTGGTCCCTGACCAAGCGAAGAGAGTTAGGGAGCCGGGTGACTAGGTAATAGAGGGTGATGTACATGGGGGTGGGGGGGGGGTCTTGGCGCAGAACTCAGCAGGAAGCGCAGCGCGGTAGCGGGTGTCACTAGTGCGGAGGTGCGTAATAAGGTCAGCGACTGTGGGAAAGGCGGCGAGGTCAGGAAACAGGTACGGCAGCATGAGGCGACTAAGGGCAGCAATGGCAGGGGAAGAGTAGCGTGCAAGTACAGCGTCGTACAAGGTCTTAGCACTCTTGTACTGACTAAAGTGCCTGCGCTCAGTGGACGGGAGGTGACTACGCACAGCAAGACGGGCAGCAGCATCGCATGTGGCCCACTATGAGCGAACAGTACTGTCAGCATCGGTAGTAGGGGCAGCAGAGGCGCCAGACATGAGATCGAACAGTGAAAGACCGTCTTTTCTATCGCACTGCAGGAAAAGCTGCTGATCATCGACCCAGACCTCAAAGTCGACAGCCCGACACTCAGCATCAAAGGTGAGCACATTGGGGGTGGCCATGACAGCAGCAGCAGCAGGCTAGCAGCAGCACAAGCAGCAGCACAAGCAGGTTAGCAATAGCAGCAGCAGGAGGGGCGCGGCTCGGCGGTGCACTTACCAGGGGCGGGTGGGTAGAAGCCCGCAAGTGGTGGGGCAGGGCCGAGGTGCGCCGGCAGGAACAGGGCCGCGACAGGGCGGCAGAGGAGGGCCGCGACTCGGCTGAAGGGTAGGGCCGGGACGGCGGCGGCGGCTGTCACGGCAGTGGCAGCGGCGGTTGTCTCAGCAGCAGCGGCGGCGGCTGTCATGGCAACAGCGGCGGCGGCGACCGGCTGTGGCGGAAGCAGCATCGGCAGCAGGCGTGACGGCAGCTGCTGCTAGGGCGGCGACGACGGGGCGGCAGGGCCGTGAAGAGCCGTGGAGGGGCCGCGAAGGGGCTGCAAAGAGCCGCGAAGGGGCCGCGGAGGGGCCGTGAAGGTGTCGCGAAGGGCCGCGAAGGGCCGCGGAGGGGCCGCGAAGGGGTCGCGAAGGGCCGCGAAGGGGCCGCGAGGGGCCGCGAAGGGGCCGCGAAGGGCCGTGAGGGTGGCCACGAAGGGCCGCGAAGGGGCCGCGAAGGGCTGAAAGAGGGGCCGCGAAGGGCCGAGAAGGGGCCGCGAAGGGGCCTTAAGGGGCACGACGGGCCGCTAAGGGCAGGGGACGCGACGGGAGGGCAGGCGCACGGGGCGCGACTAGGGCAGGGGCGAAGCGCGCTCAGGGCAGGTAAGGAAAAAAAAATTGTAATAGTGGTGGGCCCTAGAGAACGTTCCCACTAGGGAACCTGCTCTATACCATGTGAGAATTACGAGGAATGAAATGACTAGGGAAAAGGTGGGTACAAGTAGGAAACCTAGAAATGTTGTACCTTATAGTATGTACCCCACTATAGCCTAGATAGACCATAGCATATAAGTTTGACACGCCGCATCAGCAGTCAGCCATGCCATCATCTTGGAGCATGCAGCAAGCATTTGGCCCGCAATTGATGCCAGCACACGGCTCTGCAGCGCAAATCCATGGGCGTTCCGCACGGCATGCAGCAGAGCAAGCACATAGTTAGACCGATGCTCGATCGTGAGAATCAAGAGGACAGAGGCAAATTGATAAATAGTGCTCATAACCGATACTCACTACCGACAAAAGCGCTGGCGTGGGTTGCGAGGAAGCTGATGGCGACGACACCCGCGACGAGTGCGGCGAGGCCACACAGGCCGGACAGACGCGCGCAGGGCTTCATGGCGACAGGCAACGGCTATGCGATCACGGCGCTGTGGGAAATGGAAAGATGGGGATTGGAGATCAACGGCGCGGTGGCGACAAATCTGGCTTCTTCTACGTCCAACTTGACGTGACGTGCCGTGCCGTGCCGTGCGGCGGCCCACGTTGCTGGTAGTAGTCGCGCTGGCAGTGGCAGGCGGCTTGCAATCGCTGGCAGTGGTGTCAGAACATTATAGCTTATGCTTTTGTGTAGGCTATAGTGGGGTATCCCATAGGGGGTACAACACAATTAGGGTTAGTACTTGTACACATTTCATTTCATAGTTCATACATTCTCGTTTCTTCTCATGGTATCGAGCAGGTTCCCTCATGGGAACTATTCCTAGGGCCCACCAAAATCGATTTTTTTTTTTCTTTCCTGCCCGGAGCGCGCCTCGCTTAGGCCTCCTTCGGCCCCGTCGCGTCGCCCCTAGCGACCTTCCTCGCCGCCCTTAGCGGCCCGTCGCCACCCTACGCGGCCCGGCGCTGCCCCTTAGCCGCCTGTCCCGGCCCGTCGACGCCCGTGCGCCGCCCGTCCCGGCCCCACACCGCCCGTGCCGGCCCGTCCTAGCCCGTCGCCGCCTGTGCGGTGCCCGCCCCGGCCCCACGCCGCCTGTCCCGGCCCGTCGCCGCCCGTGCGGTGCCCACCCCAGCCCGTCGCCGCCTGTCCCGGCTCTTCGCCGCCCGTGCGCCGCCTGTCCCGGCCCGTCGCCGGCCATACCGGCCCGTGCACCGCCTGTCCTGGCCCGTCGCCGCCCGGCCCGTCGCCACCCTTTGCGGCGTCACGTGCCGCCCCTACCCGCGGCTCTGCCGCCTTACCTGCGGCCTCGCCACCCTACCCGTGGCTCCGCCACCCTACCCTACCTGCGGCCCCGCCGCCCTACCAGCGGCCCCGCCACTCTATCTGCGGCCCCGCCGCCTCACTCTCGGCCCCGCCGTCTCACTCAGCGGCTCCGCCACCCTACCTGCGGCTCTGCCGCCTCACTCTCGGCCCCGCCGCCTCACTCAGCGGCCCCGCCACCCTACCTGCGGCCCCGCCGCCCCGCTCTCGGCCCCGTCACCTACTGCATCGTCGCGCCGCCCTACAGCAGCGCAGCCGAGCCGCCCAGCCGCCGAGCCGCCCACCAACCGAGCCGCCCAGCAGCCGAGCCGCCCACCAACCGAGCCGCCCAGCAGCCGAGCTGCCCAGCAGCCGAGCCGCCCTGCAGCCGGGCGCCCAGCAGCCGAGCCGCCCAGCAGCAGAGCAACCGTGCCGCCGAGCCGCCCAGCAGCCGAGCCGCCGAGCAGCCGAGCCGCCCTACTTCCGGGCCGCCCGACCTGCCCAGTCTGGTGAGCACAGCCTCTTTGTCACTGCACTGCCCTCACCCTACTGTTTGCACTGCTGGTTGTCTAGGGTCATGGCTACCCCTAGTGTCCTCGCCTTTGACGCTGAGGGTAGGACCATTGACTTTGAGGTCTGGGTAGATGACCTGCAGCTATTCTTACAGTGCGATAGGGCAGACGGCCTCTCTCTCTTTGACCTCACCTCTAGCACTTCCCCTGCCCTTGCTGCTGATGCTGACGCCACTGTTCGCTCCAAGTGGGCCACGCGCGACGCTGCTGCACGTCTTGCTGTGCGTCGCCACCTCCCTACCTCCGAGCATGCGCACTTTAGTCAGTACAAGAGTGCTCAGACCTTGTACGACGCTGTAGTTGCGCGCTACTCCTCCCCTGCCACTGCTGCACTGAGCCGTCTCATGCTACCGTACCTCTTCCCTGACCTTGCTGCCTTTCCGACAGACGCTGACCTCATTACGCACCTCCGCACTAGTGACGCTCGCTACCGCGCTGCGCTTCCTGCTGACTTCTGCGCCAAGAACCCCCCCCCCCCATGTACATCACCCTCTACTACACAATCACTCGTCTCCCTGACTCCCTTCGCGTAGTCAGGGACCACTTCCTCTCAGTCTGTCCCACCACTCTCACTGTAGACCTCCTCGAGAAGTCCCTCCTAGCGGCCGAGAAGGGCATAGTCGCTGTAGGGGCCTCTCGTGGTGACCCGCGCACCCCCATCTTTGAGGGGTGTTCCCCCTCCCCCCTTCTGCCCTCTGTTGCCTCTGCTGCTGCGGCCGACCTCCTTGGTCTTGAGTCGGTCGGTGCGGCGTCTGCCCCTAGCGGGAGACGCCGCTCTAGCAAGGGCAAGGGGGGCAGGGGCGCTGGAGGAGCGAGCGGGGGCGGTGGAGGTGGAGGCGGCGGGGGGAGTGGGGGTGGCGGTGGGAGTGGAGGTGGGGTGGAGGTGTCGGTGGCGGCAGTGGAGGCGAAGGCGGCAGTGGCAGTGGCAGTGGGAGCGGAGGTGGCGGAGGTGGTGGCGGTGGAGGCGGCGGAGGAGGCGGCGGTAGTAGCGGAGGCGGCGGAGGTGGCAGGGGCGGCGGTGGAGCTGGTCGCGGGTCTACGCAGAGGAGTGGCTCCGGTGGTGGTCCGCGTCAGCAGCAGCAGCGAGGCCGTGAGACCCCATCCCCTCAGCAGCTCCGTGAGTGGTACACTGGACGCCAGCGGGGTGGGGGTTTTGGTCTGTGCACCTATGTCCTGCGCACCGGCGAGCGTGCGAGTGAGCAGTGTGGGGGTGCGCACCCCACCCAGCGCTGCTTTGGCCGCCTGACGGACGCGTGGCGTCACCAGTTCCCGGAGGCCACAGAGATCCCTCGCTGGGGCGATCTGTCTAGGGCGGGTGTTGCCATCTATGATCTTGATCTTGATTCTGATCTTGAGTCTGCCCCCTGTTCGTGTCGTCTCCTCTCTCACGAGACTCTCCTCTGGCACCACCGCCTTGGTCACCCCTCTCTGCTTCGGCTGAGAGGCATGGCCTCCCGTCTTCTTGTTTCTGGTCTCCCCCGGTCCCTCCCTCCCCTTCCTCAGGGCCCTGGCCCTACCTGTGTCCCCTGTGTCGAGGGGCGCCAGCGGGCTGCCCCTCACTCCTCCCAGTTTCCTCCGACAGAGGCCCCGCTGCAGACGCTTCACATGGACGTGTGGGGCCCAACCCGCGTCAGTGGACAGGGTCACGAGCGCTACTTCCTGCTCGTTGTTGACGACTACTCGCGTTACACCACGGTCTTCCCCTTGCGCAGCAAGGATGATGTCACTGAGGTGCTGATCGACTGGATCCGCGCAGCTCGTTTCCAGCTCAGGCAGAGCTTTGGCTCGGACTTCCCTGTTCTGCGTCTGCACTCGGACAGAGGCGGAGAGTTCTCCTCTGGCCTTCTGAGAGCCTACTGTCGCGCACGAGGCATCCGTCAGACCTTCACGCTTCCGGACTCTCTGCAGCAAAATGGGATCGCTGAGCGCCGCATTGGCATGGTCATGGGCGTCGCTCATACGTCCATGATGCATGCGGCTGCCCCCTGTTTTCTGTGGCCGTTTGCGGTGAGGTACGCGGCGCATCAGATCAACCTTCACCCCAGGGTCTCCAGGCCGGAGACCTCCCCAGCCTTGCTGCGGACGGGGAAGGTTGGCGATGCGTCGGCGTTCCGGGTCTGGGGATCTCGGGCGTTTGTCCGCGACTTGTCTGCGGACAAGCTGTCCCCTCGTGCTGCTCCTTGCGTCTTCCTGGGGTTCCCCCCTGACGCGCCTGGGTGGCAGTTCTACCACCCCACCTCTCGCCGTGTTCTGTCCTCCCAGGACGTCACGTTTGACGAGTCGGTCCCCTACTACCGCCTCTTCCCCTACCGCACTCCGTCCCTCCACCCACCCCCGCTCTTCCTTGTCCCAGGTCCCCTCCCGGTAGACCCCCTCCCCCCTCAGGGTCCTGCCCCTTCAAGTGTGTCCCACGTAGACGCAGTCGAGCCTGTCGAGGTTACTGGTGACTCTGGTGCTGCTGAGGGTACTGAGCCTGGGGGTGCTGAGACTGGGGGTGCTGAGCCTGGGGGTGTTGAGACTGGGGGTGCTGACCCTGGGGGTGCTGCGACTGGGGGTGCTGAGCCTGGGGGTGCTGAGACTGGGGGTGCTGACCCTGGGGGTGCTGAGCGTGGGGGTGCTGAGCGTGGGGGTACTGCGACTGGGGGTGCTGAGCCTAGAGGTGCTGCGACTGAGGGTGCTGAGCCTGGAGGTCCTCCGGGGGCTTCGTCTCGCCGGGAGCCACTCTCTCCCCCGGAGCTGCGCGAGTGGTTTGCACGGCGCTGGAGGCGTGCTGCTGGAGCTGGAGGTTCTTCGACTGCTGAGGGTGCTGGTGCCGCGGGTCCCATAGGTGCTCGTACTGGGACTACTGGAGCTGCTGGGCCTGCGGGTTCGACTGGAGCTAGTGCTGCTGCGGGCGTTGGTGCTGAGCCTACTACCCGCGGTCCTGCTGGGGGTACTACTGGTGCTGCTGGAGGTTCTGGAGCTGCTGGAGGTGCTGCTGGAGCGAGTGCTCCTTCTGGGGGTACTGGTGCTGTCCCTGATGTGTCTGGCGTCACCGCGCGGCCTCGACCGTACTTCGTTCCACTCCTGCAGCAGGTTCTTGGTCTTCCACCTTCTACAGGTCCTCCTCCTTTAGAGTGTCCACAGTCTGTCCTGTCACAGCTACAGTTAGAGCCTGCCTCCCCTCTACCTGCTCCCTCTCCCTACACTGGTCCTACAGGAGGTCTTGCTGAGCGTCGTGAGCCTACGTCTCGTCCTGCGTCGCCTGTTCGTGCTGCTCGCACTAGTGGTCGCGGTTCGCGTCAGCGTCCTCCTCCAGTCCCTGACACGCACCAGATGTCTCTGCGTCCGTCCACTGCTTTAGTGTGTCCACAGCCTGTCCAGTCACTGCCTGCTCCTTCTCCTTACTCTGGTCCTACGGACGGTCTTACTGAGCGTCGTGAGCCTGCGTCTCGCCCAGCGTCACCTGTCCGTCCTGCTAGCACTAGTGCTCGTAGTTCGCGTCAGCGTCCTCCTCCTGTCCCCGGCACGCACCGGATGTCTCTGCGTCCGTCTACTGCTCCTTTGCGTGCTCCTTTGCCTTCTCCTCCTACGTACTCTCTTCCTACTCTTGCCGACCCGGAGTCGGACTCTCTTCGTGCTACCAGTCCTACTGTCACGCGTCTCCTTGCTACTGTCGTCACTGACCCTTCTTTTGAGTCCACTGCTGCGTCTGCCCTAGTTACTGAGCTCGTCGACTTTGCTGCTCGCTGTCGCCTAGACTACGCTGCTAGTCTTGTCGCTGAGTCTGAGTCTGTCTGTCCTCCGTCCGTCGGGGGTGAGTGTGCCCTAGGCACGGACGTCCTTGAGGACAGGCAGGAGGAGTTCCAGTACTTGGCCGCTGCTTCACCTCATCTCGTGTCCGTACTGCTTACCCCTGAGGGAGACCCGGATGCACTTGACATCCCGACTCCGCGCTCTTACGCGGAGGCGATAGAGGGTCCCTACTCTTCTCAGTGGCAGGCAGCTATGGATGCAGAGATGGCGTCCTGGAAGTCCACAGGCACCTACGTTGACGCTGTCCCCCCTCCTGGGGCGAACATCGTCAGTGGCATGTGGATTTTCAGGGTGAAGCGGCCGCCGGGTTCTCTGCCTGTCTTCAAGGCACGGTACGTGGCTCGTGGCTTCAGTCAGCGGCAGGGAGTTGACTACTTTCAGACCTTCTCTCCCACCCCGAAGATGACCACTCTTCGGGTGCTACTGCACGTTGCTGCTCACCGTGACTACGAGCTGCACTCCCTCGACTTCAGCACAGCTTTCTTGCAGGGCAGCCTGCACGAGGAGATCTGGCTGCGTCGCCCACCTGGCTTCACTGGGTCGTTCCCTCCTGGTACCCAGTGGAGCCTCCGGCGTCCAGTTTACGGTCTCCGCCAGGCGCCCCGTGAGTGGCACGACACACTGAGGACTACTCTTGTGGCTCTTGGGTTTGCTCCTTCTATGGCCGACCCGTCGCTGTTTCTGCGCACCGACACCTCTCTGCCGCCTTTCTACATCCTCGTGTACGTCGACGACTTGGTCTTTGCCACTGCTGACACTGCTGGACTCGCCTACGTGAAGTCCGAGCTGCAGAAGAGACACACGTGCACATACCTGGGTGAACTGCGCAGCTACCTTGGCTTGCAGATCACCCGAGACAGAGCATGCCGCACCATTACCCTGACTCAGTCACACATGGTGCAGCAGGTCCTTCAGCGCTTCGGCTTCACGTACTCCTCGCCTCAGGCCACTCCTCTGCCTACTCGCCACTCACTCTCAGCTCTGCCTTCGGATGAGTCCGTAGAGTCGAGTGGCCCATATCCAGAGCTTGTTGGCTGCCTCATGTACCTGATGACCTGCACACGACCTGACCTTGCATACCCTCTTAGCATTCTCGCACGCTATGTTGCTCCTGGGAGACACCGACCAGAGCACATGGCTGCAGCGAAGAGGGTGTTGCGCTACTTGTGCAGCACGTCAGGCATGGGGCTAGTGCTTGGAGGGCGCAGTCCAGTGGTCCTCACTGGGCACGCAGACGCTTCCCGGGCTGACGACCAGGCTACACAGCGATCGTCACAGGGTTACACCTTCAGCCTTGGTTCCGGCTCTGTCTCGTGGCGGGCTACTTGCTCATCTTCTGTTCTCGGCTCCAGTTGTGAGGCTGAGATCTACGCTGGGGCCATGGCTGCACAGGAGCTTCGCTGGCTCACCAACCTGATGACCGACCTCGGAGAGCCGCCTCGTTCTCGTCCAGTTCTGTACGTAGACAACAAGGCCATGCTGGCCTTGTGTCAAGAGCAGCGACTGGAGCACAGAACGAAGCACATTGCTCTCCGCTACTTCCTCGCTCGTGAGCTACGGCAGCGTGGTCAGTTGCGGCTTGCGTACGTGGCCTCTGAGGCCAACACTGCTGATGTTTTCACCAAGGCACTTCCGCCTTGTGATCATCAGCCCTTCTGCACTCAGCTGGGTCTTGTCCCTGTCTTGCCTCACTTGCTCACCTCTTGACCTTGTTTCTACTGTTACATATATATATACTTGCTCTTGCTTGTCTAGCCTTATATATATATGTTTTCTTGCATGTGAAATGGCCTTGTGGCCTTGAACTTGTGCTCGGAATGTGTGGTGACTTTGTGATCCACCCTGAGCTTGCTTTGCTTTTCTTTGCTTGACTGGTCTTGTGACCCCTTGTTCTCCCCCACTTTGCCTATGGGGGTGTGTCAGAACATTATAGCTTATGCTTTTGTGTAGGCTATAGTGGGGTATCCCATAGGGGGTACAACACAATTAGGGTTAGTACTTGTACACATTTCATTTCATAGTTCATACATTCTCGTTTCTTCTCAAGTGGCAGGCGGCTTGCAAGCACTGACTCTTGAGAATAGGAGAGACTTCGAAGGTGCGACTCAATGCCCAAAACGGAAGAAACGAGATGGAGAGGCACGCAATGCAAGCGGGAATTGGTGTGAGGGGACGGGCAAATTTGTGAGTGAGGTCTCGAAAGCGGACGCCGATTTATGTGCTGAGAGTGAGTGAGTGGTCAATTAACTCTCGCACGTCCCTATCGTGGTGGATAATCCAAACGCGTTCCATCGCGAAAAAGAGGCACGCGCAGCGGCCGTGCGCAGCAAGGGATGTGATGAGGGGGGTATCGCCGCTGTGCGGAGCCCAGCACGGAGTGCATTGGGATCGCCCAACCCTACGATGATGCGGCGCCTGCCGTGCGGACCTAGTCCTCGCTGATCGTGTTGGCGCAACGAGCAGGAGTCAGTGAGGGGTGTACTAACGGTTCCCGCCATGGCGGCCGCAGGGGGGAGGAACGGCGGTGGGGAGGAAACGCAAAAGTAGTGACCGACGCGTGCGGCAATCGCGCATACCACGCAGGGCTCATTGGATCTACCGCGAGGCTTGCGGAGGAGAGTATTGTACCCCAGGCAAATGGGTTTGATAGATACCTGCTACGGGTTGGATTGACAAGGTTGAATACGGTCAGTAACGTTTGAGCGCGGTATTTAGATTTTACCGCTTCATACTAAAGCATGAAGAACTGTTAGAATATATCTGTAACTGCATATAGCTGTAGTTAGTGTGGTTATTATAAACTGTTGGTGGTGCATCTCTCAAGTCTCCTCCTACCCCAAACCCTAGTGTTCACTTAATCTACTATTCTAACATGGTATTAAGAGCTAGGTCGCCCTAAGACCTGTTTTTTTTTTCCCCATGGGCCCACCACGTATCCCCCCGCTCATGGCGCTCGTCACGCCCCCCGTCGCGGCCGTAGTTACGATGGTTGCAATGGTCGCGACCGTCAAAACGGTCTCGGCGGCGAGCTGCGTGACGGCGTCAGATGCGGCCTCGTTTCGTCCCCCCGTCGCGCCCGTTGCGCCCTGCTCGTCGCGCGCATCGCCTGCCCCGTCCCGTTCTGTTACGAACACAGCAGCAGCCATGCGCAGCTGCATACAGCCGCACATTGCTGCGCGCAGCTTGGTACGACCGTGCGCACCCGCGCACGGTCGTGTGCGCCAGCACCAGCGCTCGTCGCCAGCACCTGCGCGAGCGCCAGCGACATCGCCAGCGCCAGCAGCAGCTAACGCCGCCCCCCCCTTCCCTTCCGCAGCTTCCGCCGTGGGGGGGGGGGGAGGGAGGATGTGGGGGTGGCGGGTGTGAGTTGCCTGCAGCCTGTCCTTCCCCTCCCTTCAGCGGGGTCCGCCGTGAGGGGGGGAAGAGGTTGCGGGGGGAGGGTGAGGGGAATGGGGGAGATTGTGATGGAGTGGAGAGAGAGATTCTGCTGAGCCAGCAGCCGCCCCTCCTCCTCTCTCTCTCACTGCCGCGTGTGCTGCCGTGGGGGGGAGGGTGAGATGGTAGCGGAACTCAGCTAGGCATCTGCAGCTGCCGCCCGCTGCTACCATGGCACCTCCTGCTGCCGCCCCTGCCTCCACCTGTTGTTTCTTCTGCTGTCTTCTGCTGTTGAGCGGCAGGTGCTGCCGTTGAGCCCTGCTGTGGCCGTACGGTGCCGCCGCACTCACCCGCTCTCCAGGCGACCTGCCGCCACATGCACCTTTGTCTGTTGCTTCTACCTTGGCTGAGGGGTTGGTGTAGCTGAATCTGCCACCACTGCACTGGTTGCCACTGCTCTTGCCTGCTGATGCTGTTTTCTCTGTTCGTGGTGTACCCATCCAGGATGTGTTGCTGCACAAACTTCTGCTGCAGGCAGTTATTGTCAACGGGAGTTGGGTATTGGCCCCGTCCTCGTTTGGGCGGAGCCGACTTCGTGGTCGGGTGTGAGGGGAGCAGCCGACCTACAGCAGTGGGTGAGCTGGTCGACGAGGAGGTCGACCTGCACGGGGACCACTGCACGGGCGCAGACTTCAGGGTGGCGCCAACTTCAGGGAGGTCGACTTGGGAGTCGACTTGGTGAAGCCGACTTCGGCGGTCGGCTAACGGACTGCTGGTCGACCTGCTAGTGGTCGACTGGAATTGGTGGTCGACGAAGGAGGGGCCGATGTCGACCCTGACGCAGGACGCTGAGCAGTTGGGCGTCGAGTAGCGGGGCGTCAACCTCGTGACGCCAGCTTCGGGTGGCCGACGTGGGTGGTCGGCCGACGACTGTGCTGGTCGACGTAGGGCTGGTCGACCAGAGGAGACGTCGACCTGGAGGAGGTTGACGTGGAGAAGGTCGTCGACTTGGGAGGTCGACGGACACGAACGGGAGCTGCTGGTCGACGTGGTTGCCTGGTCGACCAGGTTACCTGGGTGACGAAGTGCTACGGAGGAGTGCGACGGTCGCCCAGGCGAAGTTGGCGAGCCCGACCTCGGTGGTGGTATCCCGAGGTCATCGTGGCGGATCAGAGGCAGTTGCCAGCTCAAGGTTGACGTGGTGTGTGCGCTGTGCAGGTGACGAGACTCTGCACGCCAATCATCTGCACACAACTACGAAGCGGGGTGCACTGCTGTCATGCATGAGCGACGTTGGCACGCCGTCGACCTTGTCTTGCTGGAGCGCGGTCGACCAAGCTGCGCTGGCAGTTGGCCGACCTGAATGCTTGCTCTGATGTAGTCTTGCTAGGCCAACTCAATTGCATCATTGTTCTGAACTTTTCCTAGTGAAACTCTTGCCAATTTTCCCCGTGAACTAGCTGTGAAGCAAAGAAAACAGGAATGATTGACTATGGAATGAAAACAGTACAAATAGGAAACCCTAACTGGGTTGTACCCCCTATGGGATACCCCACTACAGCCTACACAATAGTATAAGCTGTATATATGTTCTGACACACCCCCATAGGCAAAGTGGGGGAGAACAAGGGGTCACAAGACCAGTCAAGCAAGGCAAAGCAAAGCTCAGGGTGGATCACAAAGTCACCACACAGTCCGAGCACAAGAGCAAGGCCAAAGGCCAGTTCACATGCAAGAGTACAGACATATATATATAAAGCAAGACAAGCAAGAGCAGGTATATATATGTCACAGTACAAGTAAAGTCAAGAGGAGAGCAAGTGAGGCAAGACAGGCACAAGACCCAGCTGGGTACAAAAGCGCTGATGGTCACAAGGCGCAAGTGCCTTGGTGAACACATCAGCAGTGTTGGCCTCAGAGGCCACGTACGCAAGTCGCAACTGACCACGCTGCTGCAGCTATGCAGAAGGGCGGCTCAGCGACCGGGCGGCTCGGATGCACAGCGGCTCGGCTCCCGGGCGGCTCGGCGGCTGGGCGGCTGGGGCGCAGGGCGGCTCGGCTCCCGGACGGCTCGGCGGCTGGGCGGCTCGGGTGCAGGGCGGCTCGGCTCCCGGGCGGCTCGGCGGCAGGGCGGCTCGGGTCCCGGGCGGCTCGGCGTTGGGCGGCTCGGCTCCCGGGCGGTTCGGCTGCTGGGGCGGCTCGGCCGGGAGATGCAGGGGCGGGGCCGTCAGGTGCAGCGGCGGGCAGACCGGTGCAGTGGCGGGCCGGCAGGCGCAGCGGCGGGCCGTAAGGTGAAGCGGCGGGCCGCTGGGTGTAGCGGCGGGCCGGCAGGTGCAGCGGCGGGCCGGCAGGAGCAGCGGCGGGCCGGCAGGAGCAGCGGCGGGGCCGTCAGGTGAGGCGGCGGGCCGGCAGGAGCAGCGGCGGGGCCGTCAGGTGAGGCGGCGGGCCGGCAGGAGCAGCGGCGGGCCGTAGGGTGCAGCGGCGGGGCCGTCAGAGGCGGCGGGCCGAAGGGTGCAGCGGCGGGCCGTAGGGTGCAGCGGCGGGGCCGTCAGAGGCGGCGGCGGGGCCGCTGCAGTAGAGGCGGGGCCGCGTCAGGGGAGGCGGCGGGGCCGCGTCAGGGGAGGCGGCGGGGCCGCGTCAGGGGAGGCGGCGAGGCCGCGTCAAGCAGGCGGCGGGGCCGCGATCAGGAGAGGTGGCGGGGCCGCGTCTGAGGGACAGCGGGGCCGCGAGGAAAAGGCGACCCGAGGGGTCGCTAAAAAAAAGGGCGCGCCTCGGGGCGCGCTTCGGTGGGCCCTAAAAAAACGGTCCTAAGGTAGGACCCGCTCTATACCATGTGAAGCAAAGAAAACAGGAATGATTGACTATGGAATGAAAACAGTACAAATAGGAAACCCTAACTGGGCTGTACCCCCTATGGGATACCCCACTACAGCCTACACAATAGTATAAGCTGTATATATGTTCTGACACTAGCAAGTAGTGTGTGCACAAGGAAAACGACTAAGGATTAACGAACGCAGAGATCACACGAGCACACGTGCCTAGCCCGTAGCCTAGCTCCCGTTGCTGCAGTTATCTCCGCATGGTGCCGTGAGCGTGGACGACACCGCGACGTAGTTCAGTCTAGCCGACTTAGCATATCCCGATCGTGTTCGTAGACCGGCAGCCGTGCAGTCACTAGCGTGCGCGTAGGCGACGCCGAGGTGATGGATTCCCTAGAGGGACGGCTGGAGGATGCGAGGAGACGCCATGAGGCCCGGGAGTATGGGGCGATACCCTGGGCAGTCGTCGAAGCCGGACTCCGCGCCGTGTGGGCGGCGGAGCACCCCCCTTCCCGACCTGCCTCTCCTCGACCGGTGAACAATGACGGCGGCGTCGACGTGGGCGTCAACGCCGGTGGAGGTCAGGTCGGCAGCAGTGCGGAAGGCACGTCGAGGCACCGAGGTGTGATACACGCCGGTGAAGTCGGCGGCGTTCAGGCGCGAGGGATGCAGTCGCTGGCGGCTGCAGGCTCCTCGCATGGCGACGCTGGTGGGCGTCAAAGTGGGCTACCGCCGATGTCGGCGTCCCAGGTGACGGCAGGAGGGATCGCGCCGAGCTACGGCTACTTCAAGTTTACGCCGGACAGGATCTCGGTCACACCTCCGCTGGTCGGTAGGCTCGACATTCTCACATGGAAGGAAGCCATCGAGCCCCAGCTGGAGATGGCCGGGCTGATCGGCTTCGCCCGAGGGACCGTGGCGACGCCGGGGGAGCACCACCCCGACTTGCGGGCGGAGTTTCGCGCCGTGCAGCTGTTGACCTTCACGGACATCTCGCGGTGCTGCTCGCCGGGCGTGCAGATCGCCCTGAAGTGGTACTTCATTGAGTCGACATACCAGGTCACCGACGACCTGGTCATCGCCCAGCTGGAGGGACAGCTGACGCACCTGCGCATGGGTGAAGAGGAGACAGCGACCGACTACTGCAACCGGGCACGGCGAATTCTCGCCACCATCAGGATGGCTGGCGCGCAGTACTCCACGGCGTCGTACATCACCCATGTTATGCAGGGACTCTCTAGCAGCTACAACCTGCTGAAGCGGCTGTCTATGGCGCCGAGCACAAGGGCGACGCTCAACGAGGACAACCTGACCTCGTACATCATGCAGGACGAGGCGATGCAGGAGGCTGAGCGGTCGCAGGAGCTCTTGGCGCAGGCGAACTTGGTCACCTCGGCGAAGCAAGGAGGCCGACCAGGACAGCGCGGACAGTCGGGTGGCGGCGCGAGTGGTGGCTGGAAGTCGACCAAGGAGGTCGAGAAGAAGTCGACCAAGGACGGCGGTCGAGGAGGAGGAGGTCGACGTCGGGAGTGCTGGATCTGCCACAGCCCCGATCACCTCTCCTTCGAGTGCCCCGACCGCAGTGACTCCGACGACGACGACAAGGGCGGACGTGGGAGGTCTGGCAGTCGTCGTCCTCGTCGTGGAGGAAACCAGCCGCGCAAGGAGAAGCAGTCGACCAAGACATCGACTTCGGCGAAGGACGCCGACTCCTCTACTGGCGGCAACGGGCGAGACGACAAGGCGGCGTCGTGCTCGCTTGTCAGCGTCGTGGAGCCTGTCAGAATATTATCTTATTGTTCTAGCCTGTAGTGGGGTGCTCTATAGCGAGTACAACCCTTCTAGGGTTTGCTATTTGTATCCTCATTCTTGCTAGTTCAATCCTCTTTCTTCCTTCAAAATTTGACATGCTATCAGAGCAGGTCGATCCCCTTGGATCGATCCTGTGGGTGGGCTCACCACCTAGTTGCTTCCGCTGCAACTGCTACTGCTACTCTCTATGCCGCACGCCCCCTGGCGTGCGGCAGTTTTTTTCTTCCCGCCACGTGCTCGGGGCGCATGGCGGTTTTCTGCCCACCGCGCGCTCAGTGCGTGCGGCGGTTTTCTGCCCACCGTGCGCCCCGAGGCGCGCGGCGGTTTCCTGCTTCGCGCGGCGGTATTCTGCACGCCATGCGCTCAGGACGCGTGGCGGTTTTCTGCCCACCGCGCACCCTGGGCGCACGCGGCGGTTTCGCGTTCCGTCGACCCGCACGCCCGTCCCCGTCGACCTGCGTGCGGCTCCTCGTCGCCCTTCGCGGCGTCCCCGTCAACCCGCGCGAGGCTCCCTGTCGCCCTTAGTGGCGGCCCAGTCGACCCGCGCGCCGCCTCCGGCGACCGGTGTGCCCGTCCCCGTCGACCCGCGTGTCGCCCTGCGCCCCCCCCCCCCTCCCCGCACACCTGCGTTTGCTTACCGCACACCCGATTTTGCTTCCCGCACGCTTGTGCATGCTTCGCGCACACCTGAGCTCGCTTACCGCACACTCAGGGTATGGGGGTGACGGGTATGGGGGTGGCGGGTGTGCGCGGTCCCCTGCTCCTCCTCCTCCTCCGTCTCCCACTGCTGCAGCTGCCGCTGAGGGGGGTGGGTGTGTGGGAGACGAAGGAGTGGTGCTAGGGGGGTGCGTGGGAGTGGAGCTAGGGGTGTAGCAGCGGGTGTGTGTTGGGGGAGTTGGATAGTTAGGGAAGCTGCATGGAGGTTGCCGTCGTGTCGTCAGCAGCACCTGTATTCCGGGGGCTTCGCCCGGTAGCCCAGTCGTAGCCAGCTGTGCCAGCCGCCCGTGGGTCCGTTGCTCGTCTGCCGCTACTTAAGCCGCGGGGCCAGTTACTCCAGTAGTCCGGGGGCTTCGCCCGGTAGCCGCTGTGCCAGTGTGCCTCCTGTTGCCCGTGTGTCTGCAGCTTCAGCCGTCGCCTCCTAACTCCTCTCACTCTCACTCCTCCTCCTCACTTGCCCGTTGTGACCACCACTAGCTTTGCTGATAATTGTGAACTATGAACTATTTCTTCTTGAACTTGTGCTCAGAATGTGTGGTGACATTGTGATCCACCCTGAGCTTGTTTTGCTTTGCCTGCACTGCTGATTACACCCCACTTTGGCTATGGGGGTGTGTCAGAATATTATCTTATTGTTCTAGCCTGTAGTGGGGTGCTCTATAGCGAGTACAACCCTTCTAGGGTTTGCTATTTGTATCCTCATTCTTGCTAGTTCAATCCTCTTTCTTCCTTCAAAATTTGACAGAGCCGACCATCTCTCTGGCACCGGAAGCTGGAGAGGACTTCCAGGCGGTGGCGGCAGCTGTGCAGGCGAACCCGGCAGTGGTCCTGCTCGACAGCGGTTGCTCCCACCACTTGATGGGGACGAAGGAGGTCTTCGTCGACCTGCAGCCGAGCGGCGCCATCAGGCATGTGCGCGGCTTCAATGGGGCGCTGCAGGATGTCCAGGGCCGCGGCACTGTCGCCCTGCAAGGAGAGGCCGGGAAGGAGGTCCTCATCCCCGACGTGCTGTACGTCCCGGGTGTGCGAGCCAACCTACTGTCGGCCGGCCAGCTGAAGGAGCATGGCGTGAAGCTGCAGGAGGACGGCGACGGCATGCTGCTTGTCTGGGCAGCAGGGGAGGTGCTCGGTCGGGCGACGTACACCGGGCGTGTCCTCTGCACCGACCTGCGTCCCTGCTCAACGCGGTCGACGTCGCCCACGACGGAGGTTGTGGCTCTGCGGGCGATCGTCTCGAAGACGAAGTCGACACCGGATCGGATGCATGCGAGGCTTGCGCATGTCGGCATGGACACCATACGGAGCTCGGCAAAGAACGAGGTCGCCGTTGGGCTGGACCTCAAGTCGGCGACGGATGCCGACTCCCCGTGTGTCTCTTGCGTCGGCGGGAAACTGGCGCGGCACACCTTCCCCGACCAAGGCTCCGACGCCGACGACGTGCTGACCGTCGTGCACATCGACCTGTGCGGGCCGTTCCGCGTGACTGCCAAGGATGGCAGCCTGTACTTCTTGCTGCTGAAGGACCGGAAGACCCGCTACGTGTGGGTGAAGCCAATCGCCAAGAAGTCAGGTGCACTGCAAGCGTTCGTGTAGTGGCTGGCGGTGGCGGAGCGGCAGACGAAGAAGTCGGTGTTGATGCTGCGCTCTGACCGGGGAGGGGAGTTCCTCGGGACGCAGTTCACCGACTTCGTGAACGGCAAGGGGATCGTCCACGACCTGACCTGCCCATACACCCCGCAACAGAACGGCATGGCGGAGCGGGAGATGAGGACGGTGGTGGAGTCGGTGCGGACAATGCTGCTGCACATGGGTGTGCAGCACCACTGGTGGCACCTCGCTCTGCGGCAGGCCGTCTGGGTCCGCAACTGCCTCGAGCGGTCGTCGCTGCCGCCGGGGACGACGCCGTCCCAGCTGCTGACCGGGAAGAAGCCCGACTTGTCGCTGGCGCGGGTGTGGGGCTGCATGGCACAGTTCCTTGTCCCTGAGCAGCAGCGTCGTGGGAAGCTGAAGCCGAAGGCCAGGTGGGGCCTGCACCTTGGTGTGTCGGCGGCGAGCAAGGGCTGGGAGCTCCTCGACGTCGCCACGGACCGCGTCGTCACCACGTCGGACGTGGTGTTTTACGAGGAGATGTCACTGGCCGAGTGGAAGACGGAGCATGGGCCGGTGTCCGGCCGCTCGACGTCCACCCCGCCCTCTGACACCTCGTCGGCAACGCTGCTGCTGCTTGCCGAGGTCGGTGAGCTTGCTACTGAGGACGTCGAGGACGTCCCTACCCCTCCCCCTCTGACCCCTGCCCCTCCCCTCGTGGCCGACTTGCGTGGGCTGACCTCGGCGTCGGCCTCCGGCGATTAGGGAAGACGTGGGACGCCGCCTTCGGCGCCGGCCAAGGGCATCGCCGGTGGCCGACGTGACGAGCAGCAAATCGACGTGGGATTACAGTCGACAGGGGAGAAGCAGGTCGAGGAGCAGCAGCCGACAAGGGAGCAGGCTGCCGTGAAGCCGACCACGGAGCAGTCGGCGACCGGGCTGTCGGCAGGGGAGCCGACCACAGGGGAGAAGTCGGCTGGGAAGCCGACCGCAATGGAGCCGCCGCCTGGTACGCCGGCTGAGGAGCAGCAGGACGTCGAGGGCAGCGATGACAGTGACGATGGAGGGGACGCCGCGGAGGTCCAGCAGGGACCACGGCGTTCAGGCCGACTTCGGAGGCCGCCCGACTTCTTCGTCCCTGCTGCCTTCACCACGGTGTATGACGTGAATGATGACGACGACCTGCTGTACGACGACGCCGAGGAGGACGAGGAGTTTCCGGAACTCGACCCCGACATGCTAGCTGACCCCGAGCACCGTTGGGACATCTCGACGATGACGGTGAAGGAGGCGCTGGCGAGCTGGAAGGGCCCGGCGGTGAAGGCCGCCATGGAGGAGGAGATTCGGAGCCTCATCAGCATGGGCACTTGGGAGCTGGTCGAACGCCCGCCGGGGGTTAACGTCATGAAGAACCGGTGGGTGTTGACGACGAAGTACCACATCGACGACACCGTCGAGCGAGAGAAGGCGAGGCTGGTCGTGAAGGGCTTCACCCAGGTGTACGGCGCCGACTACGACGAGACGTTCGCGCCGGTGAGCAGCTACGTCACGCTGAGGATCTTCCTCAGCATCGTCGCCGTCCTCAACCTCAACGTGATGCAGCTCGACATGAAGAACGCCTTCCTGTAGAGCAAGCTCGATCGGGTGCTGTACATGTCCCAGCCGGACTATTTCAACGACGGAACCGGCCGGGTGTGTAAGCTGCTGAAGAGCCTGTATGGGCTGAAGCAGTCGCCGCTGTTGTGGTACTTGGCGCTCAACGATGTGCTGGTCGGCGCCGGGTGGAAGAAGAGCCAGGTCGACGAGGCTCTTTACTTCAAGGTCGGCGAGGGTGATGTAGTCTGCTGGGTGCTGGTCTATGTCTACGACCTGCTTGCCGCTAGCAGCAGCGCCGCGATGCTGAAGGAGCTGAAGGAGCTGCTGGAAGCTGCCTTCGAGCTGCGCGAGATCTCGCCGGTGCAGAAGTACCTCGGGCTGGAGATCGTGCGCGACAGGTCGGCGGGGAAGCTGTGGCTGCACCAGCAGGGCTACGCCGACAAGCTGCGTAGGCGCTTCCTCGACGAGGAGCAGACCGGGCGCACCCCGAAGACGCCGGTCTCGGTCGGTGCCTACGCCGAGCTGACCTTCGGTGACGAGGAGGCGCAGGAGCGGCAGGAGGACGAGTACCGGCTGAAGGTCGGCTCGCTGCAGTTCGCGGCGACGACGACGAGGCCGGACATCGCCTTCGCCTGCAGCAAGCTTGGGAGCGGCCTCACCGTGAGGAGCGATCAGCACTGGCGCGAGGTTGACCGCTGCCTCGACTACCTCGCCAACACACGTGACACCGCCCTGGAGTTCGGCGGTAGACCTGAGTCGCTGGAGCTGGTCGGCTACGTGGACGCCGACGACGCTGGTGACAAGCAGAACAGGACGAGCATGGGTGGCTACGTGTTCGTCTACGGAGGGGCTGCAGTCTCCTGGTCGAGCCAGCGCATCAAGTGCGCGACGCTGTCGTCGACCGAGTCGGAGTACGTAGCGGCCACTGATGCTGGCAAGGAGGGACGCCGCCTTCGCTTCCTCCTCGCCGAGTTCCGACAACTGGACGCCGAGAAGCCGACTGTCTTGCGCGTGGACAACAAGTCGGCCATCACGGTCGCCGAAGGCATGGGGTTGACGGGCAACCTCAAGCACATGGAACGGCGACAGGCCTGGCTGCAGCACATGGTGAAGCGCGGGAAGTTCTCGTTGCAGTACATCCCGACCGCTGAGCAGCCGGCCGACTTCCTGACGAAGGTGCTGCACTATCCAGCTTTCAACCGGTGCTCCGTAGCCATCGGCCCGGTGCGCTTGGCCGACGATGGCAACAAAGTCGATGACGTGCAGCAGTAGGTGCCATGCCCTTTTGCATGGCTGGTGCGGTGGACGACGTGCTATGTGATTAGGTGCACGTCGACGAGCTAGTCTCCGAGCTGTACTGCCGTGTGGGCAGGGGAGTGTCAACGGGAGTTGGGTATTGGCCCCGTCCTCGCTTGGGCGGAGACGACTTCGTGGTCGGGTGTGAGGGGAGCAGCCGACCTAGAGCAGTGGGTGAGCTGGTCGACGAGGAGGTTGACCTGCACGGGGACCACTGCACGGGCGCCGACTTCAGGGTGGCGCCGACTTCAGGGAGGTCGACTTGGGAGTCGACTTGGTGAAGCCGACTTCGGCGGTCGGCTAACGGACTGCTGGTCGACCTGCTAGTGGTCGACTGGACTTGGTGGTCGACGAAGGAGGGGCCGATGTCGACCCTGACGCAGGACGCCGAGCAGTTGGGCGTCGAGTAGCGGGGCGTCAACCTCGTGACGCCAGCTTCGGGTGGCCGACGTGGGTGGTCGGCCGACGACTGTGCTGGTCGACGTAGGGCTGGTCGACCAGAGGAGACGTCGACCTGGAGGAGGTCGACGTGGAGAAGGTCGTCGACTTGGGAGGTCGACGGACACGAACGGGAGCTGCTGGTCGACGTGGTTGCCTGGTCGACCAGGTTACCTGGGTGACGAAGTGCTACGGAGGAGTGCGACGGTCGCCCAGGCGAAGTTGGCGAGCCCGACCTCGGTGGTGGTATCCCGAGGTCATCGTGGCGGATCAGAGGCAGTTGCCAACTCAAGGTTGACGTGGTGTGTGCGCTGTGCAGGTGACAAGACTCTGCACGCCAATCATCTGCACACAACTACAAAGCGGGGTGCACTGCTGTCATGCATGAGCGACGTTGGCACGCCGTCGACCTTGTCTTGCTGGAGCGCGGTCGACCAAGCTGCGCTGGCAGTTGGCCGACCTGAATGCTTGCTCTGATGTAGTCTTGCTAGGCCAACTCAATTGCATCATTGTTCTGAACTTTTCCTAGTGAAACTCTTGCCAATTTTCCCCGTGAACTAGCAAGTAGTGTGTGCACAAGGAAAACGACTAAGGATTAAAGAACGCAGAGATCACACGAGCACACGTGCCTAGCCCGTAGCCTAGCTCCCGTTGCTGCAGTTATCTCCGCAGTTATGGGGGAGTGTTAGAATATATCTGTAACTGCCTGTAGCTGTAGTTAGTGTAGTTATTATAAACTGTTGGTGGTGCACCTTCTTTGCATGCTTTGTTGACTATTTGTACCTCGCTCAATAGTGAATTCTTCCTCTTTGGCTAAACTCTCTCGACATATGTCTCTCTCAAGTCTCCTCCTACCCCAAACCCTAGTGTTCACTTAATCTACTATTCTAACAAGAACACGGATCTTAGGCTTTAAATCGAACTCGGATCACATTGTACAGTCGCTGTAAAGAATTAGAATTCCTTACTCTAGTCAGTTATTAGCGAGGACATCCTGAGGGTCACGCGACGAACCTGTTCGGCCTATTTCGTCTTCCGAATCACCCCCGAGTCGGCCCCCGCTCCAATCGCGACATCACCGAGCCATCCTTTCCCGACCTCCCCGCCTAGCTAGCATTTCCCCTATTTAGGCCTCGGCACTTTCATTGTATTGTGATTCAGTAGTTCAACCAGGCCCTCAGATTGGTTTAAGAGCATGCTGATCGATCAGTGTGCAGTGTCCAAAGAAGTGTTCAAATCAGTGGTGGGGGTTAAACTTATGCTGACTTTTTGCAGTGTTAATTTCCAAGGCAAACTAAAATACCAATTTGAATCTGTCGCTGCACATTACCAACGGTGCTCCTGGCGTAGTTGTTTGGGTATGTCTTGTAACCGCGAAGGTTATACTGGAATTTCAGTGCAAAATTGAAGCATACACTGAAATTTCAGGGAAAACGAAAATCTGAGCTAGAAAATCAGCGTAATCAGTGCGTTTTACGCTGATATCTGAGGGCCTGAGTTCAACATTCTCATTATTCGTTTACTGCGCACTTTGCAAGATCATTCATAACACCTGGTGCCAGAGCTACTTTCCTAGCCTACCCCGCTCTTTAGAGTGTAATACCCCTCGAGGGGGGGACGAGGAAGGATGTCTTGGGGTCCAGGAGCCGCATAGGCCAGCCAGGAGAACTAGTTAGTTGCTCCTCGCGACGATGTTTTTACGGGCACTCCTTTGGCACCGCCGGATCCTTGCCTCGAATGGTCGCGATCGACCGTGGCCTCCCTCCCCCCGAGCAACGGACAGCTGTTGCCGTTGTTTCAGTCTGCTGCTGCGTCTGCCTTAGTCGCTGAGCTTGTTGACTTAGCTATTGCCTGTCAACTAGACTACGCCGCTAGTCTTGTTGCTGAGCCTGAGTCTGTCTGTCCTCCGTCCGTCGGGGGTGAGTGTGCTCTTAGCACGGACGTCCTTCAGGACGGGCAGGAGGACCTTGAGTGTCTTGCAGCCGCTTCGCCTCATTTCGTGTCCATGCTGCTTGCCCCTGAGGGAGACCCGGATGCTCCAGACATCCCGACCCCGCACACTTACGCTGAGGCGATCGCGGGTGAGTACTCCTCTCAGTGGCAGACAGCCATGGACGCAAAAATGGCATCCTGGAAGTCCACAGGTGTCAACGGAAGTTGTGTGTTGGCCCCATCCTCGCTTGGGCGGAGCCGAATTTGTGGTCGGGTGTGAGGGGAGTAGCTGACCTGCAGCAGTGGGCGAGCTGGTTGACGAGGAGGTCGACCCGCACGGGGACTACTGCACTGGGGCCGACTTCAGGATGGCGTCGACATCAGGGAGCTCGACCTGGGAAATCGACCTGCGGAGGACGTCAACTTGGTGATGTCAACTTGGGGCAGCCGACCTGAGAGGTTGGCTGACGGACTGCTGGTCGACCTGGTGGTTGGTCGACCAGGCCTGCTGGTCGACTTGATGGTGGTCGACCTGATCTGGTGGTCGGCAAAGGAGGGGCCGACATCGACCTCGACTCAGGACGCCGAGTAGTTGGGCGTCGAGTAGCTGGGCGTCAACTTCGACTTGGGTGGTCGGCCGACAACTGCGCTGGTCGACCACGACTGCTAGTCGACGTGGAGCTGGTCGACCAGAAGTGACGTCGACCTGGAGCTAGTCTGTGAGGATCTAGGATCGAGCTCAGAAAAGAGAATTGTAATTGAATGATCACCTGGGTACAACACGAGGCTATACATAGGCTCGACACAAGGCCCCGTAACCAGGTGTTACGCGAAGGTTCCGCGGGTCGCGAAGTGTCCCGAACAGATCCTTCCCGAATTCGGTAGAAGGCAATTCGGTGGCAACCAAAAAGCCAGAATTCGGTGCACGCAACCTAGCTTGGTGCTATAACTATAATAAAATATAGGAAAGCACCTAGCCTAGGAAATCAAGCAATTCATGCATGCATATGATTATCCTATGCTAGAAATAGCATAATAAAGTAAAGGCAAGCAAGCATAGCTGGCATAAGCCGTCGTACTCTCACATAGTCTACCAGGGGCGTGGTCGACCTGGTGAGGTCGACATGGAGGTGGCTGTCGACTTGGGAGGACGACGGGCACGTACGGGAGCATCTGGTCGACGTGGTTTCCCGGTCGACCAGGTTACCTGGGTGACAAGGTTCTGCGGAGGAGTGCAACGGTCGCCCAGGCGAAGTTGGCAAGCCCGACCTCGATGGTGGTATCCCGAGGTCGATGTGGCTGATCAGAAGCAGTCATCAGCGCCAGGTTGACTTGGTGTGTGCGTTGTGTAGGTGACAAGGCTCAGCCCGCCAATCATCCGCGAGCACCTGCAAAGCGGGTGAGCTGCTGTTCTGCGTGAGCAGCGCTGGCACGCCGTCAACCTGCGACGTTGGCACGCCGTCGACTTTGCACTGCTGGAGCGCGGTCGACCATGCTGTGCTGGCAGTCGACCGACCTGAATGCTAGCTCTGATGTAGTCTTGCTATGCCAACTTCTTTGTACCATTGTTGTCAACTTTCTCTAGTGAAACTCTTGCCAATTCTCCTGTGAATTAGCAAGCTGTGTATGCACTAGGAAAACGACTAAGGACCAACGAACCCATAGATCACACGAGCACCCGTGCCTAGCCCGTAGTCTAGCTCCCGTTGTAGTAGTTATCTCCGTAACAGGCACATACATCGACGAGGTTCCCCCTCCTGGGGCGAACATCGTCAGTGGCATGTGGATTTTCAGGGTGAAGCGGCCGCCAGGTTCTCCGCCTGTCTTCAAGGCTCGTTACGTTGCTTAATGTTTCAGTCAGAGGGAGGGAGTCGACTTCTTCCTGACCTTCTCCCCCACCCCGAAGATGACCACTCTTCGGGTGCTGCTGCACGTTGCCGCTCAGCGTGACTACGAGCTTCACTCTCTTGACTTCAGCACAACCTTCTTACAGGGTAGCGTGCACGAGGAGATCTGGTTGCGCTGCCCACCTGGCTTCACTGGGTCGTTCCCTCCTGGTACCCAGTGGAGCCTCTGGCGGCCAGTCTACGGTCTCCGCCAGGCGCCGCGTGAGTGGCACGACACACTGAGGACGACACTTGCGGCTCTTGGGTTTGCTCTGTTGACTGCTGACCCGTCGCTGTTTTTGCGCACCGACACTTCGCTGCCGCCGTTCTACATCCTCGTGTACGTCAACGACTTGGTCTTTGCCATTGCTGACACTGAGGCTCTCGCCCTGGTGAAGTCGGAGCTGTAGAAGAGACACACGTGCACAGACCTAGGTGAGCTGCGCAGCTACCTTGGCTTGCAGTTCACCCAGGACATAGCACGCCGCACCATCACACTGACTCAGTCACACATGGTGCAGCAGGTCCTTCAGCGCTTCAACTTCAGTGATCCTCGGCACATGCTACTCCTCTGGCTAAAGATCACTCGCTCTCAGCTCCACCTTCGGACGAGTCCGTAATGCCGAGTGGTCCTTACCCAGAGCTAGTGGGCTGCCTCATGTACCTGATGACCTGCACTCGTCCTGACCTGGCGTACCCTCTTTGCCTTCTAGCTCGCTACGTGGCTCCTGGTCGGCACCGAAAGGTGCACATGGATGTTGCTAAGAGGGTACTACGCTACTTGTGCAGTACATCGGGCATGGGCCTCGTGCTTGGAGGACGGAGCGACATTGTCCTCGTTGGGCACTCAGACGCTTCTTGGGTTGACGACCAGGCTACGCAGCGGTCGTCACAAGGTTACACCTTCAGCCTTGGCTTTGGTTCAATTTCTTGGCGTTCTACATGCTCGTCTTCAGTTCTCAGCTCCAGTTGGGAGGCTGAGATCTACGCCACAGCCATGGCTGCACCGGAGTTACGCTGGCTTACCTACCTGCTGACCGACTTGGGAGAGCAGCCTCGTTTTCCTCCAGTGCTGTACGTCGACAACAAGGCCGCCATTGCCTTGTGTCAGGAGCACAGACTGGAGCACAGAACGAAGCACATCGCTCTGCGTTACTTCCTAGCTCGAGAGTTGCAGCAGCGTGGTCAGCTTTGTCTTGCTCACGTGGCCACTCGTTCCAGCACTGCTGATCATCAAGGCACTTCCGTCTGGTGGTCATCAGCGTTTCTGCACTTTGTTAGGCCTTGTGCCCACTTTTCCTCACTTGCTGTAGACTTTGCGTGTACTGTGATATATATATTTATACCTGCATGCTTGTTTTGCTAGATAGAGATCACTGTACTGCTGTTGTTGCATATATTCCTCTCCATGTGAATTGGCCTTGTGGCCCTTTGCTTGTGCTCAGTATGTGTGGTGACGTTGTGATCCACCCTGAGCTTGCTTTGCTTCACTTGACTGGTCTTGTGACCCCTTGCTCTCCACCATTGTGCCTATGGGGGTGTGTCAAATTATATATGCTATATATATTTAGGCTGTAGTGGGGTAGCCAATATAGGGTACAGCCCCTTCTAGAGTTTCATATTTGTACCCAACTCTTTCATAGTGCATTCATTCCTGCTGCTAGATTCTAACAACTAGCTGCGAGGGCAATTCGAGACTGTACACCTTGGAAAGACCTAGCACGACAGTGCGCACCTAGTGTTGTACACAAGTGTTTAATATTTTGCGAGAGCGGATTTGCCGTACGGAAGCTGTTTTCGATGACAGTCTCTGCGGCCCACGGTTCAACGACATCCACATACTATTCTGCCATTTTCGGAGGAGCGTGGTGCAGGATTTTTGGGTCACCTGAGAAGAAACTGTCAGAATGTTATATTTGTCTCATATGCAATGGGGTACTCTATAGTGAGTACAGCCCGGTTAGGGTTTGCTATTTGTATCCCAACTGCCTGCTAGTGAAACCCCTCTTCCTTTCATTCCTGTTTTTACCTAGCTGCCTTTGACAGAAACTACCAGATAGCTAAGTGGGGTTTGGAGAACGACGTGGGGAGCAGGTTAAAAACCGGTTGAACGACCTACAACCCTACTTCGCCGGAACCTCACCATCCCCACCAAGTCTTGGTTCCGACTCATGCAATCGACATGACTTGGCCAAATAACGGGGGTCAACGCGTGCCTACCCTGTGCTGGTTAAAGGCACCCGGTTTGGTGCTCGTTCAACAGCTGTACGAAAATACAAAAAACAAAATACAAAAAAAAAAAAAAAAAAAAAAAAAAAAAAAAAAAAAACCCCTTAACCCTTAAGGTGGAGGGGGGGGGGGGGGGGGGGGGGGGGGGGGGTGGGGGGGGAAGGGGGAGTTCGTGGCACTTTTCGACTCTGACAAAAGCGGGCTGGGTGAACGGCACGCAAAAAAAATCGGGGAGTTGCGACGAAAACAGCAGTGCAGTCTACGGTTTCCTCCTGACTCGGACGTCTACTCGGACGTCTACTCGGATTGACGGCGCAACGGCGAAGTTGGGACCCGGTACAAGAGGAGCTACGTGGCGTGATAGGCGCGGTGGGCTGCAAAGCGGTTGGGTGCGAGATATTTTAATAAAACTGCCCCGACTCCGATAGCATTTGTGCCTGCACCGTAGCCGGATTATCGTGTGGGCAACATCGACAAAATCCCATCCGACAAAAGCGGAAGCTAGGTGAACGGTGGGACGCGAAATTGTTGGGTGGTGAAGAAAAATAAAAAAATGGAGGGAAAGTCGTGGGTGATTCAGCTGATCATTTGAGTGAAAGGTTGAGCCCGTGCATCACTCCACAGCGAATTTCGGGGTCTACTCGGTAGACACCTGAAAGGGTCTGAAATTTAAACATGGATGCGCGGCGAGGGGTGCATTGCCAAGGATACCTGGGATTCGCTAAGTGGCTTCGACGGGTGCGAAGACGGGTGAACGTCGGACTTATGTAGATGCTTGTTGATCATTTTTCTTCTATGCATTTTGTCTCCTGCTGTTGTTAGCGAGGTGTCCAATAATTTCATTATTGACACATCGTCGTTGCAAGGATTTCGGACAAACGCGACACCCGCTTCGGATGGGTGTCGTGACACAACGGTGCGCACTGTGTCACGTTCGTGTATCTACAGTGTCAGAGGTCCACTGGTGATCCCCGATTGATCCTACAGAAGGGTTACAGGCATGTTGGCCTGGGGGGTTATGGGCGCACTGACCCGCTACTTAACAAGCCCTTTTATCCCAATGGTCTAGTGGTTGGGATTCTGACATGGTAATAGAGCGAAGGTCTCAGGTTCGAATCCCGATGTATGCACTTCGGGCATCCCAGTGCCGGGGGGTTTCAGAGGTCCACAGGTGATCCCCGATTGATCCTATGGAAGGGTTACAGGCACGTTGGCCTGGGGGGTTATGGGCGCACTGACCCGCTACTTAACAAGCCCTTTTATCCCAATGGTCTAGTGGTTGGGATTCTGGCATACAGACACTGCTGGCAATGGTGCGTTGAATGTTTCTAGTGCCAGTGTGGCTTCGTGGAAGGCAGGGATTGGCTGCTGTGGTGATACAGTGCAACATCTGTTACGCTGTACCACCTGATTTGCCGTTTTACCTGATGCGTTGGCAAGACGTCTAGCCACAACGCGGGGCATTTGATTGTCGTGAAACATTCTAGACCGTTCCTTGCAACAAGCCGCGTCGCACACGTGAGACCTTATCGCCTCTGGAGTCCAGATGCGCTCAGGAAAAGCACTTCCGCAACAACGCAGTTATAGACGTAATTGTAGGGCACGAAAGGGGGAAAAAAAGAAATAAACCAATATGCGATCAAGGAGACCGCGACAACGCGGGCCTCACAAGCTAATCGGGCAATTTCTTCACAACTCTGGTTGTAGGCTGTTATGTATTATTTGTGGTTGTAACCGTTTCGACTTTTTTGTCCTCGATGAAACTCATTTATGAAGTTGCGTCACGATCTAATGTCCATATAGAACCCATTAACATATGCACTCCTGTGTACATGATGCGATGCGACACCTTGAATTATGGCGTATTTTGAAACAAGTAATCCAGAAGTGTTTTCGGATAGGCGGGCCAGTGTGAGGCGTAGCCAAAGAATTCGCATCGGGTAGTGCACAAGGAAGAAATGGCCAAATTGAAATCATTCACCCTAATTGTATTAACTTGCCACCATTGTGATGCTAAAATAAGTTCATAATCTGTGTGGCGAATGAAAAGTACTCCACTGGGTCATGTAGGGTCATCGTCAACCATCAGCTTCCACCACACCATGACAGAAAACACAAGAAACATTACTTGGGCAGGCAGCAGCAAAAGAGTTTCGGCCGAGCCAGCAGGGGTCACCTTACCCCACCCTCTTTCCCATCTCAATCTTCTTGATCCCCAAGCCGTTTCACAGCTAGATGACGACATTCTAACTCAAGAAATTAAGAGGCGTAAGCTTCTAGCTAAAGAGGCTGCCAGTAAGAAAGTTGCCGTCAACGCCCTTCTTGGTGTTCTGACGGCTGCTCAGGCAGAAGCACCAGTCCGTCGGGGCGGTCGCCAGAGCAAACGTGGTGGCGAAGGGCGCGATCGTACAAACGCGTCGAATGGCAATATTCCCCCTGGCGGAACCTCTGAAGTTGGTTCCGCCGGCAAACCTTCCTCTACACCTGGTTTTGCTGGCGCACCTTCCTCTACACCTGGTTCTGTCGGCGCACCTTCCTCTGCACCTGGTTTTGCATGCGCACCTTCCTCTGCACCTGGTTCTGCCGCCGCACCCTCCTCTGCACGAGGTTCATCCGACGCACCCTCGTCTATGCCTGTTTCCGCCGGCGCAACCTCCTCTGCGCCAGGTTCCGTTGTCGTCCCCTCTGCGCCTGGTTCCGCAGTCCCAACCTCAGCTGACAATTCCAGAGTCGCAATCTCAGCTCCATTAGCAGCCGCGCCTGCCGATATTCACACCACCGCTACTGACACTGGCGGCATAGGCTGTAGTGCGCCGTCAGTCGCCGCTACTCGAGCTCTCCCTGCACCTTCATCTGCTGCCAGTGTGTACGTCCCGAGCTCGATGATGGCAGCAGTCATCGAGGCGGCTGAAGAGGGAGGTGCTGATCCTTTCCTCGCGTACGGCAGAAGCAGGAAGCAACGATGATGAGATGAACGACAATGAGGCATAAGACGTTGTCGGTGCCCAGGCAGGGGATGATGCCGAGTTGCAGCGACGCTCAGCGTGAACGACGCTTAGCGTGCAGCTAGTGAACGCAATCCAAAATCCGCGGCGGAGCGCTATGGCAGAGAAGGTTCCGCTTCTAGTACCAGCAGCACGATCGAGCACATCGGAGTTGGAGTGAACTGCGGGACTTGCGGAGAGTGAAGGGCGGACGCGTTACTACTAAACCGTCACCAGGTTCCGTCTCTTGTAGAACTTGTTGTTTAACTTTATAGTGTTATACGCACAAGCAAAAATAAACCGAGCTTCACCGTATCCATAATCCGTAGATTCGCCATCGAAATTTCCTTGTAGCTGAACGCGTTTGTTTCACGTAGAACTCGAGTTTGTTGACTTCCCCAGCAGCGCAGTTCGACGGTGACTATTATGAATGAACTTGCAGAGTGCGTAGTAAAACGAATCACGAGAATGTTGAACTACTGAATCACGATACAATGAAAGTGCCGAGGCCTAAATATGGTAAATGCTAGCTAAGCAGGGAGGTCGGGAAAGGACGGCTCGGTGATGTCACGATTGGAGCGCGGGCCGACTCGGGAGTGGTTCGGCCGACGAAATAGGCCGAACAGGTTCGTCGCGTGACCCTCGGGATGTCCTCGCTAATAACTAAATACAGTAAGGAATTCTAATTCCTTACACTCTCCCGCCTTTCAAACATGACCGCCTCATAATCTAGACGAGTCCCTCAATAACGAGGTTTCCGTTGATCTTATGTATAGCTGAATCCGACGGCTGAAATCCCTTGGGGCGAATTTGAAGAAATAGTTGGAATTGAGGCTATTGATGAAGTCAGATTTTGATCTGACAGTCGACGATGAACTGGCCCAAATGAGTGGAAAGTTGGGTTGTGGGCCGTTGATCGGGCAGTTGTAGATCTGACGGTCGACGATTGACGCGAAAAGAGAGGGAGCAGTCTGATGAGAAATTCAATCGCAGCTACTCAGATACGTTGATTGCAATGTCGCGATCGTGGCCGTCTCCCGTGCTGCTGCATTCTGACAAAGTCAGGAATAGTGCCGAGAAGACGCCGAAGGAAAACAGTGCAATGCACTTTCTCCCCCCCTTCCAAGATAACACCCCAGAAAATTTTCCACAGCTGCGCCGAGATGAAAACCAACAAAGTCGGGTGTTAAGTCCCACTGAAAACGAGTGTCGAGCGTAGGAGTCCAGGCATAGTTGTGTTGGTATGGAAACTCGATGACGAAACCGGGTGTTACGTGGCCCAAATCGTCGAGGGCGAACCAACGAAAGTAGACCAGAAACCGTGACGGAAAAATGTCGTTGCTCGAACTGTCTAAGTTTGTCGTTACACTACCAAAACTATCGGTGGTACTTTCTGCAGCTGCAGCTTGCAGCACCCGACGTGGTTAAAATCAGATCACTTGTCGTGGGCGGGTCGAGTTGGATGAGTTGTCGTTGATAGAGTTGGGATGCCCGTCCTGAAATCCTCTGGCCGTGAAATCAGGGTGTGACAAAAACGTTGTCGATGAAGGCGATATGTAGCGAAAGTGAAAGCGAGAGTCGGCGATGGTCGTTGCAGTAGTAACCGGATCAAATATCACTTCGGTTGAAATTGTCGAACGCATTATCCGGGTCAAGTGACGTCAGCACAACCGGCAGTTTTGTCCATACTTGCCGAGAAAGTTTGTCGCAATTCGCCGAGGGCTCCTGGGTAGAGATGAAAATTTGCAGCTGCCTCTCCTCCCCTTTGCACTCTTTGTGCTGCCTCCTCCAGTTCGTCGTAATTCGTTCGTACCCCTGAAAAAGTCAATAATTTCCGCGATGTTGCCTCACGTCGTTGTCGCGCGCGTTTTAACCAAACGCCAAGAAAATCCCACGAAAATGTCGGCCGATTCCCGCCGTGACCCGATAAGTTCTTCCGTAAACTCCGAAAATGTCGGTGTCGAATGCACCCTTTTTTTTCTGTGTGAATGAACGCGTTCCTTCACATAACGTGACCGAACTCCTTCAGTTTCAAGATGTCTCCTACTTAACATATCCCATGTATTACCTAGACAGAAAGAGGAAAAGAAGGGAAAGAAAGACATAAATGAAGAAGAAAAGAACAGAAAAGAGAAAGGGAGAAGGAAAGTGAAACCGCCAAGAAGAACCCAAATGCAACACACATAACACCCCCCCTCAAGATACCCAATCAAAACGCCCAGTCAAGACACCCTGTCAAGACATCCCATCCCGCACCCCATTCCCCCCCACCAATCACAACACCGAATCCACCATGTACGGGGCCTCCACCCAGAGAGCCCCGCCTTCCGCATCGCCATCGTCCCACTCCCGGTCCACCAAGTCAACGTTAATCCCCCCCATAGAAGACGCCTCTCGAAGCAGGATGACACGGGCTTGCGCACGTTGCAACGCCACCCCGATGAGCGCCTTCAGTGACCCTAGAAGATAAGCCGAAAACACAGTGTCGTCCTCCCGACAAGCCCCCCGCGACACAGCTAGCCCCACGTGCGCATCTCCCTGCTGACGAAGCCACCTCCGAAAGCGACCGCCGAGACACCCCCACGTCTCCACTATCAGAGGAGTGAACTGCACGCCTTGGTTGCGTGCAAGCAGAGGCGCGTAATCGCTCGTTTTACGACGCTCCCATTCTCTTGCCGCCACGCCTATTTGACGCCCGCATTGGTCGTCGCACGCTGATCTCTAGGGCGTGAGCCTCTCCAGCCATTGGTCGTCGCACCGCCACATCAACCCGCTTCCCCTGCAGCACCACACTATCCTCCATTGTCACCACCCCCCCAGACGCCTTAGAGATCTTCGCCACCACAAACTTCACCTCATCATGTACCCGAGATGGACCATGCTGGTGCTTGCATCTCAGGGCATGATGCGGGTCTGCTGGGTCAACATATGCTGTGCCACAAACACACCTCCCCGCCACCTGCAGCTGCTGAATTGGGAGCCCGAGCCGTATAGCAGCAGCAATGCCCCACTCCGCCGCAGTGAATGTGAGATCTGAGTGAGCCGGAACCGCCGAAACCCATGCACCAGCCCCCGGGCCCTGAAGGGATGTGAAACGGGCCAGGGTGGCATCGTCACGAGCCGAGCGACGCAGTTTCTGGAGCTCCTCTACCGCCAACAACCGCTGCCGCGCCTGGAAAAGCCGAAGAGGAGGGGCCGCTACGCACAGAGGTAAGCCCGGCATCTCCTGGCGTATAGTCGCAGGCAGCTGCTCAAGAGCCTTGGCAAACCACGGGTCAAGAAACTCCGCCCCTGCCGAAGTGGTGAGGTACTCCGCAAACATCGCCTCCTCGCCCGCCACCCCCAACTGTGCAATATCACGCGCAGCCTGCGCCCACCCACAAACATAGGACAGCGGACTCAAAGAGGCTGCTGCCCGGATCCCAAACCCTCCGAGTCGCACAGGGAGATGCAGCTGCATGCGCGCGCGCCTAGACCGGTCGGGGTCATGCTCCCAAGTGCCAGGTGGGAAAAGCTGCTCAAAGCAATCCTCCAGACAGCTATCCCAATCCCTGAAGGCCTCCACCACCTCCGGACGCGGCGGCATAGTCCGGGCCAGGTACATCGGCCGTGCTGAAACTGCAATGGCGAGGAGATGTGAAGCCATCTGGGGGTGGTCGAGCAGGGGGAGCCATGGCAATGGCGCCTGCAATTGTCTAAGCCGCTCCCGTAACCGGGTCACCTCCCAACCCTCCTCTCCAATAGGCACGCCCACCACAGTGAGACCCTCCTCCACCCGCTGCATCCCCAATGGCAATGCCCGCTCCACATCCCCGCCCTCGCGCTCCCAAAACCGGCACTTGTGCGCCTGCACCTCCAGCCCCACCCATTCCAACCGCTCCCGCAGCACCCCAAACGCCTCTAGAATCCTAGCCGCCGGTCCCAGGATATAGGTATCGTCTGCGTAGCTCAGGAAAAGTAGGTCCCTGAACTCTCTAGTCACCGACTCCATCACCTGCTGCTGCGTGAACGCGAAAAGAAAAGGGCCGAGCGGGTCCCCCTGCCGCGATCCTCGTGCCGACTCAAGGCTCTGTACAAAAGGGCCCGCTCGGAGGTACAGATCGCTAGGTGTCCCGTAGAAAACACGTAAGAATGGGATCAACCCTGAGAAAGGCGACTCCCGCAGCCCCTCAAACATCGCATGACGGTGAAACGAATTGAAGGCGTTCGCGACATCTATCTGCAGCGCACACCAGTCGGGGTGAGTAGCCAGCGCTGACCGGAAAGAATGGGTAAGAATCTCCACCCCGGCCCTGGTGCCCGCTCCCAGCTGGTTGCACGGCAGAAAGTAGGAAGCCATCGTAGGGCGGAGCGAGATGCAGAGAGCTCGAGCAAGGATACGCGGAAGCACTTCCCCAATCGCGACCGGCCGGACGTCGCCGTTAGGCTTGGAAAGCCCAACTAGGTTGGATGCGGCGAGCCAGGGCCGAGCCCGCTCGGGGACCTGTCCCGCCACCCATTGGTTGAACACCTCCAACAGGTGGGAAAGGCAGGAAGGTTCAGTGAGGAAGGTGTCGCGCAGATGCTCCGTGACCCACCCCGATGGCCCTGCTGCTGAAGCGCGAGCGGCTGTATGGATAGTTCTGGCCAGGATGTCGGCCGTGAGTGGAGGCCGCTGAGGAGCATCGACGGTGAAATCACGGACCCACTGTGGTACCTCGCTAGTGCTACCAGGGTGCTTCTCTCGCAGCGACTGCACCATGGCCTCAGACGGCCGGGCCAACTCCCCTGCCGTAAGGCAAGCCAATCCGCGGCTCCACTCTCCCACTTTACACCGAGATCGGCACCGTGACAGGCGGATGGCATCCGGGTCCTGGTCAGAGCAAGTGTAGGCAAGTGGGCGCACTGCTGGCCGCGCCGCCACCATGGCGGAGTCGAACAGCTCCCGCCACCTCCCCTCCCAAAACGCCCCCAACCGCTCTATGATCAGCGCCTTCTGTCCTATGCCTGGCTTGGGAGGCACGGCTAGGATGAGGCGCGGAAAAGCCAAGAGTAGGAGGGTAGCGGCTTCATCCCCTGGTCGGCTCTTCAAACGCTTTAAGACGCAACAGAGCGCGTCTAAGACCCCCGGCCGAGCCCGCTGTGGGATCCGGCGCACTGTCCTCCCTCCAACCGCCACCACACTGAAAAATGCTTCCCATTCCCAAGACGTAACCCCGGCCCACGCCTCGTCCCCAAATTCCCGCGGCGTCGGTCGCTCCTGCGTGCCGGTCTCCACCAGTGACGGGGTCGAGCCAAGTGCCTGTGCGCGCCTCTCCGCCTCAGCCGCCCGGCATACCCTCATGTGGTTCGGAGCAGCCCCTCGCGTAGCGAACGTGTGAAAACACGTGTCACACGGAAAACGAGGGCATGGGGAAGGCTGCATGGGAGGTTCTTCGTCCGCCTCTGACTCCTCCGCAGTCGCCATGGGGGTATCAAACTCCAAAAGTCGGCACCACTCCTCCAACTGCTGCTCCCGGTCGTCCAATGACTGCCCCCCTGGCTGCTGCTCTATCTGGGGTGCTCCGGTCACCCCCGGCTGCCCCCCTGGCTGTAGCACTCCCAGGGGTGCTCCGGTCGCCCCCGGCTGCCCCCCTGGCTGTAGCACTCCCTGGGGTGCTCCAGTCACCCCCGGCTGCCCCCCTGGCTGTAGCACTCCCACGGGTGCTCCGGTCACCCCCGGCTGCCCCCCTGGCTGCTGCTCTCTCTGGGGTGCTCCAATCGCCCCCAGCTGCTCCCCTGGCTGTAGCGCTCCCTAGGGTGCTCCTGTCACCCCCGACTGCCCCCCTGGCTGTAGCACTCCCAGGGGTGCTCCGGTCACCCCCGGCTGCCCCCCTGGCTGTAGCACTCCCTGGGGTGCTCCGGTCACCCCCGGCTGCCCCCCTGTTTGTAGCACTCCCAGGGGTGCTCCGGTCACCCCCAGCTGCTCCCCTGGCTGTAGCACTCCCAGGGGTGCTCCGGTCACCCCCGGCTGCCCCCCTGGCTGTAACACTCCCCGGGGTGCTCCGGTCACCCCCGGCTGCCCCCCTGGCTGTAGCACTCCGTGGGGTGCTTTGGTCACCCCCGGCTGCCCCCCTGACTGCTGCTCTCCCTCGGGTGCTCCGGTCACTCCCGGCCGCCCCCCAGGCTGCTGTGTTCTCTGGGGTGCTCCGGTCACTCCCGGCTGCCCCCCAGGCTGCTGTGTTCTCTGGGGTGCTCCGGTCACCCCCGGCTGCCCCCCTGGCTGTAGCATTCCCAGGGGTGCTCCTGTCACCCCCAGCTGCTCCCCTAGCTGTAGCGCTCCCTGGGGTGCTCCAGTCACCCCCGGCTGCCCCCCTGGCTGTAGCACTCCCAGGGGTGCTCCGGTCACCCCCGGCTGCCCCCCTGGCAGTTGCACTCCCAGGGGTGCTCCAGTCACCCCCGGCTGCCCCCCTGGCTGCTGCTCTCTCTGGGGTGCTCCGATCGCCCCCAGCTGCTCCCTTGGCTGTAGCGCTCCCTAGTGTGCTCCTGTCACCCCCGGCTGCCCCCATGGCTGTAGCACTCCCAGGGGTGCTCCGATCACCCCCGGCTGCCCCCCTGGCTGTAGCACTCCCAGGGGTGCTCCGGTCACCCCCGGCTGCCCCCCTGGCTGTAGCACTCCAAGGGGTGCTCCGGTCACCCCCGGCTGCCCCCCTGGCCGTAGCACTCCCCGGGGTGCTCCGGTCACCCCCGGCCACCCCCTTTTTTTTTGTGTCGTAATTACCCGAAAATCATGGTTGAGGCAGCAGTCCCGTGGTTAATTTCTGCCATGTAATCCTGACGTTTCGGCCGTATCGCCTTATGGAACAGCTGCACATCATACCTACAGTTACATCAGTTGTTAGATAAAGAGCAAATTCAACCTTAGAGTCACCATGCAAACCTGTTAACCAACCACTTGTCTGCGTCCTTCTCTGGCCACACCAACTGAACTGCACGCTGGATGCTATCAATACTAATTACCCCGCTGAGTTGCCTCCCAGTGCAGTACTTTGCACTTGGAAGCTGCATCCACTCGGGCCTGTTCTCGGTAGTACTTTACAAATGCAAAGTTTTTTGGGTTGCGAAGCAACCCTTTACAATCGATTTTGACAAATTTTCTTTTCATGTTTTATATAAACATGAAAATAAAATTCGTAAGCTACAGTACCACCCTTCCCATTGTGCATATATTAATCTCTTTTTTTTATTATAGTAGTTTTTTGCCTATTTACTATACTGTTTGCATTTTATCTTTTATTGCTTGTTGTTGTTGTGATAATTGCATGTAAAAATGTTACGAATATGAGTAATGAAGTACATACCACGCATGCTTAAATGAATGTAATGCGGCAAGATATATAGATGCATAATACTGATACATGGATGAAAATGCTTTTCCATGAAGCGAAATGCTGAAATGCAACATACGGGATGTCATACAAATGCGTGATAGTTAACGACCCAAAGACTAGGCTACCGCATCCCCTGCCTAGCATGGGGGGGAAGTCAATAGCAAAGTCTTTGAATAATAAACCAACACATGAAAAAATGCAATCTGTTAACTCTAAAAAAGAGGTTCACACTATCAAATCCAGTTCGAAGTGGCAAACACACGAGTCACTGAGTGCGCCAATGAACCAATGAGAAATGATAGAAATGAACCCCTTTTTTAAAACTGACAGACACGCATTAACATTGCAATGATCAATGAGATGAATGCACTCTCATAATCAAACACATTCACACAATCAAAAGCACAAACAGCAGCAAACCCAGCCAAAATACGCGATAATAAATAACATGCAAATCAACATTAAATGGACAATATGACAAGATAAATCCTGAAAGTGACCGATACACATTTTCCAGATTCAAATCCCCTTCCTGAGCAGCAAGACTCATGAGAAACGGGTTTAGAATGTAGAAAGGAGGAACGAAAGAAATAGTCGGTACAAAAAAAAAAAACAGAAAGGAAATGAGGTGTGATGAAATGACGAGATGCAGGAATAACCAAGAAACGAATGAAACAATACAAGGGCTAAGAAAAACGCCGTGAGCATTGAAAGGTTAGAGCCGACAAATAGAAAGGAGGTACAGAGGCATAAAACGAAAGTAAGGAACGGGAACAGAGGGAAAAAACACATAAGAGCTAGGTCGTACGGAATGAACGAACGAAGGAGGACATGAATACCATGCAAGAGGATGTGAAACCGAAAACTAGAGAAAATAGGATGTGAGATGACGGACTGAAAGAAGAAGAGAAGAGATTAGGAAGAAATACGAACTGGAATATCTAAATAAAAAAACGGAATATGTCAACGGAGAATGCGCAGGACGCTGAGTGTCATCATCGGCATCTAAGAATAGAGGAAGTAAAGCTTACCTAAGAAGCTGTAGGTGAGAGTGGCGGCCTCTCCCTTAGCGCGCCTGGCACGAGCAAAAAGTCAACAACGCGCCAAGCACAAGCAGAACGTTTCCAGCAAGAAGTTACAAGGGGAAAACAAAAGAGAAACGCGGACGGAGAGAAAATGAGAAGAGAGATAACAATAGCGGATGGAGAGAGAAGGAAAGGAGAAAGACATACGGAACCTTGAATATGCAACAAAACAGGAGTAACAACAACAAGGTAGCAAAAACGAAGGCATGATACAAAAAAAACGGAAAGGTAGTCTTCACGTGACGAAGGCATGATCTCGAGTTAACTTTCTCCTAGTCAACTTAAGTAGGCTAACGATAGTCTTAACAAACTAGCAACACTTGCTATTCCTACTCTTCCAGCTGCTGCTACTCTCTTACCTAGAAACTGGAATAGCGTGACAGACAGGAGTGGTTGGAGAAGAAGCAGAGGAAAGGAAAGAAGGAACGTGAAAAACCTAACCACCTCATTCGTCGCGTCAAAATCATTTAATGAACGTACGAACGAGTATCGACGGGGTTTAGCACAATGGTTTGAGTTTGGCCTCAGAATCGGAAGGTTGCAGGATTGATTCTGGTAGTCGAAGTTTACCCTCAGAAAATTTGTAGTTAAATCTCAATGAAGAATGTTCAGTTTTTTGAACATTAAATACAACGTATACAACTAGACCAATAGCTTCGCAACCCTAGGTCGACTTTGTCGCCTCTTGTTTTTTTTACCCTCGACATTAGCATGAAACAACAGGAGGGTCTTCCCAAACCACTCCTCGTCCCCGTCCGAGCCCTCGCCTTTTACCGCCACATCTGAAAACCATTGCCGGCTGTGGTGTATGGGCAAGGCGCGGATGCGGTGCAGCAAACGGCTATACTGCGCATCAACCGCGGCAGGCATGACGAGTTCCCAATGAACCTGCATAGGATTCAACAAGTGAAAGAGTCAGTTGGTTGCCATGAAACGAGGTGTAGAACCACATCAGAATGACACCGGACGTACATATAGTTCTTCAAAAACAGTCCCCTTGTCGTCACAATCGGGTGCCCTGTCCAATGCCACACGCAGGTGCTTTAAGTCCCTCGCCGATTATGGCCTGCAAAGGGCCATCACGCTCCAGGTCTGGTACACGAGGGTTTGGGGCTGCGCCACGCGTTTCAAGCACGTGCAATGTCCACGCCCTTTTGGACAGAACCCGCTCGCCTGTCCGTTGGGCCTGCACACATGGCGACAGATGGCAACCTCGTAATGCCTATGTAATAAGAGTCTTACGCTGGTGAGAGAAGACATAGTAGCAACTGTAACGTACCTTCACCATGGCTGTGTCATATGTCTTCTTCTTCTCGAGCTGTGGAGCGGTGTATTGTAGACGAAGCCGCGCCTCTTCGCTGCCCACAATCTGGCTATTGACTGACCTTTTGTTGGACGCCTTGTAAGGGTTTTTATGTGCAGGAGCTCGTATAATTGTGCAGAGTTGTGCTCGGGCAACCCCGACCTACGAATGGAGTCTATGGAGTCTATGAGGTGCATTTTGATGAAGTTCCAATCTGATGTGTGTGGGAAGGCGGTCTTGAGGTTGTGTAATATCCTGCATCAAGGAATACAACGTAGCCATTAGGTATGCACAAATTAGAAACAAAATCAAGGCAAATTGCACCATACAACTGACTTGTGCGCCTTCGTCTTGAATTCAATGAGGGTGGTCCTCGGTGTGCTCTGATTCCCCGGCGCACACTCGAGATACCACTCCAGTGCGTCCATCTGCTCCTGCGTGATAAATCCCTTCACAATGAAGGGAAGTATCTGCATAACAGAACGATGCTCGTAGGCCTGATAGTTTTGCCCCTTTTTTCGAAGTACTGGCCCGATGGCAACCGCATGTTCCCCCCCTAATGTTCTTCTTGTAGTACCTAAGAATTCTGTCCAGTTTCTTCGTATCAGCCAACAGCTTCACATGCATACGAATGAAGTCAACAATGTGCTAAAAAATGCCCAAATCCACTTGGTGCATCACATCGGGCTGCACCGCAAGGTACGGGTTCAGAATTGTGTCAGACTCCCACCTCCATCTGCTCCTGCGTCATAAATCCCTTCACAATGAAGGGAATTATCTGCATAACAGAACGATGCTCATAGGCCTGATAGTTTGCCCCTTTTTCGAAGTACTGGCCCGATGGCAACCGCATGTTCCCCCCTAAATGGTCTTCTTTTAGTACCTAAGATTTCTGTCCAATTTCTTCCTATCAGCCAACAGCTTCACATGCACACAAATGAAGTCAACAATGTGCTCAAAAATGCCAAAATCCGCTTGGTGCATCACATCGGGCTGCACCGCAAAGTACGGGTTCAGAATTGTGTCAGACTCCTACCTCCAACGCTAGGAAGCTCTGCACAAATCAAAACCAGCCCAATGTGTTAGTAACATAAGTTAATGTACGTAATGAGTAGCACCAAAAACAGAAACCTTGAGGAATGGTTACCTGCACTGGTGTGCGCGGACAAGGTTTGCATACGCATCGGGCGCGACCTGACCTTCCAGAATGTCACGCACAATGGTATCTTGCTCGCACGGTGTCCGAGCATCGATACGATCCTGCAATACTGCAAATGTTTCTTATCGACCTTGCATATCGAACAAGGGAAACATGGTTCCCAACAACTTCGTGCAAGTGATCTTGCACGACTCCGGATAGTCTGACACATATGCATACAAGTAGGGCCACACGTTGATGCTCTCGCCTACTGCGTTCTTCATTGCACTGCCGGTCTAGGAAGCCATCTTGAGCGATTGCAATACCTGTCTCATGATGCAACTATGGACTTGCATTTTTTCCACCACGTTGTATTCGCAAGAAACTCAGGGAGAAGTGCTAGAAGGCATGACCATAGGGTTGCCACATGTCATCCTTATCATGTTTCCCAGTGTGAGATACACGGGATGCCCCTTCGCCTTCCCTTATGTTCCATATGCGTTTCATCGCTCGCAAGGATCAAAGCAACCACTACTCCATTTGGATCCTCTTCGCGCACCAACGTTTGCAACCTCTTCCACCAAAGGCATGTTTCGGGGTGCTAAACACCCTCTACGTTTCCAACGTATTCTGGATCTGCATCAAACACCATTTAGCGGCCAGCTTAGGGTGCTTCAACAAATATTTAAGAGCAACGAAACGATCACAGTGCAGGAATTTTAGTCACGCTTTGTTTCGCGACCGGATGGTCATCCGTCGCCACCCACGCGGTGGCCATCAGTCGCCTTGGACTCCGCGTACGCTTGAACGTCACGGTAGGTCTCCCCATCATGAATTTCAATGATGTCTAGTGTAGGATTTCCAGCAACGCGTTGATCTGTTCAATCGAGAGCCGGTTAGAGAGGATCCAATGCGCAAGAGCATCCTTGAGTTGAGCTTGTGCGCCTCTTCCCTGCCGGTAATTCTGCACCTACTTGAGATGCTGCCCCCCCATCTTCAAAAGCACACGAGGCACCAGCATTACTAGTCGCATCGCCATCTTGTTCAAGGGTAGAACATTATCTACTGAGTTAGTGGGTGATGTAGTATCACTAGTGAATTGTGCAGCATCATCACATGGCATTTCTGTTCCATCATTACACACATCTGCATCAACACTCGGTCCTACAAAAGATTGCGTAGGCTCCAATCGAAGTATTGATCCGCGCTTTGGAAGGACGAAGCTCGATCTTGCACGCTTTGGGGCTGGAGTTGGTCGCTGCTACTGATGAGGTTGGCAGGTCAGGAGTTGCTCTGCATGTGACGAGTCAGCCTTGCCCGTGTCTCGAAGGAACAAAGGCGGCATCTTGGATATAGGAAGGACATCTACCAAGCAAGCTGAAAGACATGGAGCATGGGAGAAGAGGAGCAAGGTGAAAGCAGTGAAGAAACGCACCATGATGGAGCACCATGCGGCAAAACAGATAAACCAAGCATAGGATGAGAGGAGAAGTGTGAAATCGAGAAAATACATGCACAAGAAGGGAGGAGCAGGCGGAGCACAGAGGGGACGAGCGTACGGGATAGAGAAGGCGCACCGGCTTGAGAAACGTAGGGGAATGAGAAAGAAGGCGTACGGGAGGAGAGAAACACAGGGGAATGAGAGTGAAGGTGCACAAGAGGAGAGAACAGAGGGGATTGAGAGATAAGGCGCAAGGGAGGAGATAAACTGAGGGGATTGAGAGAGAAGGGGCACGGTAGGAGAGAAACAGAGAGGAATGAGAGGGAATCAGTACGGGATAAATGAAACAAAGGGGAACGAGCGAGAATGAGCACGGGAGAAGGGGAAACAGAGGGGAGAGAGAGTGTTCGCGCACAGGAGGAGAGGATGAGGAATTGCAAACGAGAATGAATGAACTATGAATGAAGTGGGTACAAGTAATAACCCTAATTGGGTTGTACCCTTATGGGATACCCACTATAGCCTACACAAAAAGTATAAGCTATATTGGTTCTGACAAACCCCTATAGGCAAAGTGGGGGAGAACAAGGGTCACAAGACCAGTCAAGCAGGAAAGCAAAGCAGCTCAGGGTGGATCACAAAGTCACCACACATTCCAGAAACAAGTTCAAAGCCACACGGCCAGTTCACATGCAG
>CANXME010000425.1:0-100744 GCA_948144175.1 Closterium sp. NIES-65
GATTGTGTGGCAGCGGCGTTTGTTGGCTGAATCGGGGGAGAGCAGCAAGGACCTACCCCACTCTACTGTGACAGCCAGGGTGCCATCGCTCTTGCTAAGAACCCTGTGTTGCATGGCCTCACTAAGCACGTGAGGGTGAAGTGGCACTGGGACAATGAGCATGGTGGCCGCAGGTGAAGTTGAATTGCGCTACGTGAAGACGACGGGGCAGCCAGCTGACATGATTAACCAAAAGGCTGGTGGAGCAGCAGCATTGGAAGTGTTGCAAGCTAACTTGGATGGTGCTCTGATCTAAGAGAGCAAGATTATAGAGGCCAACGATCCAAGGGGGAGTTTGTTGGTGCAACCCTACGGTTTTGCACTCGGCTTGTTGTCCGTGCGCGTGCATGGGTGTGTGCATGGAGATGGAATGAGTGCATGAAAAAAAATATATATTTCATGCTTATAATAGTGTGTGAATGATGGTTCAGATGTCGAGTGTGTGTGTCAAAGTCAATAGCGAATTTATCGCTAGTCGCGTGTACGTGGTCATTTTGTGTGTCCCGTGCGGTTTCTACTTTGTCGTGCGCGGTTTTTATTTTGTCGCTTGTCGAACGTTCGGCGTGTCGCAGGTGTGTGGCAGCAAACCCATCAAGAACTCAAGGATGAGTTTGTGATGAAGAAACCGAGCCCTGGTGTCAACTTTCAAGTGATTGCGAAGCTCGCCAAAAGGGTACACCTCAAGAAATTGAAGATAGTTACATTACTTTGTGTAGTGTAACATTTCACTTGGTGTAGGCCCTAGTGAAGGGTAGTTTCGAGACCCTTCGTGGTTGGGGACAGTGTGGCACTGCTCCACATCACTGTACCTCGGCTCTTGGGGTTTGTAGGAGTTGGGAGTCATTCCCAACTCGTAAACTCTTCCTAACTCATTCTAGTGTTCTAAGACTATAGTGGCTGCCATAGTGCCGTTTGTTCGAACCGACGCTGTGTCGTCAATACTTGGTTAAATCATGCGATCTAAATTGCCTATTGTAGGCGACATTAAGACGCTCCAGCTTCAAGTTGAATCAGGTCATTTGAATTTGCGACCAGAACGCTATGAACGATTAAAGCCGCTGTGGAGAAATCCGACTGTGCACTCTATCTTTCGTTTTTAGGCACATTGAAGCCTACTGTGCCTATAACAGCTGCTGGCGGGGGGAAGCGGTGCGCAAGGCAGCCATGGTGACGGCGGGGAGGAGCTTCACTCATGACATTCAGACGGAGAAGTGGCGAGAAGATCGACTGGTGACGCACGGGCTGTACAGGTGAGAGTTGGCGGCGTGGACGGGGGCGCAGGTGGGGCTGGTGATGCTGGTGGTAGTGGGTGAGGCGGTGCACAAGGCAGCAATGGTGACGGTGGGGAGGATTTTCACACATGATAGTCAGACGGAGAAGCCGCGCGAGCACCGATTGGCCACTCATGGGCTGTACAGGTGGGCGCTGATTGATGATGGTCATGCAGTTATGGGCTGTACAGGAGGGAGTTGTTTGGGTGGAAGGTGTTGGGTTGGGTGCTTGTGTGTGCTCTTATGGTGCACCTGATAACAGCGATGGTGACAAGAGGGAGGAACTTTATCCATGACATTCAGGCTGCTCACACCTGGGTTGTATAGGTGGGCGTAGGTCGGGCGATCGTGTGATTGGTCGGAAGGAAGGGGTATGTGTGCTGATGTGGTGTGGTCCTCCTAGACGCACAAGAAGTGCAACCACTGTCACGAGCAGTGCAGGTGGCAGCTGTCTGGGCGTTAATGCAGTGAAGGAGTGTGACTCAGGCCTGACACCTCTTGGAAGGCAGCAGAGTGAACTATTGGGAGGAAAAAGACTTGATCATGCCTGGGTGTTGAGATGCCTATTTGCACGGGCGTGTCACTGTGGCTCCTCTGCCTGCATCGCCAGCACTGCATGCATGTGTGACCATCCCATGCCCTACCCGTGTTCCCCACGGTCCCATGGCAGGTGGGTGTGGCATCCGGGCTACACGGGGTGGTTCATGTGGAGCATAGCGACGCGGCTGCTGCTCGTCAACCCCCTCTGTACGCTCGCCTTTGCCCTCGTCTCCTGGCGCTTCTTCGCTGCGAGCATCCCATGAGTTTGTCCTCTTGCTTGAGTATGAATCCTGTGAGTTACTCTGTGGGCTCGGAGTCATCCCATGAATCACCCTGTGGACGTGAGTTACCCTGTGGGCTCAGACGGACTAGGGCAGGACCTGCGGTGCCGTGGGTTGCCCTCATCTCCTGGCGCTTCGTTGTCAATCCATTGAAATCTGACGATGCATTGACGCTGGAAGAGTTGCAATGCTGGAGGCTCGTCCAGAGTCCAGACCAGACACACTGTGACTCTCCATGCCCCTATTCCACATCCCCCAAACCCCGTCCCCATACCGTTGTTTCAAGTCCCCCTCATTCCCTTGCCCCCAATTCCCTTTTCCCCGTCGCCTTCACCTCTCCACCACCATTTCCCAATCCCTCTGCTACCGCGCCCCTCTCACCAGCAATCCTCCTTCCACTGCCCCATTCACCATTCCCATCCCATCCTTCTCTTCTACCATTCCTTTCATCTCCCCGACCGCCCCCCTCCCCCTCCTGCCCCCTTCTCTCCCCCCCTCCTCCTCGCAAACCCCCTCCACAGCTACAAGGAGTTATATCTGCACCAGTTCTTGGCTTCGAATACGTATAATTCGCCGCCTCTGTCGTCTGCCATTCTCTTTGTCTCATCTGCTCCCACACCCACCCATTCCCCACTTCTCCCCTCCCCCCCTTCCTTCCCCCAGCTACGAGGAGTTTTACCTCCACCAGTTCTTCGGACTTGAGTATGCTCGATATGCCATCCAATTTTCCCTTCAACTCATCATGCTATTTCCTCTGCTCCCGTGACCCTAACCCCCCCTCTTTCTCCCCACATCCCAGCTACGAGGAGTTCTACCTGCACCAGATCTTTGGCCTCGAGTACGCACGATACGCCGCCTCGGTGATGTCGGGCATCCCCTTTGTCTCGTGACGCCGGGCCTCCGCTCCCATTCCTTTCCTTGGAAGCAAGTAGCAGCACGGCACAGCACGGCATGAACGTTCCATGTTGAAAAGACCCTCAACAGCAGGGCAGAGCTTATTCAACCTGAGGCTCTGCAGAAGGGAATACATGCAGGTCCTTGCCAGTGCTTGGGATGCACCGACTGTGCTCCAGCCATGAGCAGCAAGCAGCAGCGTACCAGTTTGGAGCCGATGACAGCTATCTGATTCCGCTTGAGTCTTTTGTCTGAAGTAGCCGAGTTGTCAGTAACGTTATGATCAATACAGAACTATGTTTAACTACAGGGCTGGCTGACAAAAGTTATATTTAGCAAGCATTTTTTTCCATTTGCGTGTGTGTTAGGGCCTTGAATTCACTTTTAGGGATGTTGATGCATCAGGGTCCCTATTTGAAAAGGGCTGAAAATCAGTATTCTTAAAACAAAAAGTCTGAATTTCCAGGGTTTCAGAAAAAAGAGCCTGATTTTCACCCACATGATATCTTGGATACAGAGCTTACCAAGGATACAGTATCAGCCGTGATCGAAATGCAAAGCGCGGGAAAGCTTCAAACGGTTACCGAACCGCGTACGGTTATCGAACCGCACGGTTGCAAACCCGCACGATCGTGAGGCGCGCTGCAAGTCTAACATATGCTCCTCTTCAGGCCGCTTGGCATACTGAGCGAGTTGGCTCGAAATGTAAGACAAGTCAAGCCCGCATATCACTGCAGCGAAGAGGAGACGGCCGAGTTGCTGCTGGTAGAGCTGATTGATGTCCGGAGTGGTTGAGTGGGATTGTGTTGGGGTTGTTGGGGATGGCGGGAGAGCGATAAGGGGTGGAGATGTTTGCAGGTTCGATGTTGAACTTTGCGGAGAAGGAATCAGCGTACTTGGCGGCGGAAAGGTGAATGGCGTCAGCAGCGTAAGAGATGTTGAGGCCCAGGAATTGAGTGACCTGATCGGTGCTGGTGATTTCGACGCGGTTGCTGAGGTTTTTCTCAAACTGCGCGATGAGTTCGTTGCTGGTGCCGGTGTAGAGAAAATCATCCACGTACGCCGTTAGTAGGATGTAATATCCGCGGTAGTGAAGGTGGTACATGCCAGGATCGTGGGGCAGCTAGATGAAGCCACTATCGAGGAGGATTTGATGGAGATGCTGCCGCAAGAGGCGTGGTGCCTGATTGATGCAGTACAGCGTTTTCTTGAGCTGACACATGCGGTCGTTGCCGTCGCCGTAGGTGTGAGGCTGCTCAACGAAGATGAGAGCATCGACTGGCGCATAGAGGAAGGCATTTTTCACATCGATTTGACGAAGTGGGAGATGCTTCGCGGCGGAGATGGCGAGGAGGATGCGGACGGAGGTTTGGCGGCTGACGGGTGCGAAGGTTTCATCAAAATCAACACTGTGACGTTGATCAAAGCCCCGCACGACCTAGCAAGCTTTAAAGCGTTCGATGGTGCCGGCAGCGGCAGTATTGACGTGGAAGACCCATTTGCCGGAAAGGACACGTCTCCCCTTCAGCGCGGCGTGGTGAGCGAGGACCCTATGTCGCGGGCTTCGAGAGCAGCGACTTCAGCATCCATAGCGTCGCACCATTCTGTGGCATAGGGACCTGTGAGGGCTTGGCGTAGGGTTTTGGGTTCAATCGCCTTTGGTGGACGGGAGACAGCCTTGTGAAGGCCAAGGATTGAAGTCCTGAGAGGCCGGGGTTATGCCACTGATCCCTGGTGACTTCCACCACATCGTCGTCAGAGTTGTGGCCGCTGGAAGGAGCGGGGCTGAGGAGGGAGTCACGCGAGGAATCGATTGGAGGCGCTATCCTCGTCGTCGTCTTTGTCGCCCCATGGGCGAGGGCCAGGATGGGGATTCGTTGGATCCCGACCCGCGAGCGCTGCCTCTACTTCGTCTTCGGGGGTAGCGAAGCTGCGTGGTGGGCGCTCGTAATCCGTGATGTTGTGTTCTCCCCAGGTGCGGTGAGCGTGGCGGTCGCACTGGAACTTGCGGACGGTGAGATTTTTGTAGAATATGACGTCATAACAACGACCGTTCGCGAGGTGTCGTGGTCGAGGATGTTCCAGGCGTGGTGTTCGAAGCTAATGCTGAGATGCACGCCCGAGCAGGCACGGCGTTCGAACTTCCCCGTGGTTGCCGCTGCTGGCCGATACTGCACCATGCATTCCCAGATGTAGAGCATGGAAATGTCACCCTTGTCGCCGGTGAACTTGAGGTGAGGGGAGAGGTTATCAATGTTGGCGGTGGTGCTGTGCAGGTAGTGGAGACGGACAGCGTGATGCATGGCGTAACGCCTGTACTTCACGACAATGTCGCTCTACTGCAGGAGGGCGTGAACTTTGGTCATGAGTGTGCGGTTGGTGCGTTCCGCGACGCCTTGCTGGGGATGTGCGTAAGGGAGGGAGAGCTTGTAGGTTATTCCCTTCTCTTGCAGGTATGCCGCCAGCTTGTCGCTCTTGAACTCTACTGCGCAGTCGGTTTGCCAAAAGTTGAGGGTGCACCTTGACTGGGTCTCTGCGTTGGTGTGCCAGACTTTGAAGATGTTATACGCCTTGCTCCTGTAAGAGACATTGGCCACCCAGGCGAAGCAGGGATGGGCGCTGACAAGGGTGAGGGTGTATTCCTCACTGCTGATGCCGGTCTGGGTGAGGACGAGAAAGTCGCTGTAAACTTCCTGGAGTTTCTCGGAGCGGTTCGTTCTGGGCTCGAGGAGCTTGAAGGGCTGGTGAGTCGGTGCAGCTTCATGGCAGATAGTGCAGTTGGTGCGACGATTGGTGTTGACGGGGACACGGGTTTCGTCAGGGCGGAGAAGCGTTCCAGGAAGGAATACGTGAGCGTGGATGCAGTTGTTGAGAACTTCCTGGGAGGGGTGACCAAGGCGTTTGTGCCAAAGGTCAGGGGGAGTGCGAATGGCAGGTGAGCGCGCATAAAGGCTAGCAGTTCGGCAGTGTTGGTGGGAGGTAGCTGAGGGATTGGCTGTGGCGAGATGTAGAGGCCGAGCCAGAATGAGATCACGAGCAGTGAGCGGGAGAGTTGGTTCGGCTGTGGTGATTGCAGCGAGTGGTGTTGGGAGATTGTCTATGTCTGCCGTGCCTTCAGAGAGGACAGTACGAGGGACGTGATGTGGGGGTGGACCATGAATGGGAGAGTGGGAGGATCACTTGGTCCAATGTGCGTGGATTCAGTGGGAAGAGGATTGTGAGGGTAACGGCTGTACGGAAGGATAGTCTCGCGGTCAGTGGGAGGCGTGGAGGGGGGTGGACCCCAAAAGTCACTGGATGGTGAGAGGTTCGAGGGAGGAATGCGGGGGAAGCTTCGTGGAATTCCTGCCAGGATTCTCATTGATAGCGTGTCAGAAGACTAAGCGAGAATGAATGCACTGAACAGAAATGTGGTACAAGTACTAACCCTAATTGAGTTGTACCCTATATGGGCTACCCCACTACAGCCAACACAAAACACACAACATAACAATTTGACACACCCCCATTAGGCAAAACACCCCCATAGGCAAAGTGGGGGAGAACAAGGGGTTACAAGACCAGTCAAGAAAAACAAAGCAAGCTCAGGGTGGATTACGAAGTCACCACACATTCTGAGCACAAGCAAGCGGCCACAAGGCCAGTTCACATGCAGAGTTTTATAAATGAGAACAAGCAGTACAGTGATCACAACCTAGCAAGTGGAAGCATGCAGGTATATATATATATATACATATATATATATATCACAGTACAAGCAAAGTCACCAAGTGAGCAAGTGAGACAAAGCAGGCAGAAGGCCAAGTGAGGCACAGAAACGCTGATAATCACCAGACTGAAGTGCCTTGGTGAATATATCAGCAGTGTTGGCCCGAGTGGCCACGTAAGCAAGATGAAGCTGACCACGCTGCTGCAATTCTCGGACAAGGAAGTAACGCAGAGCGATGTGCTTCATCGTGTGCTCCAGTCTGTGCTCATGACACAAGGCAATCATGGCCTTGTTGTCTACGTACAGAACTGGAGGAAAACGAGGCGCCTCTCCCAAGTCGGTCAGCAGGTAGGTGAGCCAGCGTAACTCCTGTGCAGCCACGGCCTCTGGTAGATCTTAGCCTCACAACTGGAACTAATAACAGAGGACGAGCGGGTAGACCGCCAAGAAACATAACTGGAGCCAAGGCTGAAGGTGTAACCCTCTGATGACCGCTGCGTAGCCAAGTCTTCAACCCAAGAAGCGTCTGCGTGTCCAGTGAGGACAACTGGACCCTGTCCTCCAAGCACAAGCCCCATGCCCGATGTACTGCACAAGTAACGCAACACCCTCTTAGCGGCCTCCCAGTGCTCTGGTCGATGTCTCCCAAGTGCAACGTAGTATGTCCGGATGCTAAGAGGGTACGCAAGGTTAGGTCGAGTGCAGGTCATCAGGTGCATGAGGCAGCCCACAAGCTCTGGATACGGGCCACTCGGCTCTATGGACTCGTCCGAAGGTGGAGCTGAGAGCGAGTGACCGGTAGGCAGAGGAGTGGACTGTGGCAAGGAGAACAGGAAGCCGAAGCGCTGAAGGACCTGGTGCACCATGTGTGACTGAGTCAGGGTGATGGTGCGCCGTAATCTGAGTAATCTGCATGCCAAGATAGCTGCGCAGCTCACCCAGGTATGTGCATGTGTGTCTCTTCTGCAGCTCCGACTACACAAGGTCCAGTGCCTCAGTGTCAGCAGTGGCAAAAACCAAGTCGTCGACGTACATGAGGATGTAGAACAGCGGCAGGGAAGTGTCGGTGCGCTGAAACAGCGACGGGTCAGCAGTTGAAGGAGCAAACCCAAGAGCCGCAAGTGTAGTCCTCACTGTGTCGTGCCACTCACGAGGCGCCTGGCGGAGACCGTAGACTAGCCGCCGGAGGCTCCACTGGGTACCAGCAGGAAACGACCCAGTGAAGCCAGGTGGGTAGCGCAGCCAGATCTCCTCGTGTAGGCTGCCCTGTAAGAAAGCTGTGCTGAAGTCAAGAGAGTGAAGCTTGTAGCTACGCTGAGCGGCGACGTGCAGCAGCACCCGAAGAGTAGTCATCTTCGGGTTAGGGGAGAAGTTCTGGAAGAAGTCGACTCCGTGTCGCTGACTAAAGCCTCCTGCAACGTAACGCGCCTTGAAGACAGGCAGAGAACCCGGCGGCCGCTTCACCCTGAAAATCCACATGCCATCGACTATGTTCGCCCAAGAGGGGGAATTTCGTTGACGTAAGTGCCTGTGGACTTCCACGATGCCATCTCTGCGTCCATGGCTGTCTGCCACTGAGAGGAGTAGGGATCCGTAATCGCCTCTGCATAAGAGCGCGGGGTTGGGATGTCTGGTGCATCCGGGTCTCCCTCTGGTGCAAGCAGCATGGCCACGAGATGAGGTACAGCAGTTGCAAGACACTCAAAGTCCTCCTGTCTGTCCTCAAGGACGTCCGTGCCAAGAGCACACTCACCCCCGACAGACGGAGGACAAACAGACTCAGACTCAGCAACAAGACTAGCGGCGTAGTCAAAACGACACGTAGCAGCAAAGTCAACAAGCTTAGCAACTAGGGCGGACGCAGCAACAGACCCAAATGAAGGGTCGGTGTAAATTGTGGCTAGAAGACAGGTGACAGTAGGACTTGCAGCAGGAGAGGATGCAGGAGGAGACGGCAGGGGGACACACTGTGGAAAAGAGGAAGGACGAATGGTGTGTGCCGGGGACAGGAGGATAACGCTGACGCGGAACACGACGACCAGTGCGAACAGCGCGAACAGGCGAGGCAGGACGAGACGTAGGCTCACCACGCTCTGTAAGACCTCCGGTCTGCTCAGTGTAAGGAGAAGGAGCAGGAAGTGGGGAGGCTGGCTGTAACTGCGGCTACGACTGGTCAGGCGGTGGACACAGTAAGGGAGGAGTAAGGTTAGTAGAAGACGGGAGACCAAGAACCTGCTGAAGCAGTGGAACGAAGTACGGTCGCGGGAGTTAACGGGCCCTCGCTTGGGCAACGCTGACAACTTGGTTGGATGTATGGGATTAGCAGCCGGCCGTTCATTGTGGAAGAGCTTCTCGACAGGCTTCGTCGAGCTGCCGGGGACCGCTGTGGTGTTACTGTCGACCAGGGAGCTCGACAGCTGCAACTGACTGATCTAGGCGACGGGTGGGCTGTCGACCAGGAGGGGCAGTTCGACCAGGAGGTCGACAGTATCAAATTATATGTTTAATGTTATCTAGGCTGTAGTGGGTTTAGCCTTAGGGGGTACAGAATTTTTCTCGTCACTTCTTTGTATCCCTCTCCTTGCCCTAATCTCCATCACACCTTCATACTATTCTCATATGGATTAAGAGCTAGGACATTCCTAGCCTAGGACGAACTTTTTTTAGGGCCCACCGTTAAACCTTCTGTGTTCCTGCCCGAATCGCGTTCTCTTCATTTTTTTCTGCCCGAAATGCGCCCTTAGGTGCATTGATTTTCGCTGCCCCGCGGCCCTGGCCTGTCCTGTCGCTCGTAGCCTGCGAGTAGCCCGTACAGCCCCCGTCTGGCCTTTGCGCCGCCTGTACAACCCGCGCCACGCCCGCGCGTGGCCCGTATAGCCTACGTTAGGCCCGCGCGCGGCCCGTACAGTCAGCGCTAGGCGTTCGCGCAGCCCATACAGGCCACGTCAGGACCGCGCGCGACCAATACAGTCCGCGCTAGGCATTCGCACAGCCCGTACAGGCCACGTCAGGCCCGCTCGCGGCCAGTACAGCCCACGCCAGGCCTGCACGCTGCACTGCGCCTGTGCTGCTGCTCTACCGCTGCTGCTATTTGCTGCAGCAGCTCTTACTTGCTGCCACTGCTGCTACTTGCTGCAACTCCTTCTACTTGCTGCCGCTGCTACTACTTGCTGCAGCTGCTCCTACTTTCTGCCGCTGCTGTTACTTGCTGCAGCTGCTCCTATTTGCGTGCCGGCTGCTGCTACTATGTGCTGCTACTGCTCCACCACTGAGCACGAGCCGTGCAGCTCTTTCATAACCGCGCCACCCAGCCCGAACTGCAACTACTGCTGCTACAGCTAGTGCTACTGTTGCTACTGTAACTATTGCTGCTATAGCTAGTGCTAACCTGTTGCTGCTGCTCGAGTAGCAGCAGTTGCAACACCTGCCGTCGCGGCCCTGCCCTACAGCACCTTTCGTCGCGGACCTGCCCTGCCTTGTTGCAGCTGCCGTCACGGCCCTGCCCCGCCATGCCGCAGCTGCCATTGCGGCCCTGCCCCGCCCTGCAGCAACTGCCGTCGCGGCCCTGCCCCGCCCTGAAGCAGCTGCCGTCGCGACCCGGCCCCGCCCTGCACCAGCTCCCGTGGAGCCCCCTACCGCGGTCGCGGCCCTGCCTCTTCAGCAGCTGCCGCGGAGCCCCCGCCCTGCAGCTATAGCGGCCCCGCCGTCGCCGCCATCGTGCGCGTGTCCTTCCCGCCATTGGTGAGCACTGCCCTACCCGCGCTGCCACTGCTGCTACTGCTGCTACTGCTATTACTGCTGCTACTGCTATTTCTATTGTTAGTGCTGCTCCTGGTGTGGCCAGATGCAGCTCCAGAGCCGTCCGCGTGAGCCCCTCATGCCCTAGCAGCTTTGTGAGTGGTACGCTGGTTGGGGTTGTAGGGATGGCCGCGCTGCTACTGCTACTACTGCTGCTCCTGGCGGTGGCCAGATGCAGCTCCAGCGACGTCCGCGTGAGTCACCCTCGCCCAAGCACCTTCGTGAGTGGTACGCTAGTTGGGGTTGTAGGGGTCGCCGTAGTGGGAGTCGTCCTGGAGTGGGTAGTTCGGGAGCTTCTTGTAGTGGCCAGGTGCAGCTGCAGCGTCGTCCGCGCGAGACCCTTTTGCCCCAGCAGCTTCGTGAGTGGTACGCTAAGAGTAGAGGGTCACGGAGTACTGCCCGCTGCCAATACATCATTCGCACAGGTGTCCAGACTGGTTAGCCTTGCGGGACGGTTAGTCACACGGAGTCCCGCTGCTTCTCCCGTCTGAGCGACGCTTGGCGTACAGAGTTTGGCGACGACGTTGAGCTCCCCGACTAGATGGAGCTGCTTAGGCAGAGGGTAGATATCTTTGCTCTTGACTATGATGCTATCCTTACTGCCATGTATGCATTGTCTACTAGTGCCGAGGGTGCCTGTCACCTGTGTGTGCCGCCTGACCCCGATATCCAGTCTGATTCTCTAGGTGCTGGTGAGGCTGCTGCTCTAGGTGCTGGAGCGTCTCCTGCTCTAGGTGCCGGTGCGGCTGCTGCTCTTGATGCTCGTGCGTCCCTTGCTCCAGGTGCTGGTGAGTCTGCTCTCTCTGGTGCTGCGCCTGCTGCGGTCTTGCACACCTTCACTCTTGACTCAGGGACTTCCCGCTCCTTCTTTCGCGACTGCACCACATTCACGCCACTTAGTCGGCCAGTTGCAGTCTCCCTGGCTGACCCCTCTGGGGGTCCAGTCCTTGCCCACTACTCCACCGTTCTGTCGTGTCCGGCCGCCCCGTCTGGCTCGCTGTCAGGTCCTTACCTCCCCTCGTAATCTACGAACTTGGTGAGTGGAGATGACCTCCAGGATGGCTGGGTTGACCAGTTCACGCCTACGAGTCAGCGAGTGACTCACTGTACGTGTGCTCGGACGGGCCGACACCTGGCCACTCTCACTCGTTAGCCTGGCTCGAGCCTTTACACACTGACTACCGTGTCTCCTCCAGTTGCTGACTCTGCTCAGGTAGCCGCGTCTGGTCAGGTGTTTGCTTCCGCGTCCCAGTCTGGTCCTGAGTTTGCCCCCTGCTTGTGTCGCCACTTGTCGCACGAGGCTCTTCTCTGGCACCACCGCTTTTGTCACCCCTCCCTGCCTCGTCTCCAGGGCATGGCCTCCCGTGCCCTTGTCACTGGTCTTCCCCGGTCTCTCCCTCCCTATCCCCCGGGGCCTGCCCCTACCTGCATTCCCTGTGTTGAGGGGCGGCAGCGCGCCGCTCCTCACTCCTCCGAGTTCCCTCCGACAGAGGCTCCCCAGCAGACTCTTCACATGGACGTGTGGGGCCCAGCCCGCGTCCACGGACAGGGTCACGAGCGTTACGTTCTGCTGGTGGTTGACAACTACCCGCGTTAAACCACAGTCTTCCCCTTGCGCCGCAAGGGTGAGGTCACTGAGGTGCTCATCGACAGGATCCACGCTGCCCCTCGCCAGCTCAGCGAGAGTTTCGGCTCGGACCTTCCTGTTCTGCGTCTGCACTCCGACAGAGGTGGAGAGTTTTCCTCCGACCTTCTGCGGGCCTTCTGTCGGGCCGAGGGCATCCGCCAGACGTTCACGCTTCCGGCCTCTCCGCAGAAAAATGGGATTGTTGAGCGCCGCATTGGCATGGTCATGGAAGTCGCTCATACGTCCATGATTCATGCGGCTGCTCCCCATTTTCTGTGGCCGTTCGCGGTTCAGTACGCGGCGCATCAGATCAACCTCCAGCCCCGGGTCTCCGTGCCGGAGACCACACCTACTCTACAGTGGACGAGGAAGGTTGGCGATGCGTCTGCGTTCCGGGTCTGGGGATCTCGAGCTTTTGTCCGCGACTTGTCTGCGGACAAGCTGTCCTCCCGTGCTGTTCCCTGCGTCTTCCTTGGCTTCCCCCCTGACGCACCTGGTTGGCAGTTTTACCACCCCACCTCGCGCCGTGTTTTGTCCTCTCAGGACGTCACGTTTGACGAGTCGGTTCCTTACTACCGTCTCTTTCCCTATCGCACTGCTCCCCTCCCCCCGCCGCCGCTCTTCCTCACGCCAGGTCCTCCCCAAGTAGACCCCCCCCCCCCTCAGGGTCCTGCCCCCTCAGGGGTGTCCCAGGTCACGCAGTCGAGCCTGTCGAGGTAGCTGTTGACTTTGTTGCAGATAGAGGTGCTGAGCCTGCACGTAAAGGGTCTGGGGGTGCTGAGCCTGTGGGTGCTGAGCCTGGGGGTGCTGAGCTAGGGGGTGCTGAGCCTGGGGGTGCTGAGAGTGGGGGTGCTGAGAGTGGGGGTGCTGAGACTGGGGGTGCTGAGCCTGGGGTTGTTATATCTGGGGGTGCGGAGCCTGAGGGTGCTGAGCCTGCTCGTGTGGAGTCTGGAGTTGCTACGTCCCGTCGTGAGCCGCTCTCCCCGCAGCAGCTGCGCGAGTGGTTCGCTCGGCGCTGGAGCCGTGATGCTGGAGCTGGTGGTGCTGCAGGCGCTGGAGGTCCTGCTGTTGCTCGAGCCACTGGGGGGTCTGGAGCCGCTGGGCTCGGAGGTGCTCGTACTGGAGGTACTGGAGCTACTGGGCCCGGTGGTGCTGCTGGAGCTAGTGCTGCTGGGACTACTGGAGCTGGCGGTGCTGCTGAAGCTCGTGCTACTGGGGCTGCTGGAGCTGGTGCTGCTGGAGGTGCTGGCCCTGGCGCTACTGGAGCTGCTGGGGTTTCTGGTGGACTTGCTGGAGCTGGAGCTGCTGGGGGTGCTGGAGTTGGAGGTACTACTGACGCTGGTGGTACTGCTGGAGTTGGAGCTGACGCTAGGGGTACTGGTGCTGTCCCTGCTGGTTCTGGAGGTGCTGCGCGGCCGCGTCCGTACTACGTTCCGCTCCTTCAGCAGGTTCTTGGTCTCCCGCCTTCTACTGGTCCTGCTCCTCCCTAAGAGTGTCCGCCGCCTGTCCCGTCACAGTTGCTGTTACAGCCTGCCTCCCCACTACCTGCTCCCTCTCCTTACACTGGTCCGAGTGGAGGTCTTGCTGAGCGTCGTGAGCCTGAGTCTCGTCCTGCGTCGCCCGTTCGCACTGCTCGTGCTAGTCGTCGAGTTACGAGTCAGCGTGCTCCTCCTGTCCCCGGCACGCACCAGATGGCACTTCGTCTGTCCAATGCTCCACAGCGTGTCCCTCTGCCGTCTCCTCCCGCGTCCTCCCTTGCTAACGGTCCGGACTCTAAGTCTGACTCTCTTCGTGCTCCCAGTCCTACTGTCCCGTGTCTCCTGGCCACTATTGTCACTGCCGCCGTTCTACATCCTCCTGTACGTCGACGACTTGGTCTTTGCTACTACTGACACTGCTGGACTCGCCCACGTCAAGTCAGAGCTGCAGAAGAGACACATGTGCAGAGACCTGGGTGAGCTGCGCAGCTATCTTGGCTTGCAGATCACTCGAGACAGAGCACGGCGCACCATTACTTTGACTCAGTCACACATGGGGCAGCAGGTCCTTCAGCGCTTCGACTTCACGTACTCCTCGCCTCAGGCCACTCCTCTATCTTCTCGCCACTTGCTCTCAGCTCTGCCTTTGGATGAGTCCGTAGAGCCGAGTGGCCCATACCTAGAGCTTGTTGGCTGCCTCATGTACCTGATGACCTGCACTCGACCTGACCTGGCATACCCTCTTAGCATCTTGGCACGCTATGTTGCTCCTGGGAGACACAGACCGGAGCACATGGCTGCAGCGAAGAGGGTGTTGCGCTACTTGTGCAGTACGTCGGACATGGGGCTCGTGCTTGGAGGGCGCAGTCCAGTGGTTCTCACTGGGCACGCGGACGCTTCTTGGGCTGACGACCAGGCTACGCAGCGGTCGTCACAGGGTTACACCTTCAGCCTTGGTTCCGGCTCTGTTTCGTGGCGGTCTACCCGCTCGTCTTCCGTTCTCAGCTCCAGTTGTGAGGCTGAGATCTACACAAGGGCCATGGCTACACAGGAGTTACGCTGGCTCACCTACCTACTGATTGACCTGGGAGAGCCGCCTCGTTCTCCTCCAATTCTGTACGTAGACAACAAGGTCATGCTGGCTTTGAGTCGAGAGCACAGACTGGAGCACAGAACGAAGCACATTGCTCTTCGCTACTTCCTTGCTCGTGAGCTGCAGCAGCGTGGTCAACTGCGCCTTGCTTACGTGGCCTCTCGGGCCAACACTGCTGATATCTTCACCAAGGCACTTCAGCCTTGTGATCATCAGCGCTTTTGTACTATGCTAGGTCATGTGCCTCTTGGCCTCACTTGCTCACTTCTTGACTTTGCTTGTACTGTGATCTATATATACCTGCACCTGCATGTTTACCCTTGCTAGATTGAGATCACTGCCTTACTTGTTCACCTTGATATACAACTCTTCTTGTGAACTGGCCCTGTGGCCTTGTGCTTGTGCTCAGAATGCGTGGTGACGTTGTGATCCACCCTGAGCTTGTTTTGCTTTGTTTCTTCTCTTGACTGGTCTTGTGACCGTTTATTGTGTTGGCTATCCCCGAGTTCGCCTATGGGGGTTTGTCAAATTATACGTTTAATGTTATCTAGGCTGTAGTGGGTTTAGCCTTAGGGGGTACAGAATCTTGCTCGACACTTCTTTGTATCCCCCTCCTTGCCCTAATCTCCATCACACCTTCATACTATTCTCACAGACGGAGCAGTCTGTCAACCTGCAGCTCGCCTGGGAGCAGTATGTCGACCTGCAGTTCGTCCGGGAGGTCGACGGAGCAGTCCGTCGACCTGACAAGTGAGCAGCGGTCAACGAGGGGAGCTCGACGACAACCGCTGACTTTTCTGGTCGACGGAAGTTGTCTATTGACCAGGGGGTAGCTCGATGGGAGCTGTGACCAGGGGAACTTGGTGGTCGACCAGAGGGACCCGGTGGTCGACCAGAGGTAGTGGTGGTCGACCGGAAGCTCCTGGTGGTCGACCAGGTCGACCGGGTATCCTGTTCGACGATTTTTGCGGAGGCACGTGAACGTCGTCGAGGTTGCGATGGCGAAGGCGACTGCGGGTTGGTATCCCGAAGTCAATGTGGCTCGTAGCCGACGGATGCCCGACGAGGCAAGTCGGGCCAATCGTCTGCGCGCACCTGTGAGTGTGCGCACTGCTGTGTTCTACGGGGCAACGCTGAGACAGCCACTCTGCTGCAGCGTTGGCACGCAGTCGACCTGCTCTGTTGGCAAGTCGCCTTTCCGCTGTGCTCGCGCAGCTCCTCTATGCAACGCTGGCAGGCGGTCAACCAAGCTGTGCTGGCGGTCGACCAGGCAAGCTGCAGGGTTGCTAGTTGCCTGATGTAGTCATTCTGTCATTGCTTGTTTTATCATTATGTAATTTCAACTTTGCCTAGTGGAAACTCTTGCCAATTTTCTCCCGTGAATGCGCAAGTACTAAGGAACTAAGCAAAGCTACGATCACTCCTAGTAGTTTGTGCCAACCCCCGTGGTCTAGCTCACTACCTTTGCCAACCCCCGTAGTCTAGCTACAATCTCTCCGTAGCGGCCGCACAGTGCCTCCAGAACCAGCACCAACAGCACCAGCACCCCCAGGGCCAGCGCCTCCAGCCCCGGGGTCTCCAGCTCCAACGCCTGCAGCACCACCAGCGCCAGCAGCTCCAGTACCTCCAGCAGCTCCAGCTCCAGCGCCTCCAGCTCCAACTCGTGCAGCACCCCAAGCTCCAGCAACTCTAGTACCTCCAACTCCAGCAGCTCCAGTACCGCCAGTACGAGCACCTCCGGGACCAGCGGCCCTAGCAACTCCAGCACCTCCAAAACCAGCAGCTCCAGCACCTCCAGGTACAGGGCCTCCAGCGGCAGGCTCCCCGGCTCAAGCAGCGCCACTCCGAAGGCTCCATCGCCGAGCAAACCACTCGCGCAGCTGCGGTGGAGAGAGAGGCTCCTGCCGTAACAAGGCACCCGGAGGACCTCCAATAGACAAGGTACCTCCAGGCTTAGGACGCTCAGGCTCAGCACCCCCAAGCTCAGCACCCCTAGGCTCCGCACGCTCAGGCTCAGCACCCCCAGGCTCTGCACCCTCAGACTCAGCAACCCCAGGCTCAGCACCCCCAGGCTCCGCACGCTCAGGCCAACCATGTCAGAATCCCAGGCACTAACCACTAGGATAAATGGGGTTTTTTGTGTAGTGGGTAAGTGCGCCCATAACCCCCCAGGCCGACGTGCCTGTAACCCTTCCCTAGGATCAATCAGGTATCTCCATTGGACCTCTTGTCAGATTTATATGACATAGCTACTGTAGGCTATAGTGGGGAAGCACATATGGGGTACAAATTTCTAGGGTTTGTACTTGTACCCAACTTTCACTTAGTCATTTTCATTCCTCGTTTCTTCTCGTGGTATCGAGCAGGTTCCCTAGTGGGAACGATTCCTAGGGCCCACCACCACGAAATTTTTTTTCCTGCCCGGAGCGCGCTTCGCTCCGGCCCGAGTCGCGCCCCGTGTGCTCTCCCTACCGTCGCGCCCTTGCTAGGCCCCTCACGGCCCCGTCGCGTCACCCTTAGCGGCCCTCTCACGGCTCCCTAGCATCGCCCTTACGGCCCGTCGCGCCGCCCTTATGGCGCGTCGCGCCGCCCTTACGGCCCGTCCCGCCTGTCGTGCCGCCCTTACAGCCCCTCGTGCCGACCTTACGGCTCGTCACGCCCGTCGCGCCGCCCTTACGACCCCTCGTGCCGCCCTTACGGCTCCTAACGCCGCCCTTACGGCCCATCGAGCAGCCCTTACGGCCCCTTACGGCCCCTCACGCTACCCTTACGGCCCCTCCCGCCGCCTGTCGGCCCCTTACGGCCCCCCTCGCGGCCCCTCGAGCCGCCTTCCGCGGCCTCCTCACGGCCCGTCGCCGCCCTCGGCGGCCCCTCTTGCTGCCCTTCACGGCCCCTCCGCCGCCCTTCGCGGCCCCTAGCGGCCGGCCGCCGCCGTCCCTGAGACAGAAGCCGCCGCCGTCTCTGCAGCAGCAGTCGCCACAGCTCCTGCAACTGCTGCCGCGGTCGTCACCAGCCACACCAGCCGCTGAGCCGCCCAGCAGCCGAGCAGCCGAGCCGCCGAGCCGCCGAGCCGCTTAGCAGCCGAGCCGCCGAGCCGCCTAGCAGCCGAGCCGCAGAGCCGCCCAGCAGCCGAGCAGCCGAGCCGTAGAGCCGCCAAGCCGCCCAGCAGCCGAGCCACGGAGCCGCTCAGCAGCCGAGCCGCCGAGCCGCCCTGCAGCCGAGCCGCCGCAGTCACTACCTCGGCCCGTTCCCCCTGCCTGGTAAGAACAGCGCTTCTGCCACTGCACTGCCCTACCCTGCTCCTCTCTCTGCTGGTCTACTGCTGTCATGGCCACCCCCAGCGTTCTCACCTTTGACGTTGAGGGTCGGGCCATTGACTTTGACGTCTGGGTAGATGACCTGCAGCTTTTCCTACAGTGCGATAGGGCAGACGGTCTCTCCCTCTTTGACCTCACTTCTGGTGCCTCTCCTACCCCTGCTGCTGATGCTGACGCCACTGTTCGCTCACAGTGGGCCACACGCGATGCTGCTGCACGTCTTGCTGTGCGTCGCCACTTGCCTACCTCTGAGCATGCGCACTTTAGCCAGTAAAAGAGTGCTCAGACCTTGTACGATGCTGTAGTTGCACGCTACTCCTCCCCTGCCACTGCTGCACTGAGCCGCCTCATGCTACCGTACCTCTTCCCTGACCTTGCTGCCTTTCCCACAGTCACTGACCTTATTTTTCACCTCTGCACTAGTGACACTCGCTACCGCGCTGCGCTTCCTACTGAGTTCTACGCCAAGAACCACCCCCCCATGTACTCTCTCCGCGTAGTCAGGGACCACTTCCTCTCAGTTTGCCCCACCACTCTCACTATTGACCTCCTCGAGAAGGCCCTCCTAGCAGCAGAGAAGAGCATAGTCGCTGTAGGAGCCTCTCGTGGTGGCCCTCGCACCCCCATCTTAGAGGGGTGTTCCCCCTCCCCCCTGTTGCCCTCTGTTGCCTTTGCTGTTGCGGCCGACTTGGTTGGTTTCGAGTCGGTCGGTGCGGCGTCTACCCCTAGCGGGAGATGCCGCCCTGGCAAGGGCAAGGGGGGCAGGGGCGCTGGAGGAGCTAGCGGGGGCGGTGGAGGCGGCGGTGGAGGCAACGGAGGGGGTGGGGGTTGGCGGGGCTGGAGGCGTCGGTGGCGGCAGTGGAGGCGGAGGCGGAGGCGAGGCGGCGGTGGCGGTGGAGGAGGTGGAGGTGGCGGAGGTGGCGGCGGAGGTGGAGGCGGCGGCGGAGGAGGTGGAGCTGGTCGGGGTTGCGCTGCGCAGAGGGTCGGCTCCGGTGGTGGTCAACGCCAGCAGAAGCAGCAGCAGCAGCAGGGCACTCGTGACATCCTCCCCCCTCAGCAGCTCCGTGAGTGGTACGCTGCATGCCAGCGGGGTGGGGGTACTGGTCCGTGCACCTACGTCCTACGCACTGACGACTGCGCGGGTGAGCAGTGCGGGGGTGCGCACTCCACCCAGCGCTGCTTTGGCCGCCTTACGGATGCTTGGCGTCACCAGATCCCTGAGGCCACTGAGATCCCTCGTTGGGGCGAGCTGTCTAGGGCGGGAGTAGCTATCATTGACCTTGACTTTGATGCTATTCTTGCTGCCATGTATGCTGTGACTATTAGTGATGAGGGTGACTGTTACCGGTGTTTTCCGCCCGACCCAGGCATTGAGACTGCTGCTCTAGGTACAGGTGAGGATGCTGCTCTAGGTGTTAGCGAGGCTACTGCTCTAGGTGCTAGTGCGACTGCTTCCTCAGGTGCTGGTGAGTCTGCTCTCTCAGGTACTGCGTCGGCTTCGGCCTCCCTCACCTTCACCCTTGACTCGGGGGCTTCTCTCTCCTTCTTTCGAGACCGCACCACACTCACGCCGCTTGGTCGGCCAGTTGCAGTCTCTCTGGCAGACCCCTCTAGGGGTCCTGTCCTTGCTCACTTCTCCACTGTCCTTCCGTGAACGGCAGCTCCCTCTGGCACCCTGTATGGTCTCTACCTCCCCTCGTTCTCTACGAACTTGGTGAGTGGTGCTGACCTACAGGATGGGGGTGTTCACCAGTTCACTCCTGCGAGCCAGCGGGTGACCCACTGCACGGAGGCTCGGACGGGCCGACACTTGGCCACGTTTACACGTTGACCGGGGTCGAGCCTGTACACACTGACCACTGAGTCTCCTCCAGTCACTTCATCTGGTCAGGAAGCTGCGTCGGGTCAGGTGTTTGCTGCAACGTCCAGGTCTGGTCCTGAGTCTGAACCCTGCTCGTGTCGCCTCCTGTCTCACGAGACTCTCCTTTGGCACCACCGCCTTGGTCACCCCTCCCTGCCTCGTCTCGGAGGCATGGCGTCCCGTGTCCTTGTCTCTGGTATTCCCCGGTCCCTCCCTCCCCTTCCCCCGGGGCCTGCCCCTGCCTACGTCCCCTACGTCGAGGGGCGCCAGCGTGCTGCCCCTCACTCCTCCCAGTTTCCTCCGACAAAGGCCCCGCTGCAGACGCTTCACATGGACGTGTGGGGCCAAGCCCGCGTCCGTGGACAGGGTCACGAGCGCTACTTCCTACTGGTGGTTGACGACTACTCGCGTTGCACCACAGTCTTCCCCTTGCGCAGCAAGGGTGATGTCACTGAGGTGTTGATCGACTGGATCTGCGCAGCTCGTTTCCAGCCCCAGGCAGAGCTTTGGCTCGGACTTTCCTGTTCTGCGTCTGCACTCTAACAAAGGCGGACAGTTCTCCTCTGGCCTTCTGCGAGCCTACTGTCATGCATGAGGCATCCGCCAACAAAATGGGATTGCTGAGCGCCGCATTGGCATGGTCATGGACGTCGCTCGTACGTCTATGATGCATGCGGCTGCCCCCCATTTTCTGTGGCCGTTTGCGGTTAGGTACGCGGCGCATCAAATCAACCTTCAGCCCCGGGTCTCCATGACGGAGACCTCGCATGCCTTGCTGTGGACGGGGAAGGTTGGCGATGCGTCTGCGTTCTGGGTCTCGGGATCTCGGGCGTTTGTCCGCGACTTGTCTGCGGACAAGCTGTCCCTTCGTGCTGCTCCTTGCGTCTTCCTTGGCTTCCCCCCTGACGCGCTAGGGTGGCAGTTCTACCACCCCACCTCTCGCCGTGATCTGTCCTCCCAGGACGTCACGTTTGACGAGTCGGTCCCCTACTACTGCCTCTTCCCCTACCGCACTCTGTCCCTCCCCCCGCCACTGCTCTTCCTAGTGCCAGGTCCCCCCCCGGTAGACCCCCTCCCCCCTCAGGGTCCTGCCCCTTCAGGTGTGTCCCACGTAGACGCAGTCGAGCCTTTCGAGGTTGCTGGTGACTCTGGTGCTGCTGAGGGTGCTGAGCCTGGGGGTGCTGAGCGTGTGGATACTACGCCTGGGGGTGCTGAGCCTGAGGGTGCTACTACTGGGGGTGCTGGGTCTGGGGGTGCTGAGCCTGGGGGTGCTATGATTGGGGGTGCTGAGCCTGGGGGTGCTACGCCTGGGGGTGCGGAGCCTGAGGGAGCTGGGCCTACTCGTGTCGCGTCTGGCGGTACTATGCCTGGAGGTTCTCCGGGTGCTTCGTCTCAGCGGGAGCCCCTCTCTCCACAGGAGCTGCGCGAGTGGTTTGCCTGGCGATGGAGGCGTTCTGCTGGAGTTGGAGATTCTTTGGCTACTGAGGGTGCTGGTGTCGCGGGACCCAGAGGTGCTCGTACTGGGAGTACTGGAGCTGCTTGGCCTCCCGGTACGACTAGAGCTGGAGCTGCTGAGGGTGTTGGCGCTAAGGCTACTGTAGTTGGTCCTGGAGGCGGTCCTGTTGGGGGTGCTACTGGTGCAGGTGGAGGTCCTGGAGCTACTGGAGCTGCTGGGGGTACTGGAGCTGGAGGTGCTGCTGGCGCTGGTGCTACCACTAGGGGTACTGTTGCTGTCCCCGCTGTGTCTGGAGTCGCCGCGCGGCCTTGACCGTACTTCTTCCCGCTCCTTCAGCACGTTCTTGGTCTTCCGCCTTCTACTGGTCCTCCTCCTCCCTTAGAGTGTCTACAGCCTGTCCCGTCTCAGTTGCAGTTACAGCCTGCCTCCCCTTTGCCTGCTCCTTCTCCCTACACTGGTCCTACTATAGGTTTTGGTGAGCGTCGTGAGCCTGCGTCTCGCCCTGCGTCGCCTATCCGTCCTGCTCGCACCAGTGGTCGTGGTTCGCGTCAGCATCCTCCTCCAGTTTTTGGCACGCACCAGATGTCTGTGCGTCCGTCCACTGCTCCTCTGCGTTCCCCTTTGCCTTCTCCTCCTGAGTCCTCTCTTCGTGCTGCCAGTCCTACTGTCACGCGTCTCCTTGCTACTATCGCCAGTGACCCTTCTTTTGAGTCCACTGCTGCGTCTGCCCTAGTTGCTGAGCTCGTCGACTTTGCTGCTCGCTGTCGTCTAGACTACGCTGTTGGTCTTGTCGCTGAGTCTTAGTCTGTCTGTCCTCTGTCCGTCGTGGGTGAGTGTGCCCTTGGCACGGACGTCCTTGAGGACAGGCATGAGGAGTTCCAGTGTTTGGCTGCAGCTTCACCTCATCTCGAGTACGTATTGCTTACCCCTAAGGGAGACCCGGATGCACTTGACATCCCGACTCCGCGCTCTTACGCAGAGGCGATAGAGGGTCCCTACTCCTCTCAGTGGTAGGCAGCTATGGACACAGAGATGGCTTCCTGGAAGTCCACAGGCACCTACGTTGACGAGGTTCCCCCGCCTGGGGCGAACATCGTTAGTGGCATGTGGATTTTCAGGGTGAAGCGGCCGCCGGGTTCTCCACCTGTCTTCAAGGCGCGTTACGTGGCTCGTGGCTTCAGTCAGCGGCAGGGAGTTGACTACTTTCAGACCTCCTCTCCCACCCCGAAGATGACCACTCTTCGGGTACTGCTGCACATAGCTGCTCACCGTGACTACGAGCTGCACTCTCTTGACTTCAGCACTGCTTTCTTGCAAGGCAGCCTGCACGAGGAGATCTGGCTGCGTCGCCCACCTGGCTTCACTGTGTCTTTTCCTCCTGGCACCTAGTGAAGCCTCCGGCGGCCAGTCTACGGTCTCCGCCAGGCACCGCGTGAGTGGCACGACACACTGAGGACTACGCTTGCGGCTCTTGGGTTTGCTTCCTCTACAGCCGACCCGTCGCTGATTCTGCGCACCGACACTTCTTTGCCGCCGTTCTACATCCTCGTGTACGTCGACGACTTGGTCTTTGCCACAGCTGACACTGCTGGACTCGCCCACGTGAAGTCCGAGCTGCAGAAGAGACACACGTGCACAGACCTGGGTGGGGTGCGCAGCTACCTTGGCTTGCAGATCACCCGGGACAGAGCACGCCGCACCATTACCCTGACTCAGTCACACATGGTGCAGCAGGTCCTTCAGCGCTTCGACTTTACGTACTCCTCGCCTCAGGCCACTCCTCTGCCAAATCGCCACTCGCTCTCAGCTCTGCCTTCGGATGAGTCCGTAGAGTCGAGTGGCTCGTACCCAGAGCTTGTTGGCTGCCTCATGTACCTGATGACCTGCAAACGACCTGACCTTGCATACCCTCTTAGCATTCTCGCACGCTATATTGCTCCTGGGAGACACAGATCGGAGCACATGGCTGCAGCGAAGAGGGTGTTGCGCTACTTGTGCAGTACGTCGGGCATGGGGCTAGTGCTTGGAGGGCGCAGTCCAGTGGTCCTCACTGGGCACGCAGACGCTTCTTGGGCTGACGACCAGGCTACGCAGCGGTCGTCACAGGGTTACACCTTCAGCCTTGGTTCCGGCTCTGTTTCGTGGCGGGCTACTCGCTCGTCTTCTGTTCTCGGCTCCAGTTGTGAGGCTGAGATCTACGCAGGAGCCATGGCTGCACAGGAGTTACGCTGGCTCACCTACCTGCTGACTGACCTCGGAGAGCCGCCTCGTTCTCCTCCAGTCCTGTACGTAGACAACAAGGCCATGCTGGCCTTGTGTCGAGAGCAGACACTGGAGCACAGAACAAAGCACATTGCTCTCCGCTACTTCCTTGCTCATGAGCTACAGCAGCGTGGTCAACTGCGGCTTGCGTACGTGGCCTCTGAGGCCAACACTGCTGATTTCTTCACCAAGGCACTTGTGCCTTGTGATCATCAGCGCTTCTGTACTCAGCTGGGTCTTGTGCCTTCCTTGCCTCACTTGCTCACCCCTTGACCTTGTTTGTACTGTTACATATATATATACACCTGCTCTTGCTTGTCTAGCCTTATATATATATTCGTAATCCTGCATGTGAACTGGCCTTGTGGCCTTGAACTTGTGCTCGGACAGTGTGGTGACTTTGTGATCCACCCTAAGCTTGCTTTGCTTTGCTTTGCTTGACTGGTCTTGTGACCCCTTGTTCTCCCCCACTTTGCCTATGGGGGTGTGTCAGATTTATATGACATAGCTATTGTAGGCTATAGTGGGGTAGCACATATGGGGTACATATTTCTAGGGTCTATACTTGTACCCACTTTCACTTAGTCATTTTCATTCCTCGTTTCTTCTCACCTCTGACACCCCTCCGCATTGGGATGCTCGAGGTGCACACACCGGGGTTCGAGCCCGAGACCTTCGCTCTGATACCATGTCGACATTAGCTAGGAGGAATGATGATCATTAAGTCAAGGGAGGGGTACAACAACAACATCGAGAGAAATTCTGTACCCCCTAGTGCTAACACCCATATAGCCTACATACTATTTATGTATATACGTTTTGACAACTGCAACTTCCTACATTACACTACTTGACAGCTTCCGCTCTTGACAGGCCATATGGATGTGCGACGTTGTCGCAACTTTGAGTTTGTGCGACACTCAGAATGACTCAGGTAACGCCCACAAAGTGCCGACTCTCGCATTCAATATCGGCAACTTCTGTGTTCGCGGGCCAATCAAGGCACTAACCCCAATCAACCTTCCTAAGCTTGAAACTTGTGGCCTGCGGAGATTAAGTCAGGGTCCACTAACAAGGTAGTCTGTTACACTATACTCAAAATGAGGGATATGAAATCTATTACTCTGATTGGATCTGGGTTGAGAACTCATTAATTCTGAAATTCTAGTCCCCACAAAGTGAAAGCCTAAAATCACCCTGAAATCAGGGTAATTACCCTGATAAAAACAGCCCGGTTTCGGGGGTCAATTTCTCAGTGTCCCGCAATGTTCCAAAATTCCTACGCAAAGGTTCAGAAATGATCGCACTTTCGCGTAGGAAGGGTTCGCCGGTTGAGACAACTTATCGTAACATTCCCCAAGGCTCTCCACTCGCGAGTCACTCCATAATGAAGCAACGCGCATGTATCAGTATCGCAATAGCTCATATAGAGCATGCGGAAGATCGAGGGCCACCCGAAGGTCAACAGTCAAAGACAGTCAACGGTCGTGCCCCTTGACTTTTCAGTAACCGCACTTGGTAGTTACGCGATGCAACATGGTAACTGTCAAGAATCGCAATAGTCGTAGTTACTGTAGCAATTCAATTCAATTAATAAGGGAATGTACCCCTCATAGTACATGGCTAGCTAGGATTTCTATTTTTATCCTTGTACTCCTATTTTTTAATCATCTTGTTCTCATTTAACTTATTAACGAGGTCATTACAGAGACTTCATTGTCTTCTCTTAGACTTGGCTGGCTTATCCCATTCACTACGATCCTTCAGTGATAACAACATGGTATGAGAGCTAGAGTGGATGATAAGGCCTGTTAAGCTCTTGTTCATTTCAGAACAACCTTTTTTTAAATCACTTGCTAAAATATTACAAACTCTGCATCACTATGGCTCCCGAAGGAAAAGCCACTGCAGATTCTCCGGGCCCACCACCAGCAACACCCACCTCACCATCAGCGGTGACCTCCGTCAGCGCTGCTCTTGTTGAGCAGCTGGTCGCCCGCATCAACGCTCTTGAGAGCCATCAAGCTATGAGCATCGATGGCTCAAGCTACGCACGTGGAGTTGCTGGACTCCCTCTCCCTGGAGAAGACCGCCACGTCAACTTTGAGAGATCATTTACCTTTGACAACCGCCAAGCTTCAGCTCCTGTGCAAGACAGTCAACATCGAACACAGTCAGAAACAATTGCGACAATGCAAACAAAGTTCGTTCTGACTTCAAAGGCTGAAGACATCAGTTCCCTCCGACGGCAAGGACTTCTACATGTGGAGCTTCGAGTTCAAGCTCCTCGCGACAACTGCGCAAATCTGGATGTACAACGATGGAAGCTTACCGTTTCCGACGGAAGGCACCATCCAAGAGAAAAAACAGTACTACCATGAGTCTCTTCTCGCGTACACCACTCTTCTCCGAAACCTCTCCCCCTCCGAGCAGCTTGGCATTCGCTCCTACAACGCGTACACTTCTAGGGAGCACCTGCGCAACTCATACATGGCAACAGATCCCGTTACAATAAGTCACCTACTACATTGGTTAAAATGCAACAAGGTGAGAAAGCGGGACCGTATATCAATCGGTGCCGCAATCTGCGCGACCACATTAAGAATTGCGACGGAACCGTTCCCGACAACATGTGCGTCTCCATGGTTCTTTCCGGCCTTGGACCCGATTGGCGATAGTGCCAATCGTTGCTCCACGCTCGAGAAACTGTCAAACTTATATGCTATAGTTTGTGTAGGTTGTAGTGGGGTAGCTCATATAAGGTACAACACTTTAGGGTTTCCTACTTGTACTCCTCATGTTGCTCAATGCAATCATTCCTCATTTCTCACATGGTATAGAGCAGGTTCCCTAGTGAGAACGCTTACAAGGGCCCACCACTAAAATTTTTCTGCCCGGATCGCGCTTCTCTCCTGCCTGAGTCGCGACCCGTGTGCCCTCCCTCCCGTCGCGTCCCTAGCCCTTAGCGGCCCGTCGCGCCTTCCTCAGGCCCCTAGCGGCCTTTCGCGGCCCCTCGCGGCCCCTCTCACGGCCCCGTCGTCGCGCCTCTAGGCCCGTAGCGGCCCCGTCGCCGCCCCTCTAGGCCCCGTCGCTGCCTCTCCAGGCCCCTTACAGCCCCTCTACGACCCGGTCGCCGCCCCTAGCGGCCCCGTTGCCACCCCTGGAGGCCCCGTCGCCGCCCTTTACGGCCACCTTGCCGCCCTTAGTGGCCCCGTCGCCGCCCTAACGGCCCCGTTGCCGACCCTAACGGCCCCGTCGCCACCCTAAGCGGCCCCGTTGCCGACCCTAGTGGCCCCGTCGCCGCCCTACCGGCCCCGTCGCCGACCCCAGCGGCCCCGTCGCCGCCCTAAGCGGCCCCGTCGCCGACCCTACCGGCCCCATCGCCGCCCTACCGGCCCCGTCGGCGCCCTAAGCGGCCCCGTCGCCGACCCTACCGGCCCCGTCGCTGCCCTACCGGCCCCGTCGCCGCCCTAAGCGGCCCCGTCGCCGACCCTACCGGGCCCGTCGCCGCCCTACCGGCCCCGTCGCCACCCTACCGGCCCCGTCGGCACCCTACCGGCCCCATCACCGACCCTAGCAGCCCCGTCACTGCCCTACCGGCCCCGTCGCCGCCCCTAGCGGCCCCGTCGCCGCTCTTCACGGCCTCGTCGCCGTCTCTACCGGCCCCTTCAACGCCGCCAGCAGCCCAGCAGCCAAGGCGCCCGAGAGCCGAGCCGCCGAGCCGCCCAGCAGCCGAGCCGCCGAGCCGCCCAGCAGCCAAGCCGCCGAGCCGCCCAGCAGCCGAGCAACCGAGCCGCCGTGTCGCCCAACAGCCGAGCCGCCGAGCCGCCCAGCAGCCGAGCCGCCGAGCCCCCTGGCGCCGAGCGGCCACTGTTCTGTCCAGCGCGCCCTGTCCCTACTTCCTTGCACTGGTGAGCTCCTTCCCTGCTAGACCACTGCAAACATGGCTACCCCCAGTGTCCTTACATTTGATACTGAGGGTCGTGCTGTTGACTTTGAGGTCTTGGTCGATGACCTCCAGCTGTTCTTATAGTGCGATAGGGCAGACGGACTCTCTCTGTTCGATCTCACCTCTGGTGTCTCTCCTACCCCGCGTGCTACTGCTGACAGCACTGTTCGCTCACAGTGGGCCACGCCCGATGCTGCTGCACGTCTTGCTGTGCGTCACCACTTACCGACCACTGAGCATGCGCACTTTAGCCAGTACAAGAGTGCTAAGACCTTGTACGATGCTGTAGTTGCACGCTACTCTTCCCCTGCCACTACTGCCCTTAGCCGCCTCATGCTGCCGTACATGTTCCCTGACCTTCTACCTTTCCCACAGTCGCTGACCTCAGTACGCACCTTCGCACTAGTGACACTCGCTACCGTGCTGCGCTTCCTGCTGAGTTCTGTGCCAAGAACCTCCCCCCCCATGTACATCACCCTCTACTACATAGTCACCCGGCTCCCTGACTCTCTTCGCTTAGTCAGGGACCACTTCCTCTCAGTTTGCCCCACCACACTCACCGTTGACCTCCTCGAGGAGCGCCTCCTAGCAGCAGAGAAGAGCATAGTCGCTGTAGGAGCCTCTCGTGGTGACCCTCGCACCCCCGTCTTTGAGGGGTGTTCTCCCTCCCCCCTCTTGCCCTCTGTTGCTTCTGCTGCTGCGGCCGACCTCGTTGGCTTTGAGTCGGTCGGCGTTGCGTCTGCCCCTAGCGGGAAACGCCGCACTAGCAAGGGCAAGTGGGGCTAGGGCGCTGGGGGGGCTAGTGGGGGCGGTGGAGGTGGCGGTGGAGGCAGTGGAGGGGGTGGGGGTGGTGGTGGGAGTGGTGGCGGGGGTGGAGGTGTCGGTGGCAGCAGTGGAGGCGGAGGAGGCGGCGGTGGTGGCGGAGGGAGCGGAGGCGGCGGAGGTGGCGGAGGCAGTGGAGGCACTGGTGGAGCTGGTCGCAGCTCTGCGTAAAGGAGTGGCTCTGGTGGTGGTCCGCGCCAGCAGCAACAGAGCGGTCGTCAGACCCTGTCCCCTCAGCAGCTTCGTGAGTGGTACGTTGGGCGTCAGCAGGGTGGGGGTACTGGTCCATGCACCTACATCCTCCGTACAGTCGACCGCGCTGGTGAGCAGTGCGGGGGCACGCACTCCACCCAGCGCTGCTTCGGCCGCCTGACGGACGCTTGACGTCATCAGTTCCGTGACGCCACTGAGATCCCTCGCTGGGGAGAGTTGTCTAGGGCAGGGGTTGCTATCTTTGATCTTGACTATGATGCTATTCTTGCTGCCATGTATGCTGTGTCTACTAGTGATGAGAGTGACTGTTACCTGTGTGTTCCGCCTGACCCGAGCATTGAGGCTGCTGCTCTAGGTGCTGTTGAGGCTACTGCTCCAGGTGCTAGTGCGTCTACTGCCCCAGGTGTTGGTGAGTCTGCTCTCTCAGGTACCACGTTGGCTCAGGCCTTGCACACCTTCACCCTTGACTCGGGTGCTTCCCGCTCCTTCTTTCGAGACCGCACCACGCTTACGCCGCTTAGTCGGCCGGTTGCGGTTTCGCTGGCGGACCCCTCTAGGGGTCCTGTCCTTGCTAGCTTCTCCACTGTCATACCGTGTCCGGCAGCCCCCTCTGGCACCCTGTCAGGTCTCTACCTCCCCTCGTTCTCTACGAACTTGGTGAGTGGAGCTGATCTACAGGATCGGGGGGTTAACTAGTTCACTCCTGCGAGTCAGCGGGTGACCCACTGTACGTGTGCTCGGACGGGCCGACACTTGGCCACGTTTACCCGTCAGCCGGGGTCGAGCCTGTACACACTGACCACTGAGTCTCCTCCTGTTGCTGCGTCTGGTCAGGTAGCTGCGTCTAGTCAGGTGTTTGCTGCAGCGTCCAGGTCTAGTCCTGAGTCTGCGCCCTGTTCGTGTCGTCTCCTGTCCCACCAGACTCTCCTTTGGCACCACCGCCTTGGTCACCCCTCCCTGCCTCGTCTCCGAGGCATGGCCTCCCATGTCCTTGTCTCTGGTCTCCCCCGGTCCCTCCCTCCCATACCTCCGGGGCCGGTCCCTACCTGCGTCTCCTGCATTGAGGGGCGGCAGCGCGCCGCTCCTCACTCCTCCGAGTTTCCTCCGACTGAGGCTCCCTTGCAGACTCTTCACATGGACGTGTCGGGCCCCGCCCGCGTCCGTGGCCAGGGTAACGAGCGTTACTTCCTGTTGGTGGTTGACGACTACTCGCGTTACACCACGGTGTTCCCCTTGCGCAGCACGGGTGACGTAACTGAGGTGTTGATCGACTAGATCCGCGCAGCTTGTCTCCAGCTCATAGAGAGTTTCGGCTCGGACTTTCTTGTTCTGCGTCTGCACTCTGACAGAGGGGGGGAGTTTTCCTCTACCCGTCGGGGAGCCTTCTGTCGTGCACAGGGCATCCGCCAGACCTTCACGCTTCTGGCCTCCCGACATCAAAATGGGATTGCTGAGCGCCGCATTGGCATGGTAATGGAAGTCGCTCGTACGTCCATGATCCATGCGGCTGCTCCCCATTTACTGTGGCCGTTTGCAGTTCAGTACGCGGCGCATCAGCTCAACCTTCAGCCCCGGGTCTCCTTGCCAGAGACCTCCAACACCTTGCGGTGGACGGGGAAGGTTGGCGATGCGTCTGCGTTTCGGGTCTGGGGATCTCGCGCGTTTGTCTGCGACTTGTCTGCGGACAAGCTGTCCCCCCGTGCTGTTCCCTGCGTCTTCCTTGGATTCCCCCCTTACGCACCTGGTTGGCAGTTCTACCACCCCACCTCGCGCCGTGTTCTCTCCTCCCAGGACGTCACCTTTGATGAGTCGGTGCCTTACTACCGTCTCTTCCCCTACCGCACTGCGCCCCTCACCCCGCCGCTGCTCTTCCTTGCGCCAGGTCCTCCACCGGTAGACCCCCTCCCCCCTCAGGGTCCTGCCCCGTCAGGTGTGTCCCAGGTAGACGCAGTGGAGCTTGTCGAGGTAGTTGTTGACTCTGGTGCTACTAAGAGCGCTGCGCCTGCAGGTGCCGGGCCTTGGGGTGCGGAGCCTAGGGGTGCTGAGTCTCGGGGTGCTGAGCCTGGGGGTGCTGAGTCTGAAGGTGCTGAGCCTGGGGGTGCTGCGTCTGGGGGTGCTGAGCCTGGGGGTGCTGCGTCTGGGGGTGCTGAGCCTGGGGGTGCGGAGCCTAGGGGTGCTGAGCCTGGTGGTGCTGGGTCTTCTCGTGTGGCCTCTGGTGGTGCTTCGTCGAGGCGGGAGCTACTCTCTCTGAGGGAGCTACGCGAGTGGTTTGCCCGGCGCTGGAGCCGTGCTGTTGGAGCTGGAGGCACTACTGTTGCTGCTGGTCCTGGAGGTGCTCCTCCTGGCGGTTCTGCAGCTGCTGGGACTGGGAGTCCTGCTGGAGGTGCTGCTGGAGCTGCTGGGGGTGTTGGCGCTGGTGGTTCTGCTGACGCTGGTGCTCTGAGGGTGCTGGAGTTGGCGCTGTTGGAGCTGGAGGTGCTGCTGGCGCTTGTGCTGCCGCTGGTGTTGCCGCTGGGGGTACTGGTGCTGTCCTTGCTGGTTCTGGAGGCGCTGCGCGGCCGAGGCCGTACTTCGTTCCGCTCCTTGAGTAGGTTCTTGGTCTCCCGCCCTCGACTAGTCCTGTTCCTCCCTTAGCGTGTCCACAGCCTGTCCAGTCGTGGTCACAGTTACAGCTCACCTCCCCCTTGCCTGCTTCTTCTCCCTACACTGGTCCTACTGGAGGTCTTGCTGAGCGTCGTGAGCCTGCGTCTCGTCCTTCGTCGCCTGTTCGTGCTGCTCGCGCTAGTGGTCGTGCTCCGCGTCCACGTCCTCTTGCGGTCCCCAGCATACACCAGATGGCACTGCGTCCTTCCACTGCTCCTCTGCGTATCCCGTTGCCGTCTCCTCCAGAGTCCTCTCTTCCTACTCTTGCTGACCCTGAGTCTGACTCTCTTCGTGCTGCCAGTCCTACTGTCACGCGTCTCCTGGCTACTGTTGTCACTGACCCTTCTTTTGAGTCCACTGCTGCGTTTGCCTTAGTTGCTGAGCTTGTCGACTTTGCTGCTCGCTGTCGTCTAGACTACGCTGCTAGTCTTGTTGCTGAGTCTGAGTCTGTCTGTATTCCGTCCGTCGGGGGTGAGTGTGCTCTTAGCACGGACGTCCTTGAGGACAGGCAGGAGGAGTTCCAGTGTTTTGCTGCTGCTTTGCCTCATCTCGTGTCCACGCTGATTGCCCCTGAGGGAGACCCGGATGCACTAGACATCCCAACTCCTCGATCGTACGCTGAGGCGATCGAGGGTCCCTACTCCTCACAGTGGGAGTCAGCCATGGACGCAGAGATGGCTTCCTAGAAGTCCACAGGCACCTACGTCAACGAGGTTCCCCCACCTGGGGCGAACATTGTCAGTGGCATGTGGATTTTCAGGGTGAAGCGGTCGCCGAGTTCTCCGCCTGTCTTCAAGGCGCGTTACGTGGCTCGAGGCTTCAGTCAGCGGCAGGGAGTTGACTACTTTCAGACCTTCTCTCCCACCCCGAAGATGACCACACTTCGGGTGCTGCTACACATAGCCGCTCAGCTCGACTACGAGCTTCACTCTCTTGACTTCAGCACAGCTTTCCTGCAGGGCAGCCTGCACGAGGAGATCTGGCTGCGCCGCCCACTTGGCTTCACTGGGTCGTTTCCTCCTTGTACCTAGTGGAGCCTTAGGCGGCCAGTCTATGGTCTCCGCCAGGCGCCTTGTGAGTGGCACAACACACTGAGGAATCACTTGCGGCTCTTGGGTTTGCTCCGTCTACTGCTGACCCGTCGCTGTTTCTGCGCACCGACACCTCCTTGCCGCCGTTCTACATCCTCGTATATGTCGACGACTTGGTCTTTGCCACTGCTGACACTGCTGTACTCGCCCACGTGAAGTCCGAGCTGTGGAAGAGACACACGTGCACAGACCTGGGTGAACTGCGCAGCTACCTTGGCTTGCAAATCACTCGGGACAGAGCACGCCGCACCATTACCCTGACTCACTCACACATGGTGCAGGAGGTCCTTCAGCGCTTTGACTTCACGTACTCCTCGCCTCAGGCCACTCCTCTGTCTACTCGCCACTCGCTCTTAGCTCTGCCTTCGGATGAGTCCGTAGAGCCAAGTGGCCCGTACCCAGAGCTTGTTGGCTGCCTCATGTACCTGATGACCTGCACACGACCTGGCCTAGCATACCCTCTTAGCATCTTGGCACGCTATGTTGCTCCTGGGAGACACCGACCAGAGCACATGGCTGCAGCGAAGAGGGTGTTGCGCTACTTGTGCAGTACGTCGGGCATGGACCGAGTGCTTGGAGGGCGGAGTCCAATGGTCCTCACTGCTCACGCAGACGCTTCTTGGGCTGACGACCAGGCTACGCAACGGTCGTCACAGGGTTACACCTTCAGCCTTGGCTCCGGCTCTTTTTCGAGGCGGTCTACCCGCTCGTCTTCTGTTCTCGGCTCCAGCTGTGAGGCTGAGATCTACGCGGGGGCCATGGCTGCACAGGAGCTACGCTGGCTCACCTACCTGCTGACTGACTTAGGAGAGCCGCCTCGTTCTCCTCCAGTTCTGTACGTAGACAACAAGGCCATGCTGGCCTTGTGTCAGGAGCACAGACTGGAGCACAGAACGAAGCACATTGCTCTTTGCTACTTCCTTGCTTGTGAGCTCCAGCAGCGCGGTCAGCTGCCCCTTGCTTATGTGGCCTCTACGGCCAACACTGCTGATATCTTTACCAAGGCACTTCCGCCTTGTGATCATCAGCGCTTTTGTACTTTGCTAGGTCTTGTGCCTACTTGGCCTCACTTGCTCACTTCTTGACTATGCTTGTACTGTAATCTATATATACCTGCACTTACTTGCTTACCCTTGCTAGGTTGAGATCACTGCCTTGTTTGTTAATCTTGATATATAACTCTGCATGTGAACTGGCCTTGTGGCCTTGTGCTTGTGCTCAGTTTGTGTGGTGACGTTGTGCTCCACCCTGAGCTTGTCTTGCTTCTCTTGACTGGTCTTGTGACCTCTTGTTCTCCCCCACTTTGCCTATGGGGGTGTGTCAAACTTATATGCTATAGTCTGTGTAGGCTGTAGAGGGGTAGCTCATATGGGGTACAACACTTTAGGGTCTCCTACTTGTACTCCTCATGCTGCTCAATGCAATCATTCCTCATTTCTCACAGAAACCATCTCTGAGTCCGCCTTGTGTGCCACGCTTCTCTCCAAACTGAAGGAGATTGATCTCTACAATGAGGAAAACAACAAGCAAGAGAAGCTAGTTTTCTACGTTGGGGCGACTGAAGGGGAGCAGCACAGCAAGAAGGGAACATTCTGCAAATAAAAAGCCCGGGCACACTATTAATCGGTGCTACAAGCGTAAGGCCGCTGACAAAAGGTGCAACAACTCCTCTATTCAGCAGTCTTCAACACCCTCGGCTTCTCCTGTTGCGACATCAACCGTGTCACCGCCTTCGGTCGCGAGCACTTCACAAACTCCTATGCGCATTACGGTCAAGGACAAGGGAAAGGGGTCAGTCATGAGATGCATGGCGCGTAGTCGCAGAGGCATTCGATACTACGCCGGCACAGAATTTCCACCTATCGCGCCTATAAATCCCATTACTCCCGGTCCAAACAATGATCCCTGTGAGAAAGTAGGGATCGAGAATGACTAGAAATAGGGCAGTACAAGGTTTGTATAGGCAAAGCCTAACAATACTGTACCCCATAAGGAGTGCCCCACTACAGCCTACAATATACTTCTGACACACCCCTACAGGCAAAGTGGGGGACAAGCAAGAGAACAAGGCAAGGTCAAGCATAAGGTGGATCACAACGTCACCACGCATTCTGAGCACAAGTACAAGGCCACAAGGCCAGTTTACATGCAGGATTATAAATCAAGGTGAGCAAGCAAGACAGTGATCTCAACATAGAAAGGGTAAGCATGTAGGTGCAGGTATATATAGATCACAGTACAAGCAAAGTCAAGAGGTAAGCAAGTGAAGCCAGATAGGCACAAGACCTAACATAGTACAAAAACGCTGATGATCACAAGGCTGAAGTGCCTTGGTAAAGATGTCAGCAGTGCTCGCCCGAGTGGCCACGTAGTCAAGACGAAGCTGATCACGCAGCTGCAACTCTCAAGCAAGGAAGTAGCGCAGAGCAATGTGCTTCGTTCTGCGCTCCAGTCTGTGCTCCTGACACAAGGCCACCATGGCCTTGTTCTCGACGTACAAAACTGGAGGAGAACGAGGCGCCTCTCCCAAGTTGGTCAGCAGGTAGGTGAGCCAGCGTAACTCCTGTGCAGCCATGGCTCCAGCGTAGATCGCAGCCTCACAACTGGAGCTGAGAACAGAAGACAAGCGGGTAGCCCGCCACGAAACAAAGCTGAAACCAACGCTGAAGGTGTAACCCTGTGACGACCGCTGCGTAGCCAAGTCGTCAACCCAAGAAGCGTCTGCGAGACCAGTGAAGACAACTTGAGCCCGTCCTCCAAGCACGAGCCCCATGCCTAACATACTGCACAGGTAGCGCAACACCCTCTTAGCTGCATCCATGTGATCTGGTCTGTGTCTCCCAGGAGCTACAGAACGTGCCAAGATGCTAAGAGGGTATGCCAGGTCAGGTCGAGTGCAGGTCATCGGGTACATGAGGCAGCCAACAAGCTCTGGGTATGGGCCACTCGGCTCTACGGACTCATCCGAAGGCAGAGCTGAGAGCGAGTGGCGAGCAGACAGAGGAGTGGCCTGAGGCGAGGAGTACGTGAAGTTGAAGCGCTGAAGGACCTGCTGCACCATGTGTGACAGAGACAAGGTAATGGTGCGCCGTGCTCTGTCCCGGGTGATCTGAAAGCCAAGATAGCTGCGCAGTTCACCCAGGTCTGTGCACGTGTGTCTCTTCTGCAGCTCTGACTTCACGTGGGCGAGTCCAACAGTGTCAGCAATAGCAAAGACCAAGTCGTCAACGTACACGAGGATGTAGAACGGCGGCATATTAGTGTCGGTGCGGAGAAACATCGATGGGTCAGCAGTGGAAGGAGCAAACCCAAGTTCCACAAGCGTAGTCCTCAGTGTGTCGTGCCACTCACGGGGCGCCTGGCGGAGACCGTAGACTGGCCGCCGGAGGCTCCACTGGGTACCAGGAGGAAACGGCAAGTGAAGCCAAGTGGGCGGCACAGCCAGATCTCCTCGTGCAGGCTGCCCTATAGGAAGGCTGTGATGAAGTCATAAGAGTGAAGCCCGTAGTCACGCTGAGCAGCAACGTGCAGCAATACCCGAAGAGTGGTCGTCTATAGGGTGGGAAAGAAGGTTTGAAAGTAGTCAACTCCCTGCCGCTGACTGAAGCCTCGAGCCACGTAACGCGCCCTGAAGACAGGCGGAGAACCCGACGGCCGCTTCACCCTGAAAATCCACATGCCATCGACAATGTTCGCCCCAGGTGGGGGATCCTCGTCAACGTAGGTGCCTGTGGACTTCCAGGAAGCCATCTTTGCGTCCATGGCCGACTGCCACAGAGAGGAGTAGGGACCCTCTATCGCCTCTGTGAAAGAGCGCGGGGTCGGGATGTCTGGTGCATCCGAGTCTCCCTCAGGGGCAAGCAGCATGGACACGAGATGAGGTAAAGCAGCAAAACACTGGAACTCCTCCTGCCTGTCCTCAAGGACGTCCGTGCTAATAGCACACTCACCCCCGACGGACGGAGGACAGACAGACTCAGACTCAACAAGACTAGCGGTGTAGTAGACGACAGTGAGCAGCAAAGTTGACAAGCTCATCAACTAAGGCAGACGCAGCAGTGGACTCAAAGGAAGGGTCAGTGACAACAGTGACCAGGAGACGCGTGATAGTAGGACTAGCAGCACGAAGGGAGTCAGACTCCGGGTCAGCAAGGGCAGGAAGAGAGGACGCAGGAGGAGACGGCAGAGGGACACGCTGCGGATCAGTGGAAGGGCGCAGAGCCATCTGGTGCGTGCCAGGGACAGGAGGAGGATGCTGACGCAAACCAAGACGACTGGTGCGAGCAGCACGAACAGGCGACGCAGGACGAGACTCAGGCTCACGTCGCTCAGCAAGACCTCCGGTAGGACCAGTGTAAGGAGAAGGAGCAGGCAGTGGGGAGGCGGGCTGTAACTGTGACTGCGACTGGACAGGCGGTGGACACTATAAGGAAGGAGCACGACTAGTAGAAGGCGGGAGACCAAGAACTTGCTGAAGGAGCGGAACGTAGTACGACCGCGGCCGCGCAGCGCCTCCAGAACTAGTAGGGACAGCACCAACACCCCCAGTGTTAGCTCCAACTCAAACAGCACTAACAGATCCAGCAGCACCTCCAGCAGCACCAGTAGCGCCAACTCCAGCACCCACAGGAGCACCGGCTCCAGCAGCACCTCCAGCTCCAGCACCTCCAGCACCTTCAGCTCCAGCAGGGCCACCAGAAGCCCCAGCAGCCCCAGTAGCGCCAGCTCGAGTACCTCCAGCAGCACCTGCTCCAGCACCTCCAGCAGCTCCAGCTCTAGCTCCAGCAGCATCACCAGGCCCAGTAGCTCTTGTACCTCCAGTACGAGCACCTCCGAGACCAGTGGCTCCAGAACCCCAAGCAACTCCAGCAGCAGCAGGATCTCCAGCGCCCGTAGCACCACCAGCTCCAGCAGCACGGCTCTAGCGCCGAGAAAACCACTCGCGCAGCTGCTGTGGAGAGAGTGGCTCACGTCCAGCCGAAGCACCCAAGGGACCTTCAGACTCAACACCTCCAGACTCCACACGCACAGGCTCAGCACCCTCAGGCTCCGCACCTCCAGACTCAGCAACCCCAGGCTGAGCGCTCCGAGGCTCGGCACCCCTAGGCTCAGCACCCTCAGACTCAACACCCCCAGAATCAGCACCTACAGGCTCCGCACACTCAGGATCAGCACCACCAGACCCGGCACCCGCAGGCTCAGCACCCCTAGTGTGAGGATCTAGGATCGAGCTCAGAAAAGAGAATGTGAATTGAATGATCACCTGGGTACAATACGAGGCTATATATAGGCTCGACACACGGCCCCGTAACCAGGTGTTACGCGAAGGTTCCGCGGGTCGCGAAGCGTCCCGAACAGATCCTACCCGAATTCGGTAGAAGGCAATTCGGTGGCAACCGAAAAGCCAGAATTCGATGCACGCAACCTAGCTCGGTGCTATAACTATAATAAAATATAGGAAAGCACCTAGCCTAGAAAATCAAGCAATTCATGCATGCATATAATTATCCTATGCTAGAAATAGCATGGTAAAGTAAAGGCAAGCAAGCATAGCTGGCATAAGCCGTCGTACTTTCACACCTAGCAGCACCAGAGTCAACAGCTACCTCGACAGGCTCGACTGCGTCTACCTGGGACACATCTGAGGGGGCACGACCTTGAGGGGGGAGGGGGTCTACTGGGGGAGGACCTGGCACGAGGAAGAGCGGTGAGGGGGGGGAGGGGGGCAGTGCGGTAGGGAAAGAGACGGTAGTAAGGAAGCGACTTGTCAAACGTGACGTCCTGAGAGGACAGAACACGGCGCGAGGTGGGGTGGTAAAACTGCCAACCAGGCGCGTCAGGGGGGACGCCAAGGAAGACGCAGGGAATAGCACGGGAGGACAGCTTGTCAGCAGACAAGTCGCCGACGAAAGCTCGAGATCCCCAGACACGGAACGCAGACGCATCGCCAACCTTCCCCGTCCACCGCAGAGTAGGTGTGGTCTCCGGCATGGAGACGCGGGGCTAGAGGTTCAGCTGATGTGCAGCGTAGTGAACCGCGAATGGCCACAGAAAATGGGGAGCAGCCGCATGGATCATGGACATACGAGCGACGTCCATGACCATGCCAATGCGGCGCTCAGCAATCCCATTTTGCTGCGAAGAGGCTGGAAGCGTGAATGTCTGGCGGATGCCCTCCGCACGACAGAAGGCTCGCAAAAGGTCGGAGGAAAACTTACCACCTCTGTCAGAGTGCAGATGCAGAACAGGAAGGTCCGAGCCGAAACTCTAGCTGAGCTGACGACGGGCATTGCGGATCCAGTCGATCAGCACCTAAATGACCTCACCCTTGCGGAGCAAGGAGAAGACGGTGGTGTTACGCGAGTAGTCGTCAACGACCAGCAGAAAGTAGCGCTCGTGACCCTCTCCACGGATGCGGGCGGGGCCCCACACGTCCATGTGAAGAGTCTACAGGGGAGCCTCCGTCGGAGCGAACTTGGAGGAGTGAAGAGCGGCGCGCTGCCGCCCCTCGACGCAAGGAACACAGGTAGGGGCAGGCCCCGGAGGAAGGGGAGGGAGCGACCAAGGAAGACCAGTAACAAGGACACGAGAGGCCATGCCTCGGAGACGAGTGAAGGAGGGGTGACCAAGACGGTGGTGCGAGAGGAGAGTCTCGTGAGACAGGAGGCGACACGAGCAGGGGGCAGACTCAGGACCAGACCGGGACGCTGCATCAAACACCTGACCCGATGCGGCTACCTGACCAGACTCAGCAACCGGAGGAGACACTGTAGTCAGGGTGTACAGGCTCGACCCAGACTGACGGGTGAACGTGGCCAGGTGCCGGCCCGTCCGAGTACACGAACACTGGGTCACCCGCTGACCTCCATGAGTGAATTGGTCAACCCACGCGTCGTGAAGATCAGCTCCACTCACCAAGTTCGTGGAGAACGAGGGGAGGTGGAGGCCATACAGAGAGCCAGACGGGGACCGCCAGACACGGCAGAACCATGGAGGAGTGTGCAAGGACCGGACCCCCAGAGGGGTCAGCCAGAGAGACTGCCACTGGCCGACTGAGCGGCGAGAGTGTGGTGCAGTCACGAAAGAAGGACCGGGAAGCACCCGAGTCAAGGGTGAAAGTGTGTAAGACCTGAGCCGACGAGGTACCTCAGATAGCAGTCTCACCAGCACCTGGAGCAGCAGACTCACTAGCACCTAGAGCAGCAGCCTCAATGCCCGGGTCGGGCGGAACACACAGGTAACGGTCACCCTCAGCACTAGTAGACACAGCATACATAGCAGCAAGGATAGCATCATAATCAAGATCAAAGATAGCAACCCCCGACTTAAGCAGATCACCCCACCAAGGGAGCTCAGTGGCGTCAGGAAACTGTGCACGCCAAGCGTCAGTCAGGCGGCTGAAAGAGCGGTGCGTGGCGTGCGGCCCTCCGCACGTCTCCCCACTGCGCTCCCCAGTGCGGAGAACGTAAGCACAGGGACCAGCACCCCCAGACCTCCCACGCCCAGTGTACCACTCACAAAGCTGCTGGGGCGACAGGGTCTCACGAGAATGCTGCTACTGCTGCTGGCGCTGGCCACCACCAAAGCCTCCCCGCTGCACAGAGCCACCCTGACCAGCACCACTGCCGCCGCCACCCCCACTGCCGCTGCCGCCGCCGCCTCCACCTCCACCACCGCCACCAACGCCCCCACTCCCGCCACCACCCCCACCTCCACCCCCACCCCCTCCGCCGCCTCCACCGCCACCACCGCCGCCCCCGCCATCTCCTCCAGCACCATTGCCCCCCTTGCTCCTGCCGCTGCGGCGCCTCCCACTAGGAGCAGACGCAACGCCGACCGACTCGGTGCCAACGAGGTTGACAGCAGCACCAGAGGCAACAGAGGGCAAAACGGGGACGGGGGAGCACCCCTCAAAGAAAGGGGCACGAGGGTTACCACAAGAGGCTCCTACAGCTGCACGGAGGTGCTCCTCGAGGAGGTCAACGGTGAGCGTGGTGGGGCAAAGGGAGAGAAAGTGATCCCTAACCGAGCGAAGGGAGTCAGGGAGCCAGGTGACGAGGTAGTTGAGAGTGATGTACATAGGGGGGGGGGGGGGGGGGGGTCTTCGCGCAGAACTCGGCAGGAAGCGCAGTGCGGTAGCGGGTGTGCGGAGGTGCTATGAATGAAGTGAGTACAAATAGGAAACCCTAATTAGGTTGTACCCCCTATGGGATACCCCACTATAGCCTACACAAGTAAGTAAGCTATAATGTTCTGACACACCCCCATAGGCAAAGTGGGGGAGAACAAGGGGCCACAAGACCAGTCAAGCAAAGCAAGGCAAAGCTCAGGGTGGATCACAAAGTCACCACACATTCCGAGCACAAGTTCAAAGGCCAGAAGGCCAGTTCACATGAAAGATCACATATATAGGTATACAAAAGGCTAAGCAAGCAAGAGCAAGAGTATATATATGTGACAGTACAAGCAAGGTCAAGAAGTAAGCAAGTGAGGCAAGATAGGCACAAGGCCCAACTGAGTGCAGAAGCGCTGATGATCACAAGGCGCAAGTGCCTTGGTGAAGACATCAGCAGTGTTGGCCTCAGAGTCCACGTACGCAAGCCGCAACTGTCCACGCTGCTGCAGCTCACGCGCAAGAAAGTAGCGAAGAGCAATGTGCTTTGTCCTGTGCTCCAGTCGCTGCTCTCGACACAAGGCCAGCATGGCCTTGTTGTCTACGTACAAGACTGGAGGAGAACAAGGCGGCTCTCCAAGGTCGGTCAGCAGGTAGGTGAGCCAGCAAAGCTCCTGTGCAGCCATAGCCCCGGCGTAGATCTCAGCCTCACAACTGGAGCCAAGAACAGAAGACGAGCGGGTAGCCCGCCACGAAACAGAGCCGGAACCAAGACTGAAAGTGTAACCCTGTGACGACCGCTCCGTAGCCTGGTCGTCAGCCCAAGAAGCGTCCGCGTGCCCAGTAAGGACCACTGGATGCGTCCTCCAAGCACTAGCCCCATGCCCGACGTACTGCACAAGTAGCGCAACACCCTCTTCGTTGCAGCCATGTGCTCTGGTCGGTGTCTCCCAGGAGCAACAAAACGTCCAAGAATGCTAAGAGGGTATGCAAGGTCAGGTCGTGTGCAGGTCATCAGGTACATGAGGCAGCCGACAAGCTCTGGATACGGGCCACTCGACTCTACGGACTCATCCGAAGGCAGAGCTGAGAGCGAGTGGCGAGTAGGCAGAGGAGTGGCCTGAGGCGAGGAGTACGTGAAGCCGAAGCGCTGAAGGACCTGATGCACCATATGTGACTGAGTCAGGGTGATGGTGCGGCGTGCTCTGTCCCGGGTGATCTGCAAGCCAAGGTAGCTGCGCACCTCACCCAGGTCAGTGCACGTGTGTCTCTTCTGTAGCTCGGACTTCACGTAGGCGAGTCCAGCAGTGTCAGCAGTGGCAAAGACCAAGTCGTCGACATACACGAGGATGTAGAACGGCGGCAGGGAGGTGTCGGTGCGCAGAAACAGCGACGAGTCGGCAAGAGAAGGAGCAAACCCAAGTGCCGCCAGCGTAGTCCTCAGTGTGTCGTGCCACTCACGTGACGCCTGGCGGAGACCGTAGAGTGGACTCCGGAGACTCCACTGGGTACCAGGAGGGAAAGACCCAGTGAAGCCAGGTGGGCGGCGCAGCCAGATCTCCTCGTGCAGGCTGCCCTGCAAGAAAGCAGTGCTGAAGTCGAGAGAGTGCAGCTCATAGTCACGGTGAGCAGCTATGTGCAGCAGTACCCGAAGAGTGGTCATCTTCGGGGTCGGGGAGAAGGTCTGAAAGTAGTCAACTCCCTGCCGCTGACTGAAACCACGAGCCACGTAATGCGCCTTGAAGACAGGCAGAGAACCCGGCGGCCGCTTCACCCTGAAGATCCACATGCCACTGACGATGTTTGCCCCAGGAGGGGGGACAGCGTCAACGTAGGTGCCTGTGGACTTCCAGGAAGCCATCTCAGCATCCATAGCTGCCTGCCACTTAGAGGAGTAGGGACCCTCTATCACCTCCAGTAGCTCCAAAACCCCCAGCAGCACCTCCAGCAGCTCCAGAACCTCCAGCAGCACCAGGAGCACCGCCAGCCGGACCGCAAGTGGTAGTCTGAGCGCCAACACCCTCAGCAGCACCAGCTCCAGTCGAACCCGCAGGCCCAGCAGCTCCAGTACCCTCAGGACCAGCACCTCCGGGACCTGCGACAGTAGCACCCTCAGTAGCCGACGAACCTCCAGCACCAGCAGCATGGCTCCAGCGCCTGGCAAACCACTCGCGCAGCTCCTGTGGAGAGAGTGGCTCCCGGCGAGACGAAGCACCAGGAGAACCTCCAGGCTCAGCACCCCTAGGCTCAGCACCCCCAGGCTCAGTACCCCCAGGCTCAGCACCCCCAGGCTCCGCAACCCCAGGCTCAGCACCCCCAGGCTCAGCACCCCCAGGCTCAGCACCCCCAGACTCCGCACCCCCAGGCCCAGCATCCCCAGGCTCTGCACCCTTAGCAGCACCAGAGTCACCAGTGACCTCGACAGGCTCGACTGCGTCTACCTGGGACACACCTGAAGGGGCAGGACCCTGAGGGGGGAGGGGGTCTACCGGGGGGGGACCTGGGACAAGAAAGAGTGGGGGCGGGGGGAGGGACGGAGTGCGGTAGGGGAAGAGGCGGTAGTAGGGTACCGACTCGTCAAACGTGACGTCCTGGGAGGACAGAACACGGCGAGAGGTGGGGTGGTAGAACTGCCACCCAGGGGCTTCGGAGGGGAACCCCAGGAAGACGCAGGGAGCAGTGCAAGGGGACAGCTTGTCCGCAGACAAGTCGCGGACAAACGCTCGAGATCCCCAGACCCGGAACGCCGATGCATCGCCAACCTTCCCCGTCCACAGCAGGGCTGGGGAGGTCTCCGGCCTGGAGACCCTGGGGTGGAGGCTGATCTGATGCGTCGCGTACCTGACTGCAAACGGCCACAGAAAATGGGGGGCAGCCGCATGCATCATAGACGTACGAGCGACGCCGATAACCATGCCAATGCGGCGCTCTGCAATCCCATTTTGCTGCGGTGAGTCCGGAAGCATGAAGGTCTGACGGATGCCTCGCACACGACAGTAGGCACGTAGAAGGCCAGAGGAGAACTCTCCGCCTCTGTCCGAGTGCAGACGCAAAACACGAAGGTCCAAGCCAAAGCTCTGCCTGAGCTGGAGACGAGCTGCGCGGATCCAGTCGATCAGCACCGCAGTGACATCACCCTTGCTGCGCAAGGGGAAGACTGTGGTGTAACGCGAGTAGTCGTCAACAACGAGCAGGAAGTAGCGCTCCTGACCCTGTCCACGGACGCGGGCTGGGCCCTACACGTCCATGTGAAGCGTCTGCAACGGGGCCTCTGTCGGAGGAAACTGGGAGGAGTGAGGGGCAGCACGCTGGCGCCCCTCGACACAGGGGACACAGGCAGGGCCAGGGCCTTGAGGAAGGGGAGGGAAGGACCGGGGGAGACCAGACACAAGAAGACGGGAGGCCATGTCTCTGAGACGAAGCAGAGAGGGGTGGCCAAGGCGGTAGTGCCAGAGGAGGGTCTCGTGAGACAGACGGTGACACGAACAGGGGGCAGACTCAGGACCAGACCTGGACGCTGCAGCAAACACCTGACCAGAAGAAGGGACCCTACCAGACGCAGCACCTGGAGGAGAAGCAGTGGTCAGTGTGTACAGGCTCGACCCTGGCTAACGTGTAAACGTAGCTAGGTGGCGACATGTGCTAGCCTCTGTGCAGTGCGTCACCCGCTGACGAGCAGGAGTGAACTGGTGGACACCCGCATCCTGGAGGTCAGCACCACTCACCAGGTTCGTAGAGAACGAGGGGAGGTAGAGACCAGACAGGGTGCTAGAGGGGGCCACCGGACACGGGAGGACTGTGGAGAAGTGAGATAGGACAGGACCCCCAGAGGGGTCAGCCAGGGACATCGCAACCGGCCGACTAAGCGGCGTGAGTGTGGTGCGGTCCCGAAAGAAGGAGCGAGACGCCCCAGACTCAAGGGTGAAGGTGTGGGAGGCCGAAGCCGACGCAGTACCTGAGAGCGCAGACTCACTAGCACCTGAGAGTGCAGACTCACCAGTACCTGAGAGCACAGACGCACTAGCACCTAGAGCAGTAGCCTCACTAGCACCTAGAGCAGTAGTACCAATGCCCGGGTCGGGCGGGAAACACCGGTAACAGTCACCCTCATCACTAACAGTCACAGCAAACATGGCAGCAAGGATAGCATCAAAGTCAAGATCAAAGATAGCTACACCAGCCCTAGACAGCTCTCCCCAGCGGGGGATCTCAGAGGCCTTCGGAAACTTCTGGAGCCAAGCGTCCGTCAGGCGGCCAAAGCAGCGCTGGGCGGTGTGGGTGCCCCCACACTGCTCACCTGCGCGGTCGCCGGTGCGAAGGACGTAGGTGCAGGGACCAAACGCCCCACCACGCTGACGCTGCGAGTACCACTCACGGAGCTGCTGAGGGGCGGGGACGTCGCGAGAGCGCTGCTGCTGCTGCTGCTGCTGGCGCTGACCACCCCCAGTGCTGCTCCGCTGGGACGAGCCACTCCGACCACCTCCACCACCGCCACTCCCGCCCCCTCCTCCACCGCCGCCACCGCCACCCCCGCCTCCGCTGCTCCCACCGCCACCTCCGCCGCCACCTCCGCCGCCACCTCCGCCTCCACTGCCGCCACTAGTACCTCCACCCCCGCCACCACCTCCACCGCCACCCCCACTCCCCCCGCCGCCCCCACCTCCTCCGCCACCGCCACCGCTAGCTCCACCCGCTCCTTTGCCCCCCTTGCCCTTGCCAGAGCGGCGCCTACCGCTGGGGGCAGACGCCGCACCGACCGACTCTAGACCAACGAGGTCGGCCGCAGCAGTAGAGGCGACAGAGGGTAATAGGGGGGAAGGAGAACACCCCTCAAAGATGGGGGTGCGAGGGTCACAACGAGAGGCCCCTACAGCGACTATGCTCTTCTCGGCCGCTAGCAGGGACTTCTCGAGGAGGTCGACAGTCAGGGTGGTGGGACAGACCGAGAGAAACTGGTCCCTAACTACACGAAGGGACTCAGGGAGACGGGTGACTAGAAAGTAGAGGGTGATGTACATGGGAGGGGGGTTTGTGGCGCAGAAGTCAGCAGGAAGCGCAGCTCAGTAGCGAGTGTCACTAGCGCGGAGGTGGGTAAAGAGGTCAGCGACTGTGGGAAAGGCAGCAAGGTCAGGGAAGAGGTACGGTAGCATGAGGCGGCTCAGTGCAGCAGAGGAAGGGGAGGAGTAGCGCGCAACTACAGCGTCGTACAAGGTCTGAGCACTCTTGTATTGACTAAAGTGTGCACGCTCAGAGGTAGGGAGGTGGCGACGCACAGCAAGACGTGCAGCAGCATCGGGTGTGGCCCACTTGGAGCGAACAGTGGGGTCAGCATCAGCAGGAGGGGCAGGGACAGCGCCAGAGGCAAAGTCAAAGAGAGAAATGTCATCTACCGAATCGCACTGCAAGTATAGCTGCAGGTCGTCGACCCAGACCTCAAAGTCAATGGCGCAACCCTTAGCGTCAAAAGCCAGGACACTAGGGGTGGCCAAGACAGCAGTCGACAGTCTCACTAGACAGGACAGCAGCTCGGCTCCTCAGGCGGCTCGGGCAGCTCAGCAGCACAGCAACACGGCAACACAGCAGCTCTGCCTGCCCAGTAGCAACAGCAGCCCCACAGGACCAGCAGCTCGGCTCCTCAGGCGGCTCGGGCAGCTCGGCGGCTCGGGCGGCTCGGGCGGCTCGGGCGGCTCGGGCAGCTCGGCGGCACAGGCGGCTTGGGCGGCTCAGCTCCTCAGCTGCGTAGGCGGCTCGGGCGGCTCGGGTGCCGCGGGTGGCACGGGCGGCTCGGGCGTCGAAGGGCCGGGACGGCATGGCGCGAGGGCGGCTGGGAGCGGGGCCGGGGCGGGCGGCTCACTGGTGGCTCGGGGCCGGGACGGGCGGCTCACGGGCGGCTCACGAGCGGCTCACGGGCGGCTCATGGGCGGCTCACGGGCGGCTTCCGGGCGGCTCATGGGCGGCTCACGGGCGGCGCTTCGGGCGGCTAAGGGCGGCGCACGGGCGGCGTGGTGCCTGAGGGGCGGCGCGTGGACAGCCTGGGGCCTGGCGGGCGGCACGCGGGCGGCTAAGGGCGGCGCGCGGACGGCGCGCGGGCGGCCTGGGGCCTGGCGGGCGGCGCGCGGGCGGCTAGGGGCGGCGCGCGGGCTGCGTGGGGCCTGGCGTGGGGCCTGACGGGCGGTGCGTGGGCGGCCTGGGACCTGGTGGGCGGCGCGCGGGCTGCTTAGGGCGGCGCGCGGGCTGCTAAGGGCGGCGCGCGGGCTGCTAAGTGCGGCGCGCGGGCTGCTAAGGGCGGCGCGCGGGCTGCACGGGGCCTGGACGGGCGGCGTGCGAGTGTCTAGGGCGGCACGCTGGCGGCGTGAGGCCTGAACGGGCGGCGCACGGGCGGCTAAGGGCCGGTCGACAGAGGTAAGAGAGAGCCCGGAGCGCGCTCCGAACAGAAAAAAAAAGTTCGAAGTAGTGGTGGGCCCTAAGCACAGTTCCCATAGGGGAACCTGCTCGATACCATGAGAAGAATAGAACGAGAAATGAATGAACTATGAACGAAGTGAGTACAAATAAGAAACCCTAATTAGGTTGTACCCCCTATGGGATACCCCACTATAGCCTACACAAGTAAGTAAGCTATAATGTTCTGACAGGTGCGTAATGAGGTCAGCGACTGTGGCAAAGGCAGCTAGGTCAGGGAACAGGTACGACAGCATGAGGCGGCTAAGGGCAGCAGTGGCAGGGGAGGAGTAGCGCGCAACAACAGCGTCGTACAGAATCTGAGCAGTCTTTTACTGGCTAAAGTGCGCGCGCTCAGCAGATGGGCAGCAGCATCGCACGTGGTCCACTACGAGCAAACTGCACTGTCAGCATCGGTAGCAGGTGCAATAGAGACGCCGGACGTTTGATCAAATAGTGAGACTCCATCCCTAGAGTCGCACTGCAGGAAAAGCTGCAGATCATCTACCCAGACCTCGAAATCGACTGCTCGACCCTCAGCATCGAAGTTAAGGATATTAGGGCTAGCCATGACAGCACGAGCAGCAGCAGTAGCCTAGCAGCTGCAGCAGCAGTAGTAGCAGCGCGACTCGGCAGGGCGGCGCGGCTCGGCAGGGCAGTGCGGCTCGGCAGGGCGGCGCGGCTCGGTAGGGCGGCGTGGCTCGGCACGGCGGCGCAGGTGCGGCGGTGCGCTTACCAGTGGCGGGAGGGGAGGGTAGAGGCCGCGACTGGTGGGGCAGGGACATGGCGCGCCGGCAGGGCAGGGGCCGCGACAAGGAGGGCCGCGACGAGGCGGTAGGGCAGGGCCGTGACGCGGCTGCAGGGTCAGGGCCGCGTCAGGCAGGGCCGCGACGAGGCGGCAGGGAAGGGCCGTGACGGGGGGGGGGGGGGCCTCAGCGACGACGACGGCGGCGGTCACACCGGCTGCTGCAGGCTCGACGGCGGCAGCAGGGCCGCTATGGCGGCAGCAGGGGCGACGGGTGTTGCAGGCCACGGGGCCTCGGTGGCTGCTGCAGGCTAGGGGGTCGTGACAGCGGCTGCAGGGCAGGGGCCGCGACAGCGGCTGCAGTGTAAGGGGCCGCGACGTGGGGCGGCAGGTCAGGGGCTGCGACGGCGGCTGCAGGTCAGGGGCCGCGACGTAGGGCGGCAAAGCAGGGCCGCGACGAAGGGCGGCAGGACAGGGCCGCGACGGCCGGCAAAGCAGGGGCGGCAGGGTAGGTAGGGCCGCGACGGGCAGGGCCGCGACAGCAGGGCACGCGCTCGACGGCGCAAGTGAGACGCGCGAGGCGCGCGATAGGGCAGGAAGGCACGGCAGCGCGCTTCGGGCAGGGCAGAGAAAAGAAATCGTGGTGGGCCCTTGAAAAAAAAAATCGGTCCCACTAGGGAACTTGCTCAGAATACCATGTGAGAAAGTAGGGATCAAGAATGACTAGAAAAAGGGCAGTACAAGGTTTGTATAGGCAAAACCTGACAATACTGTACCCCATAAGGAGTGCACCACTACAGCCTACAATATAGTTCTGACAATCCCACCATTCACAGCTGGATTGATCGCCCAAGAAACATCCCACCTGATTTTGAGTTGCCTCCACCAACCTTGGAGTCTCCCCCCGTCATCTCCGCCAGGCGATGCATCGATCTCTCGCCATACACCGGGAACTTCGACCACATCATTACTCCGAAGATAGCCGGAATCGCACGACGGAACTGCGAAAATTTCAACACCTTGTATCTTGATAGCTGCTGTGGGCAATACATGGTGGGATCACCAAAGTTCATTAGCGACTCAAGAAGTATGCGGCGACTATGCGAAATTACCGTCGCCAACAACAATCATCTCAAGGCTTACAAAATCGGAGAAATTTACCTTGAGGCCGAAGACACTCACTTCACCATCCATATCAAAGACGTGCTGGTTGTTCTCTCTCTGGCGCAGCTCATGCGGTGCGGAGTCGACATTTGGAGCAACTGCGAAAACAATACCTTCAAACTGTTCTACAAAAACACTTACATCGGCAAGCCTGTTGACGACGACGGAGTCTTCGTCTTAAATTTCACAGCGGAAGGGACGACAAGCGACTCCGAACAGACTTAAGTTCTGAAGACAACTCCCACCGAAGCACCGACTTGGTCGCACCCTGACGAAATGGACCTCGAACGTCATGCCTCGGATGGACTTCTTTGCCTGCGTGCCGTTCCAACTGTCAGAATGTTATGTTGTGTAGGCTGTAGTGGGGTACTCAACAGTGAGTACAACCCTTTTAGGGTTTCCTATTTGTATCCCACCTGCGTGCTAGTTCAAACCCTCTTCTTCTGTTATCATTCTGCTCGCTTATTTCTGACATACTATCAGAGCATGTTGACCCTCCTTGGTCGATCCTCTGGATGGGCCCACCGTGCTGCTTCCGCTGCTGTTCTGTTAGTCCCGCGCCCCGAAAGTGCAACATTTTTAAGGGTCGGCTCCCGTGCGTGGCCCCGTGCAACGCGGAGCAGCTTCCTCCCCGGCCCCCCCTCTCCTGCATCTGCTACTAATGCTGACGCCACTGTTTGCTCACAGTGGGCCACGCGCGATGCTGCTGCACGTCTTGCTGTGCGTCGCCACCTCCCTACCTCTGAGCGTGCGCACTTTAGTCAGTACAAGAGTGCTCACACCTTGTACGACGCTCTAGTTGCATGCTACTCCTCCCCTGCCACTACTGTACTGAGCCGCCTCATGCTACCGTACCTGTTCCCTGACCTTGCTGCCTTTCCCACAGTCGCTGACCTCATTACGCACCTCCGCGCTAGTGACACCCGCTACCGCGCTGCGCTTCCTGCTGAGTTCTGCGCCAAGAACCCCCCCCCCCCCATGTATATCACCCTCTACTACATAGTCACCCGGCTCCCTGACTCCCTTCGCGTAGTCAGGGACCACTTCCTTGCCGTGTGCCCCACCACTCTCACCGTTGACCTCCTCGAGAAGGCCCTCCTAGCAACGGAGAAGAGCATAGTCGCTGTAGGAGCCTCTAGTGGTGACCCTCGCACCCCCCGTCTTTGAGGGGTGTTCTCCCTCCCCCCTCTTGCCCTCCGTTGCTTCTGCTGCTGCGGCCAACCTTGATGGTTTTGACTCGGTCGGCGCAGCGTCTGCCCCTTCGAGGAAGCGCCGCACAGGCAAGGGCAGTGGGGGCAATGGCGCTGGAGGAGCTGGCGGGGGCGGTGGAGGCGGTGGTGGAGGCGGCGGAGGGGGTGGGGGTGGTGGTGGGAGTGGTGGCGGGGGTGGGGGTGCCGGTGGCAGTAGTGGAGGCGGAGGCGGAGGCGGTGGTGGTGGAGGGAGCGGAGGCGGCAGTAGTGGCAGAGGCGGCGGCGGCGGTGGAGGCGGCGGAGGTGGCGGAGGTTGCGGTGGAGCTGGTCGCGGTTCTACACAGAAGAGTGGCTTCGGTGGTGGTCCACGCCAGCAGCAGCAGCGCGGTCGTGAGACCCTGTCCCCTCAGCAGCTCCGTGAGTGGTACGCTGCACGCCAGCAGGGTGGGGGTACTGGTCCCTGCACCTACGTTCTGCGCACAGGCGACCGCGCGGGTGAGCAGTGTGGGGGTGCGCACCCCACCCCGCGCTGCTTTGGCCGCCTGACGGACGCGTGGCGTCACCAGTTCCTTGAGGCCACAGAGATCCCTCGCTGGGGAGAGCTGTCTAGGGCGGGAGTTGCTATCTTTGACCTTGACTTTGATGCTATTCCTTCTGCCATGTATGCTGTGACTATTAGTGATGAGGGTGACTGTTACTGGTGTTTCCCGCCCGATCCGGGCATTGAGACTGCTGCTCTAGGTACTGGTGAGGCTGCTGCCCTAGGCGCTTGCGAGGCTGCTGCTCTAGGTGCTAGTGCGTTTGCGTCCTCAGGTGCTGGTGAGTGTGCTCTCTCAGGTACTGCGTCGGCTTCGGCCTCCCTCACCTTCACCCTTGACTCTGGGGCTTCTCGCTCCTTTTGACGAGACCGCACCACACTCACGCCGCTTGGTCAGCCGGTTGCGGTGTCTCTGGCTGACCCCTCTGGGGGTCCTGTCCTTGCTCACTTCTCCACAGTCCTCCCGTGTCCGGCGGCTCTCTCGGGCACCCTGTCTGGTCTTTACCTCTCCTCGTTCTCTACGAACTTGGTGAGTGGTGCTGACCTCAGGATGGGGGAGTGCACCAGTTCACTCCTTCGAGTCAGCGGGTGACGCACTGCACTAAGGCTCGGACGGGCCGACACTTGGCCACGTTTACACGTCAGTCGGGGTCGAGCCTGTACACAGTGACCACTGAGTCTCCTCCAGTCACTGAGTCTGGTCGGGTAGCTGCGTCGGGTCAAGTGTTTGCTGCAGCGTCCAGGTCTGGTCCTGAGTCTGCCCCCTGTTCGTGTTGTCTCCTGTCTCACGAGACTCTCTTCTGGCACCACCGCCTTGGTCACCCCTCTCTGCTTCGTCTCCGAGGCATGGCCTCCCGTTTCCTTGTTTCTGGTCTTCCCCGGTCCCTCCCTCCCCTTCCTCAAGGGCCTGGCCCTACCTGTGTCCCCTGTGTTGAGGGGCGGCAGCGAGCTGCCCCTCACTCCTCCCAGTTTCCTCCGATAGAGGCCCCGCTGCAGACGCTTCACATGAACGTGTGGGGCCCAGCCCGCGTCACGAGCACTACTTCCTGCTGGTGGTTGACGACTACTCGCGTTACACCGCAGTCTTCCCCTTGCGCAGCAGGAGGTGTTCATCGACTGGATCCGCGCAGCTCGTCTCCAGCTCAGGCAGAGCTTCGGCTCGGAATTTCCTGTTCTGCGTCTGCACTCTGACAGAGGCGGAGAGTTTTCCTCTGGCCTTCTGAGAGCCTACTGTCGTGCACGAGGCATCCGTAAGACCTTCACGCTTCCGGACTCTCCGCAGCAAAATGGGATTGCTGAGCGCCGCATTGGCATGGTCATGGACGTCGCTCGTACGTCCATGATGCATGCGGCTGCCCCCCATTTTCTGTGGTCGTTTGCGGTGAGGTACGCGGCACATCAGATCAACCTTCACCCGAGGGTCTCCTGGCCGGAGACCTCCCAAGCTTTGTTGTGGACGGGGAAGGTTGGCGATGCGTCTGCGTTCCGTGTCTGGGGATCTAGGGCGTTTGTCCGCGACTTGTCTGCGGAAAAGCTGTCCCCTCGTGCTGCTCCTTGCGTCTTCCTGGGGTTCCCCCCTGACGCGCCCGGGTGGCAGTTCTACCACCCCACCTCGCGCCGTGTTCTGTCGTCTCAGGACTTCACGTTTGACGAGACGGTCCTCTACTACCGCCTCTTCCCCTACCGCACTCCGTCTCTCCCCCCGCCACCACTCTTCCTTGTACCAGGTCCCCCCCCGGTACACCCCCTACCCCCTCAGGGCTGCCCCTTCACGTGTGTCCTAGGTAGACGCAGTCGAGCTTGTCGAGGTTACTGGTGACTCTGGTGCTGCTGAGGGTGCTGAGCCTGGGGGTGCTGAGCGTGTGGGTGCTACTCCTTGGGGTGCAGGGACTGGGGGTGCTAGGCCTGGGGGTGCTGTGCCTGAGGGTGCTACGCCTGGGGGTGCTGAGCCTGGGGGTGTTGTGCCTGGGAGTGCTACGCCTGGGGGTGCTGAGCCTGGGGGTGCTGTGCCTGGGAGTGCTACACCTAGGGGTGCTGAGCCTGGGGGTGCTGAGCTCGGAGGTACTACGCCTGGAGGTTTGGAGCCTGAGGGAGTTGGACCTGTTCGTGTGGCGTCTGGTGGTGCTGGGCCTGGAGGTTCTCCGGGTGCTTCGTCTCGGCGGGAGCCACTCTCTCCACAGGAGCTGCGCGAGTGGTTTGCCCGGCGCTGGAGCCGTGCAGCTGGAGTTGGAGGTTCTTCGGCTCCTGAGGGTGCTGGTGTCACGGGTCCCGGAGGTGCTTGTACTGGGAGTACTGGAGCTGCTTGGCCTGCGGGTTCGACTAGAGCTGGTGCTGCTGAGGGTGTTGGCGCTGAGACTACTGCTGGCGGTCCTGCTGAGGATACCACTGGTGCTGTTGGAGGTCCTGGAGCTACTAGAGCTGCTGCGGGTCCTAGAGCTGGAGGTACTGCTGGAGCTAATGCTCCTATTGGGGGTACTGGTGCTGTCTCTGCTGTGTCTGGAGTCGCCGCGCGGCCTCGACCGTACTTCGTTCCGCTCCTTCAGCAGGATCTTGGTCTTCCGCCTTCTACTGGTCCTCCTCCTCCTCCCTTAGCGTGTCCACAGCCTGTCCCGTCACAGTTACAGTTACACTCGGCCTCCCCTCTGCCTACTCCTTCTCCCTACACTGGTCGTGCTGGAGGTCTTTCTGAGCGTCGTGAGCCTGCGTCTCGCCCTGCGTCGCCTGTCCGTGCTGCTCGCACTAGTGGTCGTGGTTCGCGTCAACGTCCTCCTCTTGTCCCTGGCACGCACCGGATGTCTCTGCGTCCGTCCACTGCTCCTCTGCGTGCCCCTTTTCCTTCTCCTCCTGAGTCCTCTCTTCCTGCTCTTCGTGTCCGACCCGGAGTCGGACTCTCTTCGTGCTGCCAAACCTACTGTCACGCGTCTCCTTGCTACTGTCGTCACTGACCCTTCTTTTGAGTCCACTGCTGCGTCTGCCCCAGTTGCTGAGCTCGTCGACTTTGCTGCTCACTGTCGCCTAGACTACACTGCTAGTCTTGTCACTGAGTCTGAGTCTGTCTGTCCTCCGTCCGTCGGGGGTGAGTGTGCCCTTGGCATGGACGTCCTTCAGGAAAGGCAGGAGGAGTTTCAGTGTCTGGCTGCTGCTTCACCTCATCTCGTGTCTGTACTGCTTACCCCTGAGGGAGACCCGGATGCACTTGACATCCCGACTCCGCGCTCTTACGCGGAGGCGATAGAGGGTCCCTACTCTTCTAAGTGGCAAGCAGCTATGGACACAGAGATGGCTTCTTGGAAGTCCACAAGCACCTACGTTGACGAGGTTCCCCCACCTGGGGCGAACATCGTCAGTGGCATGTGGATCTTCAGGGTGAAGCGGCCGCCGGGTTCTCCGCCTATCTTCAAGGCACGTTACGTGGCTCGTGGCTTCAGTCAGCGGCAGGGAGTTGACTCCTTTCAGACCTTATCTCCCACCCCGAAGAACACCACGCTTCGGGTACTGCTGCACGTTGCTGCTCACCGTGACTACGAGCTGCACTCTCTTGACTTCAGCACACCTTTCTTGCAGGGCAGCCTGCACGAGGAGATCTGGTTGCGCCGCCCACCTGGCTTCACTGGGTCGTTCCCTCCAGGTACCCAGTGGAGTCTCCGGCGTCCAGTCTACGGTCTCCGCCAGGCGCCCTGTGAGTGGCATGACACACTGAGGACTACGCTTGCGGCTCTTGGGTTTGCTTCTTCTACTGCCGACCCGTCGATGTTTCTGCGCACTGACACCTCTCTGCCGCCGTTCTACATCCTCGTGTACGTCGACGACTTGGTCTTTGCCACAGCTGACACTGCTGGACTTGCCTACGTGAAGTCCGAGCTGCACAAGAGACACACGTGCACAGACCTGGGTGAACTGCGCAGCTACCTTGGCTTGCAGATCACCCGGGACAGAGCACAGCGCACCATTACCCTGACTCAGTCACACATGGTGCAGCAGGTCCTTCAGCGCTTCGGCTTCACGTACTCCTTGCCTCAGGCCACTCCTGTGCCTACTCGCCACTCGCTCTCAGCTCTGCCTTCGGATGAGTCCGTAGAGTCGAGTGGCCCGTATCAAAAGCTTGTTGGCTGCCTCATGTACCTGATGACCTGCACGCGACCTGACCTTGCATACCCTCTTAGCATTCTCGCATGCTATGTTGCTCCTGGGAGACACCGACCAGAGCACATGGCTGCAGCGAAGTGGGTGTTGCGCTACTTGTGCAGTACGTCGGGCATGGGGCTAGTGCTTGGAGGGCGGAGTCCAATGGTCCTCACTGGGCATGCAGACGCTTCTTGGGCTGACGAGCAGGCTACGCAGCGGTCGTCACAGGGTTACACCTTCAGCCTTGGTTCCGGCTCTGTTTCGTGGCGGGCTACTCGCTCGTCTTCTGTTCTCGGCTCCAGTTGTGAGGCTGAGATCTACGCAGGGGCCATGGCTGCGCAGGAGCTTCGCTGGCTCACCTACCTGCTGACTGACCTCGGAGAGCCGCCTCATTCTCCTCCAGTTCTGTACGTAGACAACAAGGCCATGCTGGCCTTGTGTCGAGAGCAGAGACTGGAGCACAGAACAAAGCACATTGCTCTCCGATACTTCCTTGCTCATGAGCTACAGCGGCGTGGTCAGTTGCGGCTTGTGTACGTGGCCTCTGAGGCCAACACTGCTGATGTCTTCACCAAGGTACTTGCGCCTTGTGATCATCAGCGCTTCTGCACTCAGCTGGGTCTTGTGCCTGTCTTGCCTCACTTGCTCACCTCTTGACCTTGTTTGTACTGTTACAAATATATATACCTGCTCTTGCTTGTCTACCTTTATATATATGTGTACTCTTGCATGTGAACTGGCCTTGTGGCCTTGACCTTGTGCTCGGAATGTGTGGTGACTTTGAGATCCACCCTGAGCTTGCTTTGCTTTGCTTTGCTTGACTGGTCTTGTGACCCCTTGTTCTCCCCCACTTTGCCTATGGGGGTGTGTCGGAACATCATATAGCGTATACATTTGTGTAGGCTGTAGTGGGGTATCCCATAGGGGGTACAACCCAATTAGGGTTAGTACTTGTACCCACTTCTTTCATAGTTCATTCATTCTCGTTTCTTCTCACCCTCCCCACCCCCCCCTCTCCTTTCTCCTTCCGCTCCCTGCTGCGCGTGCAACTGGGGGGGGGGAGGGTATGGGGGTGGCGGTTATGGGGGTGATGGGAGTGCGTACGCAGGTGCTGCTCCTCCTCCTTTCTCTCCCAGTGCTGCAGCTGCCGCTGAGGGGGGGTTGGTGTGGAAGCTGAGGGAGTGGTGCTAGGGATGCGGAGGGGGATATGAAAAGGGGGTTTGGAGCAATGGGGGACGTTGAACGGAGGTAGCCGACTTGAAGCCAGCAGCGCTAGTAGTCCGGATGCCCTAGCTCCGGTAGCACGTGAGCCCGTCGCTCCAGTCGCCCGTGGGTCAGTTGCTCTAGCCGCTCGTTTTTATTTGCGGAGCCAGTTACTCGAGCAGTCCGGATGCCCTTGCTCCGGTAGCCCGTGTGCCAATTGCTCCAGGTGCCCGTGTGCTAGCAGCTTGAGCCGCCGCCTCCTATATCCTCTCCTCTAATAGTCCCTCCTCCTCCTCTCTTGCCCTCTGTTTCTGCCACTAGCGTTTGCTTATGCGCTTGTCCTGCGATTGCTTGTTCTGTTGACTATATCCCACTTTGCCTATGGGGGTGTGTCAGAATGTTATGCTGTGTAGGCTGTAGTGGGGTACTCAACAATGAGTACAACCCTTTTAGGGTTTCCTATTTTTATCCCACTTGCCTGCTAGTTCAAACCCTCTTCTTCTGTTATCATTATGCTCGCTTGTTTCTGACACCAACCGCCTCAACTTCCAACAAGGCAACAATGGACCTGCAACAATGGAGGAAGATGAAAAAAGTGAAAAGTCAGCAACTGCAGAAGCTGGCACAGGGGGAAGAGCAACAACTCTGGAAGCAGGAACCAGCTGGGGAACTCCTGGTCCCACAATCGGGCCGTGGGGAATTATTGAACCACCCCCGACTACACCTGGAGGCGGCTGGGATGTCATCCAAGTGCCATAAGAGGCGGCGGAAGGGACCACCGAAAGAGACTCGGGCACCCCCAAACCAACGGAAGAAGGATGGGGACCGCTGACCGGCGTCCCCGAAAAAGGACGCTGGGGATCCACCAACGCTCCCAACGAATGGGGTTACCCAGAAGCTCCAGTTCTTCCACCTGAACCCGTTGCCGAGCTCAATCCCTACTGGGCAACGCGCGGCACCAGCGAGGGCGGAACTCCTCTTCCGGGCCAATACGCTCCTGACACACCAGAACATGTGCAAGAAGAGTTGGAAGAAGAAAAATTGACCTACGAGTTCTTTAGCAAGGCAGCGGAACTACCCGAACCTACCAAGGAAGCGTCGCCGCCAGAACAAGGACCTCAACTGATCTCGGTCACCGGCGGCGAGTACCTTTACCGTCGCGTCCCAATGGAAGGACTTCCCGCATCTAAATGGCCCGAAGCAGCGTGAGAAGATGTGAACGAGAGAATGAGTGAACTATGAAATGAAGTGAGTACAAATATGAAACCCGAATTGGGATGTACCCCCTATGGGATACCCCACTGTAGCCTACAGAAAAGAGTAAGCTATAATGTTCTGACACACCCCCATAGGCAAAGTGGGGGAGAACAAGGGGTCACAAGACCAGTCAAGCAAAGCAAAGCAAAGCTCAGGGTAGATCACAAAGTCACCACACATTTCGAGTACAAGTTCAAGGGCCACAAGGCCAGTTCACAAGCAAGATCATATATAAAGATATACAAGAGTCAAGCAAGTAAGAGCAAGAGTATATATAGGTGAAGGTACAGGCAAAGACAAGAAGTGAGCAAGTGAGGCAAGACAGGCACAAGACCCAGCTGCGTGCAACAACGCTGATGATCACAAGGCGCAAGTGCCTTGGTGAAGACATCAGCAGTGCTGGCCTCAGAGGCCTAGTACGCAAGTCGCAACTGTCCACGCTGCTGTAGCTCACGAGCAAGAAAGTAGCGGAGAGAAATGTGCTTTGTCCTGTGCTCCAGTCGCTGCTCTTGACACAAGGCCAGCATGGCCTTGTTGTCTACGTACAGGACTGCAGGAGAACGAGGCGGCTCTCCAAGGTCAGTCAGCAGGTAGGTGAGCCAGCGTAACTCCTGTGCAGCCATAGCCCCGGCGTAGATCTCAGCCTCACAACTGGAGCCGAGAACAGAAGACGAGCGGGTAGCCCGCCACGAAACAGAGCCGGAACCAAGGCTGAAGGTGTAACCCTGTGACGACCGCTGCGTAGCCTGGTCGTCAGCCCAAGAAGCGTCCGCGTGCCCAGTGAGGACCACTGGACTGCGCCCTCCAAGCACTAGCCCCATGCCCGACGTACTGCACAAGTAGCGCAACACCCTCTTCGCTGCAGCCATGTGCTCTGGTCGGTGTCTCCCAAGAGCAACATAGCGTGTGAGAATGCTAAGAGGGTATGCAAGGTCAGGTCGTGTGCAGGTCATCAGGTACATGAGGCAGCCAACAAGCTCTGCATACGGGCCACTCGACTCTACGGACTCATCCGAAGGCAGAGCTGAGAGCGAGTGGCGAGTAGCCAGAGGAGTGGCCTGAGGCGAGGAGTACGTGAAGCCGAAGCGCTGAAGGACCTGCTGCACCATGTGTGACTGAGTCAGGGTAATGGTGCGGCGTGCTCTGTCCCGGGTGATCTGCAAGCCAAGGTAGCTGCGCAGTTCACCCAGGTCAGTGCACGTGTGTCTCTTGTGCAGCTCGGACTTCACGTAGGCAAGTCCAGCAGTGTCAGCTGTGGCAAAGACCAAGTCGTCGACGTACACGAGGATGTAGAACGGCGGCAGAGAGGTGTCGGTGCGAAGAAACAGCGACGGGTCGGCAGTAGAGGGAGCAAACCCAAGTGCCGCCAGCGTAGTTCTCAGTGTGTCGTGCCACTCACGTGGTGCCTGGCGGAGACCGTAGACTGGACGTCGGAGACTCCACTGGGTACCAGGAGGGAAAGACCCAGTGAAGCCAGGTGGGCGACGCAGCCAGATCTCCTCGTGCAGGCTACCCTGCAAGAAAGCAGTGCTGAAGTCGAGAGAGTGCAGCTCGTAGTCACGGTGAGCAGCAACGTGGAGCAGTACCCGAAGAGTGGTCATCTTCGGGGTGGGGGAGAAGGTCTGAAAGTAGTCAACCCCCTGCCGCTGACTGAAGCCACGAGCCACGTAACGCGCCTTGAAGACAGGCGGAGAACTCGGCGGCCGCTTCACCCTGAAGATCCACATGCCACTGACGATGTTCGCCCCAGGAGGGGGAACAGCGTCAACGTAGGTGCCTGTGGACTTCCAGGAAGCCATCTCTGCATCCATAGCTACCTGCCACTGAGAGGAGTAGGGACCCTCTATCGCCTCCACGTAAGAGCGTGGAGTCGGGATGTCTAGTGCATCCGGGTCTCCCTCAGGGGCTAGCAGTACAGACGTGAGATGAGGTGAAGCGGCGGCTAGACAGTGGAACTCCTCCTGCCTGTCCTCAAGGACGTCCGTGCCAAGGGCACACTCACCCCCGACGGACGGAGGACAGGCCGACTCAGACTCAGCGACAAGACTAGCAGCGTAGTCCAGACGACAGCGCGCAGCAAAGTCGACGAGCTCAGTGACAAGGGCAGACGCAGCAGACGACTCGAAAGAAGGGTCAGTGACAGCAGTAGCGAGGAGACGCGTGACAGTAGGACTGGCAGCACGAAGAGAGTCCGACTCCGGGTCGGCAAGAGCAGGAAGAGAGGAAGCAGGAGGAGAAGGTAAAGGGGCACGCAGAGGAGCAGTGGACGGACGCAGAGACATCCGGTGCGTGCCAGGGAGAGGAGGAGGACGCTGACGCGAACCCCGACCACTCGGGCGCGCAGCACGAACGGGCGACGCAGGACAAGACGCAGGCTCACGACGCTCAGTAAGACCTCCAGTCGGACCAGTGTAGGGAGAAGGAGCAGGCAAAGGGGAGGCAGGCTGTAGCTGTGACTGTGACGAGACAGGCTGTGGACCCTCTAAGGGAGGAGGAGGAGGACCAGGAGAAGGTGTAAGACCAAGAACCTGCTGCAGGAGCGGAACGAAGTACGGTCGGGGCCGCGTGGCGACGCCAGAAACAGCAGGGACAGCACCAGTACCCCCAGGAGGAGTACCCGCTCCAGCAGCACCTCCAACAGCACCTCCAGTGGCTCCAGAACCTCCAGTAGTAGCACCAGGAGTACTGCCAGTCGGACCGCCAGCGGTAGTCTCAGCGCCAACACCCACAGCAGCACCAGCTCCAGGAGAACCCTCAGACCCAGCAGCTCCAGCACCCACAGTACGAGCACCTCCGGGACGCTCGGCAGCAGCACCCTCTGCAGCCGAAGAACCTCCAGCACCAGCAGCACGCCTCCAGCGCCGAGCAAACCACTCACGCAGCTCCTGTGGGGGAAGCGGCTCTCGGCGAGACGAAGCACCGCCAGGCGGAGCACCCCCAGGTCCAGCGCCCCTAGGCTCAGCACCTCCAGACACCGCACCCCCAGGCTCAGCACCCCCAAGCGCAGCACCCCCAGGCTCAGCACCCCCAGGCTCAGCACCCCCAGGCTCAGCACCCCCAGACGCAGCACCCCCAGGCTCAGCACCCCCAGACACCGCACCCCCAGGCTCAGCACCCCCAAGCGTAGCGCCTCCAGTCCCAGCACCCCTAGGCTCAGCTCCCGCAGCAGCACCAGAGTCACCAGTGACCTCGACAGGCTCGACCGCGTCTACCTGGGACACACCTGAAGGGGCAGGACCCTGAGGGGGGGGGGGGTCTACCGGGGGGGGACCTGGTACCAAGAAGAGTGGGGGCGGGGGGAGGGACGGAGTGCGGTAGGGGAAGAGGCGGTAATAGGGTACCGACTCGTCGAACGTGACATCCTGGGAGGACAGAACACGTCGAGAGGTGGGGTGGTAGAACTGCCACCCAGGGGCGTCGGGGGGGAACCCCAGAAAGACGCAGGGAGAAGCGCGAGGGGACAGTTTGTCCGCAGACAGGTCGCGAACAAACGCCCGAGATCCCTAGACCCGGAACGCCGACGCATCGCCAACCTTCCCTGTCCACAGCAGGGCTGGGGAGGTCTCCAGTCTGGAGACCCTGGGGTGAAGGTTGATCTGGTGCGCCGCGTACCTGACCGCAAACGGCCACAGAAAATGGGGAGCTGCCGCATGCATCATGGACGTACGAGCGACGTCCATGACCATGCCAATGCGGCGCTCTGCAATCCCATTCTGCTGCGGTGAGTCTGGAAGCGTGAAGGTCTGACGGATGCCTCGCGCACGACAGTAGGCACGCAGAAGGCCAGAGGAGAACTCTCCGCCTCTGTCCGAGTGCAGACGCAAAATAGGGAGGTCAGAGCCAAAGCTCTTCTTAAGCTGGAGACGAGCCGCGCGGATCCAGTCGATCAGCACCGCAGTGACATCACCCTTGCTGCGCAAGGGGAAGACTGTGGTGTTTCACGAGTAGTCGTCAACAACAAGCAGGAAGTAGCGCTCCTGACCCTGTCCACGGACGCGGGCTGGGCCCGACATGTCCATGTAAAGCGTCTTCAACGGGGCCTCTGTCGGAGGAAACTGGGAGGAGTAAGGGGCAGCACGCTGGCGCCCCTCAACACAGGGGACACAGGCAGGGCCAGGGCCCTGAGGAAGGGGAGGGAGGGACCGAGGAAGACCAGACACTAGAAGACGGGAGGCCATACCTCTGAGCCGAAGCAGAGAGGGGTGGCCAAGGCGGTGGTGCCAGAGGAGGGTCTCGTGAGACAGACGGCGATACGAACAGGGGGCAGACTCAGGACCAGACCTGGACGCTGCAGCAAACACCTGACCAGACGAAGGGACCCTACCAGACTCAGCACCTGGAGGAGAAGCAGTGGTCAGTGTGTACAGGCTCGACCCTGGCCGACGTGTAAACGTAGCCAGGTGGCGACCTGTGCTAGCCTCCGTGCAGTGTGTCACCCGCTGACGAGCAGGAGTGAACTGGTGGACACCCGCATCCTGTAGGTCAGCACCACTCACCAGGTTCGTCGAGAACGAGGGGAGGTAGAACCCCAGACAGGGTGCTAGAGGGGGCCGCCGGACACGGGAGGATAGTGGAGAAGCGAGACAGGACAGGCCCCCCAGAGGGGTCAGCCAGGGACACCGCAACCGGCCGACTCAGCGGCGTGAGAGTGGTGCGGTCCCGAAAGAAGGAGTGAGAGGCCCCAGAGTCTAGGGTGAAGGTGTGAGAGGCCGAAGTCGACACAGTACCTGAGAGGGCAGACTCACCAGTACCTGAGCGTACAGGCGCAGTGGCACCTAGCGCAGCAGCCTCACAGGCACCTAGAGCAGCAGTACCAATGCCCGGGTCGGGCGGGAAACACCGGTAACAGTCATCCTCATCACTACCAGTCACAGCATACATAGCAGTAAGGATAGCATCAAAGTCAAGATCATAAATAGCCACACCAGCCCTAGACAGCTCTCCCCAGCGGGGGATCTCGGCGGCCTCCGGAAACTGCTGACGCCAGGCGTCGGTCAGGCGGCCAAAGCAGCGGCGGGCGGTGTGGGTGCCTCCACACTTCTCACCCGCGCGGTCGCCGCTGCGAAGAACGTAGGGGCAGGGACCAAACGCCCCACCACGCTGACGCTGCAAGTACCACTCACGGAGCTGCTGAGGGGCGGGGACGGCGCGAGAGCGCTGCTGCTGCTGTGGCTGCTGCTGCTGCTGGCGCTGACCACCCCTAGTGCTGCTCCGCTGGGACGAGCCACTCCGACCCCCGCCTCCACCGCCACCCCCGCCTCCACCGCCACCCCCGCCTCCACCGCCACCACCCCCACCGGCACCCTCGCCCCCGCCGCTCCCACCGCCTCCTCCGCTACCACCTCCGCCGCCACCTCCGCCTCCACCGCCGCCACCAGTACCTCCACTCCCACCACCACCTCCACCGCCACCCCCACTCCCCCCGCCACCCCCACCTCCTCCGCCACTGCCCCCGCTAGCTCCACCCGCTCCCTTGCCCCCCTTGCCCTTGCCAGAGCGGCGCCTACCGCTGGGGGCAGACGCCGCACCGACCGACTCAAAACCAGCAAGGTCAGCCGCAGCAGCAGAGGCGACAGAGGGCAGCAAGGGGGAAGGAGAACACCCCTCAAAGATGGGGGTGCGAGGGTCACCACGGGAGGCCCCTACAGCGACTATGCTCTTCTCAGCTGCGAGCAGGGACTCCTCAAGGAGGTCGGCAGTGAGGGTGGTGGGACAGACAGAGAGAAACTGGTCCCTAACGACACGAAGGGACTCAGGGAGACGGGTGACTAGAAAGTGGAGAGTGATGTACATGGGAGGAGGGTTTGCGGCGCGGAACTCAGTAGGAAGCGCAGCGCGGTAGCAAGTGTCACTAGCGCGGAGGTGGGTAACGAGGTCAGCGACAGTGGGAAAGGCAGCGAGGTCAGGGAAGACAAACGTTAGCATGAGGCGGCTCAGCGTAGCGGAGGAAGGGGAGGAGTAGCGCGCAACTACAGCGTCGTACAAGGCCTGAGCGGTCTTGCACTGACTAAAGTGGGCACGCTCGGAGGAAGGGAGGTGGCGACGCACAGCAAGACGTGCAGCAGCATCGCGTGTCGCCCACTTGGAGCGAACGGCGGGGTCAGCATCAGCAGGAGGGGCAAGGACAGCGCCAGAGACAAAGTCAAAGAGAGAAACCTCATCGATCGCATCGCACAGTAAGTACAGCTGCAGGTCCTCAATCCAGACTGCAAAGTCAACGGCGCGACCCTCAGCGTCAAAGGCGAGGATAGTGGGGGTGGCCATTGTAGCAGCTGACAGTCTCACCGGGCAGGAAGAGTCGGGTAGGTCAGCGGCACAGCAACACGGCCCAGGAGCAGCAGCAGCCCCACAGGAGCTGGAGCGCGGCTCCTCTGGCGGCTCGGGCGGCTCGAGCGGCTCGGGCAGCTCAGGCGGCTCGGGCGGCTCGGGCGGCTCGGGCGGCTCGGGCGGCGTGGGCGGCTCGGGCGGCTCGGACGGCGTGGGCGTCTCGCGGGCGGCACGTAGGCGGTAGCACGGGCGGCTGGGTCGGCGCGCGGGCGGCTGCACGGGCGGCTGGTGTGGCTCGTGGGCGGCGAGCGGGCGGCTCACGGGCGGCTGCACGGGCGGCCGAGGCAGCTCACGGGCGACTGGGACGGCTGCACGGGCGGCTGGGGCGGCGCGCAGGTCTCACGGGCGGCTGCACGGGCGGGCGCACGGGTAGAAGCACGGGCGGGTGCACGGGCGGGTACACGGGCGGCTGCACGGGCTGGTCGTCGGGCGGCGCTAGGGCGGCGCGTGGGCGGCGGTCTGGGCAGCGCGACGGGCGGCGCTCTGGCGGGCAGCGGGCAGCGCGACGGGCGGCGCGTTGGGCAGCGCGACGGGCGGCGCTAGGGCGGGCAGCGGGCAGCGCGACGGGCGGCGCTAGAGCGGCTGCACGGGCAGCGCGACGGGCGGCGCTAGGGCGGCTGCACGGGCAGCGCGACGGGCGGCGCTCACGGGCGGCGCTCACGGGCGGCGGTGCACGGGCGGCAGCGCACGGGCAGGCCGCGGGCGGCTAACGGGCGCTAGGGCGGGCGGCGCTAGAGCGGCTACACGGGCAGCGCGACGGGCGGCGCTAGGGCGGCTGCACGGGCAGCGCGACGGGCGGCGCTAGGGCGGCTGCACGGGCAGCGCGACGGGCGGCGCACACGGGCGGCGCTCACGGGCGGCGGCGCACGGGAAGCAGCGCACGGGCAGGCCGCGGGCGGCTAACGGGCGCAAGGGCGGGCGCCGGGCGCTAGGGCGCTAGGGCTGGCGCTAGGGCGGGCGCTAGGGCGGGCGCTAGGGCGGGCGCTAGGGCGCTAGGGCGGGCGCTAGGGAAGGCGCTAGGGCACTAAGGCGCTAGGGCAGGAAAAAAAAAATTTCTAAGTGGTGGGCCCTAAGCACAGTTCCCATAGGGGAACCTGCTCTGATTCCATGAGAAGATGTGAACGAGAGAATGAGTGAACTATGAAATGAAGTGAGTACAAATATGAAACCCTAATTGGGTTGTACCCCCTATGGGATACCCCACTATAGCCTACAGAAAAGAGTAAGCTATAATGTTCTGACACAGCGTCCTTCCCGCAACCGCTCATCACCGGCGACACCGTACTCGCAAGTTCCAAAATGTTCCGAAATGTTCCAAAATGAGTGTGGTCTCACCGGGGTCAATTTCTCAATGTCCCGCAATGTTTCGAAATTCCAGCGCAAAATTTCCGGAAGGATCCCACTTTCGCGTCAAAAGGGTGCACCGGTTGAGACTACGCTCCCCCGCAGAAATTCCCTTTTGCAGATGCGCCCTCCTCTGCAGACCTGATTTCTGTAGATGCGATTTCCTCTGCAGCACCACGATCTGCTCCGCAAATTCGCCTTCCTTTGCAGAACCACGTTCTGCAGATTCGCATTGTTCTGCACAGCTCCACCTCAACCTAGGGCATAGATTCGCTTCGGCGGTGTTACAATCCCGGGTGGGACTTAGCGAAGGATCACAGAGTAGTATTGCAGCGGAAGTTTGAATCTCATGTTAGAGTGAATGTAAAGGACTGAGTTGATAATAGCATGCATACATCGAGTTTATATAAGAATACAGGGGAATGGGAAAGGACCTAGACAAGCGATGTACTCTAAGGGGTACATTCCCTTATTACAGCGAATTAAAAACCGTGCGGCGCGGGAACCCGTTTCAAACCTGTTCCCGCTCTTTTCATTTCAAATGTTTCTGCCTGCATCGGTCTTCATCAGACGGTTGCTGCGTTGCTTCGACTCTTCTGACTCCTCGACTTCGTACTCGGTAGAGTCGGCTCCTACAGCATTCAGGAATGCCTTCTCAGGCAACTTCATATCGTAACACTCCCCTTCATTCGTGGGCGCAGGGGGAGCTGACTCGCTTGACTACTCCGGTAAGGTCAGAGCAGTGCTTGTACTGCTGACGTGGCAGTCGTTTGGTGAGGAAGTCTGCTGCCATCTTAGTGGTTGGGCAATATGCGAGGTCAACCTTCCACTTGTCAATTTCGTCTTTGACGAAAAAGTACCGAAGCGCGATGTGCTTCGTGCGGTTCACGAAACATGGCTTGTTTGTGATCCTGATGGCGCTCTGGTTGTCGCAGTGAAGGCGAAAGGTGGGCGAAGCTGGAATTTTCGCCTCCTGTATCAGCTCCTGTAGGTACAGGCCTTCGCGAACTGCTGCTATCGCGGCAATGTATTCTGCTTCGGCCGATGACAGGGCAACCAGCTCCTGCTTTTGCGAGTTCCAGGAGATTGGCCCAGTTCGGGACCGTCGATTCGCACGATCAGCTGCATGGTCTACATCCACGTAGCCGTTGAGGTTAAAGGAGGTCGTCGTCAGCGTGGAGTAGGAGAGCCCGATGTCAGGTGTGGAAATGAAGTACTGTAGGGCGCGCTCCAGATCCAGCTGGTTCTCAGCTACTGGCTTGCGTGAGTATTAGGCCAGTTGGCTGGCAATGTACGAAAGGTCGGGTCGGCAGGTGACAGATGCGAACAGCATGCAACCCAGTTGCTGCTGGTATAGTTGGAGTCCTGCGGGTGACAGTGGTTTGTTGTCCGGTTTGTAGTTGGTACTGGGGTTGCGGTAGGAAGTTGAGAGTGGTGCAGGCGAAATGTTAAAGCGTTCTCCCAGCTGCTCTGCGTACTTGGAGGCTGACAGGTGAATTGCTGTAGGTGATGTTCATCCCCAAAAACTGCTTCACGCTGTGGTTGATGGTGATGTCAACGCGCTGTGCCAGGCTCTCCTCAAACTGGTTAAGGAGTTTGTTGCAGGCGCCCGTGTACAGCAGGTCGTTGACATAGACTGTAGCTTATACATTTTGTATAAGCTATAGTGGGGCATCCCATAGGGGGTACAACCCAATTAGGGTTAGTACTTGTACTCTCTTCTTTCATACTGCATTCATTCTCGTTCATATCTTCTCATGGTATCGAGCAGGTTCCCTAGTGGGAACTGTGCCTAGGGCCCACCAATTCGAACATTTTTTTTACTTCCCGGAGCGCGCTCTCCCCAAGTCGCGCTCCCTTCACTTACTTCTTCGAGTCGCCCTAGCGGCTCCCCGTCGCCCTTCGCGGTGGCCTCGTCGACCCGCGCGCGGCTCCCCGTCGCTCTTCGCGGCGGGCCCGTCGACCCGCTCGCCATCCCCGAGGACCCGTGCGCTCGTCCCCGTCGACCCGCGCGTCGCCCTGCGGCCCCCCCTTCCCGCCCACCTGAGTTCACTTTCCGCACACCCGAGTTCGCTTCCCGCAGGCTTGTGCACGCTTCGCGCACACCTGAGCGCGCTTACCGCACACTTAGGGTGTGGGGGTGGTGGTTGTGGGGGTGTCCGTCGCCCTGCCTACGCGTCGGCCCCGTCGCCCTGCCTACGCGTCGGCCCCGTCGCCCTACCTGCGACCCCGGCCCCGTCGCCCTACCTGCGCCCCGGCCCCGTCGCCCTACCTGCGGCCCCGGCCCCATCGCCCTACCTGCGACCCCGGCCCCGTCGCCCTACCTGCGACCCCGGCCCCGTCACCCTACCTGCGACCCCGGCCCTGTCACCCTACCTGCGGCCCCGGCCCCGTCGCCCTACCCGCGACCCCGGCCCCGTTGCCCTACCTGCGGCTCCGGCCCCGGCCCCGTCGCCCTACCCGCGACCCCGGCCCCGTCGCCCTACCTGCGGCTCCGGCCCCGGCCCCGTCGCCCTCCCTGCGCACCGGCCTCGTCGCCCTACCGTCGACCCGGCCCCGTCGCCCTACCTGCGGCTCCGGCCCCGGCCCCGTCGCCCTACCTGTGGCTCCGGCCCCGGCCCCGTCGCCCTACCTGCGCATGGGCCCCGTCGCCCTACCGTCGACCCGAACCCGTCGCCCCATCTACGGCCCGGCCCCGGCCCAGTCGCCCTACCTTCGACCCAGCCTCGTCGCCCTAACTGCGCCCCGGCTCCGGCCCCGACCCCCTACCTACGGCCCCAGCCGAGCCGCCCACGCCGCTCAACAGCCCGAGCCGCCCGAGCCGCCCGAGCCGCTGAGGCCGCCTGAGTAGCTGAGGAGCCAAGCCGCGGGTGCTGCCGAGCCGCAGTTACTGCCGAGCCGCGCGAGCTGCCCGACCCGCCCTGTCTGGTGAGCGCAGCGCCGCCGTCACTGCTCTACAGTTCGCCCTGTTAGTCTACTGCTGTCATGGCTACTCCTAGTGTCCTCGTTTTTTACGCCAAGGGTCGAGCCATTGACTTTGACGTCTGGTTAGATGACCTCCAGCTGTTCTTACAGTGCGATAGGGCAGACGGTCTCTCCCTCTTTGACCTCACCTCTGGTGCCTCTCTTGCTCCTGCTGCTGATGCTGACGCCACTGTTCGCTCACAGTGGGCCACGCGCGATGCTGCTGCACGTCTTGCTGTGCGTCGCCACCTCCCTACCTCTGAGCGTGCGCACTTTAGTCAGTACAAGAGTGCTCAGACCTTGTACGACGCTGTAGTTGCACGCTAATCCTCCCCTGCCACTGCTGCACTGAGCCGTCTCATGCTACCGTACCTCTTCCCTGACCTTGCTGCCTTTCCCACAGTCGCTGACCTCATTACGCACCTCCGCACTAGTGACACTCGCTACCGCGCTGCGCTTCCTGCTGACTTCTGCGCCAAGAACCCCCCTCCCATGTACATCACTCTCTACTACATAGTCACTCGTCTCCCTGACTCCCTTCGTGTAGTCAGGGACCACTTCCTCTCAGTCTGTCCCACCACTCTCACTGTAGACCTCCTCGAGAAGTCCCTCCTAGCGGCCGAGAAGAGCATAGTCACTGTAGGGGCCTCTCATGGTGACCCGCGCACCCCCATCTTTGAGGGGTGTTCCCCCTCCCCCCTTCTGCCCTCTGTTGCCTCTGCTGGTGCGGCCGACCTCCTTGGTCTTGAGTCGGTCGGTGCAGCGTCTGCCCCTAGTACGAGACGCCGCTCTGGCAAGGGCAAGGGGGGCAGGGGCGCTAGAGGAGCGAGTGGGGGCGGTGGAGGTGGAGGTGGAGGCGGCGGGGGGAGTGGGGGTGGTGGTGGGAGTGGAGGTGGGGGTGGAGGTGTCGGTGGCGGCAATGGAGGCGGAGGCGGCGGCGGCGGTGGCGGTGGGAGCAGAGGTGGCGGAGGTGGCGGCGGTGGAGGAGGCGGCGGAGGCGGCGGTAGTAGCGGAGGCGGCGGAGGCGGAGGAGGCGGCGGGGGTGGCGGTGGAGCTGGTCGCGGGTCTACACAGAGGAGTGGCTCCGGTGGTGGTCCGCGCCAGCAGCAGCAGCGCGGTCGTGAGACCCTGTCCCCACAGCAGCTCCGTGAGTGGTACACTGCACGCCAGCGGGGTGGGGGTTTTGGTCCGTGCACCTACGTACTGCGCACCGGCGACCGTGCGAGTGAGAAGTGTGGGGGTGCGCACCCCACCCAGCGCTGCTTTGGCCGCCTGACGGACGCGTGGTGTCACCAGTTCCCGGAGGCCACAGAGATCCCTCGCTGGGGCGAGCTGTCTAGGGCGGGTGTTGCCATCTATGATCTTGATTTTGATGCTATTTTGTCTGCCATGTATGCTGTGTCCCGCCCGATCCAGGCATTGAGACTGCTGCTCTAGGTGCTGGTGTGGCTGCTGCCCTAGGTGCTTGCGAGGCTGCTGCTCTAGGTGCTAGTGCGTCTGCGTCCTCAGGTACTGGTGAGTCTGCGCTCTCAGGTACTACGTCGGCTTCGGCCGCCCTCACCTTCACCCTTGACTCTGGGGCTTCTCGCTCCTTCTTTCGTGACCGCACCACCCTCACGCCGGTTGCGGCGTCTCTGGCCAGTTGCGGTGTCTCTGGCTGACCCCTCTGGGGGTCCTGTCCTGTCTCACTTCTCCACAATCCTCCCGTGTCCGGCGGCTCCCTCTGGCACCCTGTCTGGTCTCTACCTCCCCTCGTTCTCTACGAACCTGGTGAGTGGTGCTGCCCTACAGGATGGGGGAGTACACCAGTTCACTCCTGCGCGTCAGCGGGTGACGCACTGCACAGAGGCTTGCACAGGCCGACACCTGGCTACGCTTACCCGTCAGCCAGGGTCGAGCCTGTACACATTGACCACTGCGTCTCCTCCATTTGCTGAGTCTTGTAGGGTAGTTGCGTCGGGTCAGGTGTTTGCTGCAACGTCCAGGTCTGGTCCTAAGTCTGCCCCCTGTTCGTGTCGTCTCCTATCTCACGAGACTCTCCTCTGGCACCACCGCCTTGGTCACCCCTCTCTGCTTCGGCTCAGAGGCATGGCCTCCCGTCTTCTTGTTTCTGGTCTTCCCCGGTCCCTCCCTCCCCTTCCTCAGGGCCCTCGACCTACCCGTGTCCCCTGTGTCGAGGGGCGCCAGCGTGCTGCCCCTCACTCCTCCCAGTTTCCTCCGACAGAGGCCCCGCTGCAGACGCTTCACATGGACGTGTGGGGCCCAGCCCGCGTCCGGAGACAGGGTCACGAGCGCTACTTCGTGCTCGTTGTTGACAACTACTCGCGTTACACTCCAGTTTTCCCCTTGCGCAGCAAGGGTGATGTCACTGAGGTGCTGATCGACTGGATCCGCGCAGCTCGTCTCCAGCTCAGGCAGAGCTTTGGCTCGGACTTTCCTGTTCTGCGTCTGCACTCGGACAGAGGCGGAGAGTTCTCCTCTGGCCTTCTGAGAGCTTTCTGTCGCGCGCGAGGCATCCGTCAGACCTTCACGCTTCCGGACTCCCCGCAGCAAAATGGGATTGCTGAGCGCCGCATTGGCATGGTCATGGACGTCGCTCGTACGTCTATGATGCATGCGGCTGCCCCCCATTTTCTGTGGCCATTTGCGGTGAGGTACGCGGCGCATCAGATCAACCTCCACCCCAGGGTCTCCAGGCCGGAGACCTCCCTAGCCTTGCTGTGGACGGGGAAGATTGGCGATGCATCGGCGTTCCGGGTCTGGGGATCTCGGGCGTTTGTCCGCGACTTGTCTGCGGACAAGCTGTCCCCTCGTGCTGCTCCTTGCGTCTTCCTGGGGTTCCCCCCTGACGCGCCTGGGTGGCAGATCAACCACCCCACCTCTCGCCGTGTTCTGTCCTCCCAGGACGTCACGTTTGACGAGTCTGTTCCCTACTACCGCCTCATCCCCTACCGCACTCCGTCCCTCCCCCCACCCCCCCGCTCTTCCTTGTACCAGGTCCCCCCCCGGTTGACCCCCTCCCCCCTCAGGGTCCTGCCCCTTCAGGTGTGTCCCAAGTAGACGCAGTCGAGCCTGTCGAGTTTATTGGTGACTGTGGTGCTGCTGAGGGTGCTGAGCCTGGGGGTGCTGAGACTGGGGGTGCTGAGCCTGGGGGTGCTGAGACTGGGGGTGCTGAGCCTGGGGGTGCTGGGCCTAGGGGTGCTGAGACTGGGGGTGCTGAGCCTGGGGGTGCTGAGCCTAAGGGTGCTACGCTTGGGGGTGCTGAGCCTGGGGGTGCTATGCCTGCGGGTGCTACGCCTAGAGGTTCTTCGGGTGCTTTGTCTCTGCGGGAGCCACTCGGAGAGCCACAGGAGCTGCGCGAGTGGTTTGCCAGGCGCTGGTGGCGTGCTGCTCGAGCTGGAGGTTCTTTGACTACTGAAGGTGCTGCTGTCGCGGGTCCCGGAGGTGCTCGTACTGGGCGTACTGGAGCTGCTGGGCCTGCGAGTTCGACTGGAGCTGGTGCTGCTGAGGGTGTTGGCGATGAGACTACTGCTGGAGGTCCCGCCGGGGGTGTTCTTGGAGCTGTTGGAGGTACTGGAGCTGGAGGTGCTGCTAGTGCTGGTGCTGCCGCTGAGGGTACTGTTGCTGTCCCTGCTGTGTCTGGAGTCACCGCGCGGCCTCGGCCGTACTTTGTTCCGCTCCTTCAGCAGGTTCTTGGTCTTCCACCTTCTACTGGTCCTCCTCCTCCCTTAGAGTGTCCACAACCTCTCCCGTCACAGTTGCAGTTACAGCCTGCCTCCCCTTTGCCTGCTCCTTCTCCCTATACTAGTCCTGCTGGAGGTCTTGCTGAGCGTCGTGAGCTTGCTTCTCGCCCTACGTCACCCGTCCGTGCTGCTCGCACTAGTGGTCGTGGTTCGCGTCAGCGTCCTCCTCCTGTCCCTGGCACGCACCGGATGTCTCTGCGTCCGTCCACTGCTCCTCTCCATGCCCCTTTGCCTTCTCCTCCTGAGTCGTCTCTTCCTGCTATTGCCGACCCAGAGTCGGACTCTCATCGTACTGCCAGTCCTACTGTCACGCGTCTCCTTGCTACTGTTGTCACTGGCCCTTCCTTTGAGTCCACTGCTGCGTCTGCCCTAGTTGCTGAGCTCGTCGACATTGCTGCTCGCTGTCGTCTAGACTACGCTGCTAGTCTTGTCGCTGAGTCAGAGTCTGTCTATCCTCCGTTCGTCGGAGGTGAGTGTGCTCTTAGCACGGACGTCCTTGAGGACAGGCAGGAGGAGTTCAAGTGTCTCGCAGCTGCTTCACCTCATCTCGTGTCCGTACTGCTTACCCCTGAGGGAGACCCAGATGCACTTGACATCCCGACTCCGCGCTCTTACGCGGAGGCGATAGAGGGTCCCTACTCTTCTCAGTGGCGGGCAGCTATGGATGCAGAGATGGCTTCCTAGAAGTCCACAGGCACCTACGTTGACGCTGTCCCCCCTCCTGGGGCGAACATCGTCAGTGGCATGTGGATCTTCAGGGTGAAGCGGTCGCCGGGTTCTCCGCCTGTCTTCAAGGCGCGTTACGTGGCTCGTGGCTTCATTCAGCGACAGGGAGTTGTCTACTTTCAGACCTTCTCCCCCACCCCGAAGATGACCACTCTTCGCGTACTGCTGCACGTTGCTGCTCACCGTGACTATGAGCTGCACTCTCTCGAGTTCAGCACTGCTTTCTTGCAGGGCAGCCTGCACGAGGAGATCTGGCTGCGCCGCCCACCTGGCTTCACTGGGTCTTTCCCTCCTGGTACCTAGTGGAGTCTCCGGCGTCCAGTCTACGGTCTCCGCCAGGCGCCACGTGAGTGGCACGACACACTGAGGACTACGCTTGCGGCTCTTGGGTTTGCTCCTTCTACTGCCGACCCGTCGTTGTTTCTGCGCACCGACACCTCTCTGCCGCCGTTCTACATCCTCGTGTACGTCGACAACTTGGTCTTTGCCACAGCTGACACTGCTGGACTCGCCTACGTGAAGTCCGAGCTGCAGAAGAGAAACACGTGCACAGACCCGGGTGAACTGCGCAGCTACCTTGGCTTGCAGATCACCCGGGACAGAGCACGCCGCACCATTACCCTGACTCAGTCACACATGGTGCAGCAGGTCCTTCAGCGCTTCGGCTTCACGTACTCCTCGCCTCAGGCCACTCCTCTACCTACTCGCCACTCGCTCTCAGCTCTGCCTTCGGATGAGTCCGTAGAGTCGAGTGGCCCGTACCCAGAGCTTGTTGGCTGCCTCATGTACCTAATGACCTGCACTCGACCTGACCTTGCATACCCTCTTAGCATTCTTGCATGCTATGTTGCTCCTGGGAGACACCGACCAGAGCACATGGCTGCAGCGAAGAGGGTGTTGCGCTACTTGTGCAGTACATCGGGCATGGGGCTAGTGCTTGGAGGGTGGAGTCCAGTGGTCCTCGCTGGGCACGCGGACGCTTCTTGGGCTGACGACCAGGCTACGCAGCGGTCGTCACAGGGTTACACCTTCAGCCTTGGTTCCGGCTCTGTTTCGTGGCGGGCTACTCTCTCGTCTTCTGTTCTCGGCTCTAGTTGTGAGGCTTGTTATAGTCAAGAGTCCACTTAGAGGTCGCGGATGCCCATGAAACCGCCTAAGCAGAATCTGACGTCTTCAAACCGCCTCTGTTCAAAACGCCGTCACAATCAGCTCCAGAAACATACGAGGCTGAAACTTGGACAGCTGTTAGCCTTTGGTTTCTGCTTTCCAACGGTATATTGTTTGCTACTATCAGAGGTGTGTGCAGTACGCAGTGAATGAAAACGTAAGCTCGGCTGAAAAAACGTGTAGTTTCATTGATGCAAGGAAGAGATGAGTACAAACATTGCCTAGGGGACTCATAAGGGGTTGGGTCATCCTGGGAACTCAGAGAAGGTTGAGTCCTAGGGGAGAAAGGCTAGAGAAGGATGGGAAACGTCCTAGCTAGGTCAGCAAAGCCAACCACACTTGGATGTTCAGAGCTGTACTCAAGGCTACCAATAGTGAGTCAAGCCAACATGAGTTAGCCTATCTTCCCACTTGCACCCTCTTGCAAGCTGCTTCCAGGAAGACCATACTTCTCATAAAGAGGGTGGTAGAGTCCCACTTGACCACCTGTAATTCTTGTCTCATTCTCTGCCCCTGCACCATTTGCATGACAACAATGAAAGGGTGGCAAGGGAAATGCTGCCAACAGTGTACCATGACTACGGAACAGTGACTTTCGACATCTGTCACGCAATGCTCCGATGTTGGATCGTTCTGAAACTTGGTGACCACCTGCACAGCAAGGCAAAAGACTGCCAGACCGAATTTCAGACCAATCAAATCTCGGTAGACGAGTCAGCAGCCGAAATGGTGAACTCGGGTGTTACCAAAAAAGAAGTAACACACACTTCCGGGATGCCATAAGTCTTGAAACATAAAATGTTGTCATGCCTTGGTAACTGCTTTAAAAACTCTGAAACTTTGAGGGCTTGATGAACACATGATGAACATCCTCCCCACAAAATTCCAGAAGCTGAGCAGGCTTGTAGGCCGAATGGGAGTGCGATGACCGTGCCACTGTAATGTGTTGGCACAACAAACTCCCCCTCATCGTGCTCTCATTCATCCCTTAGCTGCTCCCTGAAGCTGCCTCCCTTAGTTGAAGGACATGCCACACAAGGTGGCGCAGGTCCAATGCTGATGCTCTGCAAGCCGCTTCGTCAAAAAGTCTGCAGGTTGCTTGGTAGTGTTGATGTAGTGCAAGGAGACCGTGCCCTTCTTCACCTCCTTCCTCACCCAATGCCATTTGATATGCATGTGCTTGTTCAGCCCATGGAGAACAGCATTGCGAGCCATTGCAATTGCTCCCTGGCTGTCACAAAACACAGGTGTAGGACCCTCTTGCTCCTGCCCCAACTCCTCAAGCAACCTCCTCATCCAAACCACCTCTTTCACCCCATGAAACAACGCCATGTACTCGCTCTCCGTTGATGAGTGAGCTATCTCCCCTTGCTTCTTAGACTTCCAGCTCACTGGACTCCCTCCAACACAGCATACATAGCCACCATGGGATGTTGCATCACTGATGTCACTTGCCCAGGTAGCATCGGTGAAGCACGAGAGGTACAAGTGTCCACGCCTTGCAGGTGCACCGGTCTTCCTGCTCACCTCCTCCACTCCCTTTTGCTTCAGCTGCCCATGCACTGAATATTGCAGCCCCACCCTTGAGGTTGCCATGCAGTACCTCACCAGCCTCTCTGCTGCATCAAGGTGCTCTTGAAGGGGCCTAGACACCACACGAGCCAGCTGCGAAACCGCAAATGAAATATCGGGGCGAGTGTTGACCGAAGCATACATCAAGCTCCCCACCATTGACTGGAACCGACGCTGCAACTCGGGCTCCAACACCTCACCCTCCTCTTCATCAAGGTGTAGCTGAAACCCTGAGGGTAGAGGTGTCTTCACACTCCTCCCTTCCTCCAGCCCATACCTCTCCCCCATGGCTGCAAGGTACTTGTGTTGGTGAAGCCTCAACCATCCCTTCACCTCGTCCCGCTCCACATGAAGACCAAGGTAATACCCCACTGGTCCAAGGGCCTTGCATTGAAAGGTCTCCTTCAGCTTCCCTTGCACCTCCTTGATCCTCTCCAGGGATGGAGAGAAGAGGAGAATGTCATCGACGTAGACAAGAAGAAACACCTTCTCCTCCTTCCCCTCGGTCATGAAGAGACTCTCGTCGCACCCGCTGACCTTGAAGCCAAGAGCCTCCAAAGCCTCCATCAGCCTTGCATACGAGCACCTTGGAGCTTGTTTGAGGCCATAGAGGGCCTTGTTGAGCCTGCAAACACGTCCGCTTCCATCGTCATACCCCTCTGGTTGCTTCATGTAGATCTCCTCATCTACCACGCCATAGAGGAAAGCCGTCTTCACATCCATTTGCTCCACCTTCCAACCACAAACGGCAGCGGCTGCTAGCAACACCCGGAGCGTAGGAGCCTCGGCAACAGGAGCAAACACCTCCTTGAATTCAACCCCCTCCCTTTGCTGGAAGCCCTTGATCACAAGTCTTGTTTTGCGCCTCTCCAACTTCCCCTCCGCATCGGTCTTCATACGCAATATCCACGTGCAATCCAATGCCTTTCTTCCCGGGGGCAGATCTGTGAGGGTCCATGTTCCATTCTCCATGAGGCTCTGAAACTCATCCTCCCTTGAAGCCAACCAAGCCTTTCGATCATCTCCAGCAAGTGCTTCCTCCATTGAAGCCGGTTCATGAGGTAAGTTGATACCGAAGCAACAAATCTGCTCCATCTCTCCCTCGGCTCCCCTCTCCTCATCATCTTCCTCCCCCTAGATCAGCAATGCCTTAGGACCCCCAAGCCTTTCATACTTGAGGAAATCCCTTGGGTGAGCAGCTCTCTTGGGCCTCTCCTTGGCTGCACCTTCCTTAGCTCCACCGCGGACAGCACCACGCTTCCCTTGGGTTGTCCGCCTTGGTGGAAGTGAAGGGGATGATGTTGGCTGCTGCACCTCCTCCCCGGCATCACCTCTCTCAGCTACAGGGGCCTCCTCTTGCTGCAACACTCCTTCCACCTCTGTTGCTTCCCCTTCAGCACCTCCCAAGTCATGCGACACCTCCGTTACCTCTGAAGATGAAGACAACTCGATGGGAATGAGGAGTGGGTCATTCTTTCCCACCTCTATTCCGAGCGGAATGGTGACCTTGCTCCTCCCTCGCTCCAACCACTCCTTGAACATGAGCCCCTCCATGAACTTGGCGTCTCTGGTGGTGAAGATGGTGTTGGCTTTTGGGTCCCACATGAGCCACCCCTTGCTCCCTTGTGCAAGTCCCAAATGAACAGCCCACACCGCCGCCGCTTGAAGCTTGTGACGCTTCTCCTTAGGAATGTGCACGAGTCCCATGCACCCAAAGACTCGAAGCATATCCACCAGAGGCTTCTTGCCTCTCCATTTCTCCATAGGGACCCAATGCTGCCTCCCACATGAGTCAATACTCGGTTCTTGATGACGGTGGCATGGCGAATAGCGAGGGGCCAGAACCGTAAGGGTAGACCCGAGTCTACCAACATCGTTCTCCCGCCCTCCAAGATGGTCCGGTTCGCTCTCTCTGCCACGCCATTGGATTGAGGGGTGTAGGCCGTGGTGAGCTGCTGCTTGATGTCGTGCCGCTTCAGCCAGCTCCGGAACTCCGCTCCCAATAACTCCCCACCACGGTCGCTACGAATCGCCTTCACCCGCTTGCCGCTCTCTCGCTCCACCATGGGCAGCCACTCTTCAATGATGACCCTTGCAGCATCACTCTTCTTTGCAAGTGGAAAGGACCAGGTGAGCCTTGTGTTGTCATCCACCATGGTCATAGAATACAGGGCCCCACCATCTCCCTTCACCTTCATGGGTCCCACGAGATCCACATGCAGGAGCTCCACCGGGTCACTCGACTTCCCCTCCACGGAATGGAAGGGAAACCGTGAAAACTTGCTGGTCAAGCAAGTCTCACAAGATCCCACCTCCTTGGGCTCCCCCTTTATCCTCAGCCCCTGGACTCTTTCCTCCTTAAATAGCTGCTGCAACTGAGGTAGCGCCACGTGGCCAAAGCGACGGTGTGCGGTGAGCCAATCCGTCTCACCCGTGCTAGGAGTTACACTTGGAAGCGCAGCCCCTCCATACCCAAGGAGCCCACCATCACTGTCATCACCACCCCCTCCGTTGTCCACGTGGTTAACACGCCCTCCTCTCACATCTCCAGCAGCCAAGCGTGCAGCCGCCTCCTTCCATGGCAGCACCGGTATCTCCCACATGGACCGGTGCATATCCTTGCTACCTCGGAGGTCCCACAATACGCGCCCATCTAGAGTTGCCTTGAAAACCTTTGTGCCCAACATCTCCATCTTCATCCCTGCCTCACTCAGGGCCTTGGTAGAGAGTAGGTTGGCACACAATCCAGGAACAAGGAGAACACGCTTCAGCCCCACAAGCCTCCCATCCGCACCCATGAACATGGCTCTCCCCTCGCCACGCACGGGTACAACTTGGCCGGTGGCTGAAACGACGGTGGCTGCCTTTGATGGCCTAACTTCATCCAGTATATCCTCTCGGTTGGTCGTGGTCATGAAGGCTCCCGTGTCGATGACCCAATGGGAGGAGCGGTGAAGAGCAATCTTGCTGGCCGGCACAACCATGTCCTCAGGGCACGCCTCCCCTACATGGTAGAACATGCCGCCGTATCCACCAGCACCTCCATCGCCCTCCTCACTGCCCATGCCTTCTCCCATAGCTCCATGAACACCATTGGAGCCCTCAATTGATGGCTGACCAGGCCTCCAACCGTCAGGTAGCTTACGGCGCTTAAACCATGGGTGCCCTTCCACATGGCAATACCAACACTTGCCGCCACACCGCTTGCCTCCCTTGTTGCCACGCTTCCCTCCCGAATTCTGCTCCCCTCCAGAGCCTTCCTTGGCCTTCCTTTTCTTGCTGCCACGCCCCTTGAAGCCCTTCATGCCATAGGCAGAGCCTCCACCTTCACCGACAGCGGCAGTCAGCTCCTTCCTCCGAAACTCCTCTTGAAGAACTTGTGCGCGAATCCACTCAAGGGACCACGAGTCCTTCATCCCATTGAGGTTGACCACTAAGGGCCCCCACGACTCCGGCAGCAGGGAGAGAGCCTTGTAGCACTTAATTTTCTAAGGGTAGTCCACACCAGCAGCGGAGAGCTTCACATAGAGGTCCCGGAGTTGATCGAACGCTCCTTGTACGGCATCACCCTCGTTGATCTTCACCGCATGGAGTTGTCGCTCGAGCACCACCACCATAGCTTCGCTGCTGGGGGCATGGACATCCTTCAAAATCTTCCATGCCTTAGGACCACACTCAACTTCCTTGTTGAGATGCTTGATGTGGTGCAGCTGGTTGGATGAGAGGCATTGGGAGAGAAGAAAGAATCCATCCTTGGACCGGCGATCCCATTCCTTGGTCGCTCCTTCGCTCGCAGGCCTCTTGAATTCTCCATCCATCACTTCAAGCAGCCCATAATGGTTGAAGAGAAGCTCCATCCTGAAGCTCCATGATGCCCAATCCTCCCCAGAGAACTTCTCCAGGTTGAATGCCTTCACATCATCCTTAGCTGATGTTGAAACGGAAGCCATTGGTGCAGATCCGCCTGCAACGCCTCTTCCCGCTTCCCCAGCGCGTCTCACGCCACCACTGCCACTAGGACCAGCTGGAGCAGAACCTTCAGCCTCCATATTCACCCACGAACAGAGTATAACGGCTCTGATACCACTTGTTATAGTCAAGAGTCCACTTAGAGGTCGCGGATGCCCATGAAACCGCCTAAGCAGAATCTGACGTCTTCAAACCGCCTCTGTTCAAAACGCCGTCACAATCAGCTCTAGAAACATACGAGGCTGAACCTTGGACAGCGGTTAGCCTTTGGTGTCTGCTTTCCAACGGTATATTATTTGCTACTATCAGAGGTGTGTGCAGTACGCAGTGAATGAAAACGTAAGCTCGGCTGAAAAAAACGTGTAGTTTCATTGATGCAAGGAAGAGATGAGTACGAACATTGCCTAGGGGACTCATAAGGGGTTGGGTCATCCTGGGAACTCAGAGAAGGTTGAGTCCTAGGGGAGAAAGGCTAGAGAAGGATGGGAAACGTCCTAGCTAGGTCAGCAAAGCCAACCACTCTTGGATGTTCAGAGCTGTACTCAAGGCTACCAATAGTGAGTCAAGCCAACATGAGTCAGCTTGTCTTCCCACTTGCACCCTCTTGCAAGCTGCTTCCAGGAAGACCATACTTCTCATAAAGAGGGTGGTAGAGTCCCACTTGACCACCTGTAATTCTTGTCTCATTCTCTGTCCCTGCACCATTTGCATGACAACAGTGAAAGGGTGGCAAGGGAAATGCTGCCAACAGTGTACCATGACTACGGAACAGTGACTTTCGACATCTGTCACGCAATGCTCCGATGTTGGATCGTTCTGAAACTTGGTGACCACCTGCACAGCAAGGCAAAAGACTGCCAGACCGAATTTCAGACCAATCAAATCTCGGTAGACGAGTCAGCAGCCGAAATGGTGAACTCGGGTGTTACCAAAAAAGAAGTAACACACACTTCCGGGATGCCATAAGTCTTGAAACATAAAATGTTGTCATGCCTTGGTAACTGCTTCAAAAACTCTGAACCTTTGAGGGCTTGATGAAAACATGATGAACATCCTCCCCACAAAATTCCAGAAGCTGAGCAGGCTTGTAGGCCGAATGGGAGTGCGATGACCGTGCCACTGTAATGTGTTGGCACAACAAGGCTGAGTTCTACGCAGGGGCCATGGCTGCACAGTAGCTTCGCTGGCTCACCTACCTGCTGACCGACCTTGGAGAGCAGCCTCATTCTCCTCCAGTCCTGTACGTAGACAACAAGGCCATGCTGGCCTTGTGTCGAGAGCAGAGACTGGAGCATAGAACAAAGCACATTGCTCTTCGCTACTTCCTTGCTCGTGAGCTACAGCAGCGTGGTCAGTTGTGGCTTGCCTACGTGGCCTCTGAGGCCAACACTGCTGATGTCTTCACCAAGGCACTTGCGCCTTGTGATCATCAGCGCTTCTGTACGCAGCTGGGTCTTGTGCCTGTCTTGCCTCACTTGCTCACCTCTTGATGCTGCTTGTACTGTTGCCTATATTTATACCTGCTCTTGCTTGTCTAGCTTTTATATATCTATACTCCTGCATGTGAACTGGCCCTGTGGCCTTGAACTTGTGCTCGGACTGTGTGGTGACGTTGTGATCCACCCCGAGCTTGCTTTGCTTTTCTTTGCTTGACTGGTCTTGTGACCCCTTGTTCTCCCCCACTTTGCCTATGGGGGTGTGTCAGAATATTGTAGCTTATACATTTTGTGTAGGCTATAGTGGGGCATCCCATAGGGGGTACAACCCAATTAGGGTTAGTACTTGTACTCTCTTCTTTCATACTGCATTCATTCTCGTTCATATCTTCTCATGAGGCTGCTCCACGAATACGGTAGCATCCACCAACGCGTATAGAAATGCGTTCTTCACGTCGATCTGTCGCAGTGGCAGGTGCTTAGCGGCGGCAATGGCGAGTAGTATAATCCTGACGGAGGTGTGGCGGCTGATGGGAGCGAAGGTTTGGTTGAAGCCGATGCCGTGACGCTGATCGTACCTACGTACGACCCGACGTGCCTTGAAACGCTCGATAGTGCCATCAGCGTTAGTCTTCAGGCGAAAAACCCACTTTCCACTGAGTACCCTCCTCCCCTTCACTACTGCACGATCGAATAGGACCCATGTGTCTCGAGATTCCAGCGCTTTTAGCTCCGCATCCATCACGGCACGCCACTCCTTGGCATGAGGGCCGGTTAGGGCCTGGCGAGGATTCTTGGGTTCGACGACGCGCGCGAGAGTTGTGACAGACGCGTGCAGGCCAAGAAGTTGTAGGCCAGACACATTGGTGGAGTCTGTGGTGGTGGTGACTTCCACCACGTCGTCGTCGCTGCTCTCGTAGCCGGGCGATGTGGTGCTTGGCTCAGCTTGGCGCCGTGACGGCCCTGGCGCGGGAGCGTCGTCGCTGTCATCGTCGTTGCAGGGACGAGGCGGGACACTTGGGTGTTCGTCGGTGTCATCGCGGTCCTGTGCAGCTGCTGCCGCTTCATCTTCTGGAGACGCGAAGCTGCGGCCGCTGTTGACGTAGCCGCATGCCTCGTTGCGACGCTCGTCCTCGATCCACTGCTTCAAGGTAAGCCGCTCGTAGAAGAGAACGTCACACGGAGGGACAATCTCCTTGCTGTCGATGTCGAGAATGAGCCAGCCCCTGTGCTCATTGCTAAGACCCAAGTGAATTTCCCAGCGCTCGCGCTGAGCGAACTTGCCTATTATGGCTGAGGCCGGCCGATACTGAACCATACACCCCCAAATCCTCAGCATGGAGGGATCTCCCCTTGAGCCGGTCCACTTCATGTGGGGGAAAAGGTTGTCCCTGTTGGCGGTGGTGGAGAAGGTTGTGCAGACGCACCGGATGGTTCATGGCGTAGGGCCAAAACTTCTTGGGTAGGCCGGACTGGTTCATGAGGGCGCGCACTTTTGTCATGAGGGTGCGATTAACCCTCTCTGCGACGCCTTGCTGATGTTGAGCGTAGGGGAGAGGGATCTCATGCTTGATCCCCTTCTCAGTGAGAACACTCTCCAGTTCGTTGCTGCAAAATTCCTTGGCCCCGTCACTCTGCCAGATCTTCAGCTTCCTTCCTGATTGTCATTGCGCATGCGCAAGAAAGATGCGGAACACTTCTGGAGCTTTGGAGCGGGCGTCGACGTTGGCGATCCACACATGGCGCAAGTAAGCGTCAATGAAGGCGAGTGTGTATTTTTCGCCGTTGATGTCGTCATGGGTAAGCACGATGAAGTCGCTGTATACCTTCTGCAGCCTCTTGTAGCGATTGGTGCACGGCTCTAGAGAGGGGTAGGCGTTGTGGGAGAGCGCAGCTGTGGAGCAGACGGTGCAAGTGATCGGGTGTGAGGTGTTGTGTGGTTCTGTTCCGTTGGGGCGCAGCTGTGCTCCTGGGGGAAAGACTTTGGCGCGGAGGCAGTTGGCGAGAGTCTGGCGCAAGGGGTGGCCCAGCTGCTGGTGCCAGAGGTCGTTTTCGGCGCGGATGCCGGAGGTGCGCTTGTAGCGAGCGTAATGTTCTGCTGCTTCTGCTTCCGTTTCTTGCGGGATCTAGAGTAGGGGTTCTTCCTCCTCTCCTGGTTCCGCTTCGTTGTCCGGCTCCTCTGCTTCTGCTTCTGTTGCTGTCTCCCAATCTGCAAGTGCCGTTGTAAGGTAGAGCGCTAAGAATTCACGGTCGGGGATTATGTTGAGCGGGGTCGTTGTGCCTTTGATGAAGCGGGCGAATGGATCTGGTCGTAAGATTGGACCAAGGGAGTCGCACGGAGGTGTTGGCGGTACATTCCCCTCCTCAATCTCTGACCAGAGGTTGTTCCAGCGATGGGGCGAACGACGAGGTTCGCGGGTGCGCGGGGGCCTGCCGAGCAGAATGACTCCTCGCCGCGTTCCATTCTCTTTTCACGTTCGGCTTCTTCTAACTCCTCTTGAGTGAGTTCTCCTTCGTCGGGTTTGGTGTTTCCCCATCCTCCCGTGGTGACCACGCCGCTGGCGCTGGATCCCCATGCTCCAGTGGCGGATCCCCAGGTTGCACCTTCTTCCGGTTCGTAATCTTCATCTCCCCAAGCCACGCATCGTGCTGAGGCTTCGTCCCATCCTGCCGCGACGCGCTCTTCATAGAGCTTCTGCTTCTTCTCCGCCTTGGCCTTGTCTCGTTCTTCCTTGACGCTTAGTTCCCCTTTTGCGCCAAGATCTTTCTAGGCCGGGTCAATCTCCGTGCGATAGACGTCGCGAGGGTAGGGGCGCGGGCGTCCTTCCTTGTCGTAGGTACCGGTGTTAGCTCGTAAAATGAACCGAAATGCTTCTGAATGTGGTGTTGGCCGCTCTACCCGCCTTTGCCCAAAGTCGTCCTTTGGTTCGCCAAAGATGAGATAAGTTGTCACAGCAAGATCTTCCTGTGTCATGCCCGTAGGTTCTGTCTCGGCACTCTCTGCCTCCTGTATTTCCACATAGTCCTTCTCCACTTGCTCTGTGTGGCTTGCCGTCGGTGTGTGACAGGTGGTGTAGAGCCCATTAATGTCTGGCTCGTGCAGGTTGATCTCGTGAGGATGAGGGTTGCGGGGAATCCACGGCCGTCCGTCTGGGTGCTGCCTTGACTCCTCGTTCATGAAGGGGAAGTCAAGTGGAATGAGATCCACGAGCTCGTCTGATGAAGCTTGACAACTCAGGATATCGAAATCCAAGACGTAGATGCCGTTGATCGAACGGGCTCGCCCTAGAGACTTATGCGACTCGGGAGGGGTGTCCGGGGGAGCGTAAGAGAGGATGAGATCGCGTGTGGCTAGGTCCGTTGTCAGCATGACTCCACAGTCGCGGAGTTGCCTTGCTGATAGCAGGTTGAAGCGAAGGTCCGGGACGAAGAGCACGTCGTTGAATGAGATGTGTGTGTTGCTGTCTCGTGCTTGCAGGACCACGATGCCTTGAGCGTTGGCGCGGAGATGCTCATTGTTGGCAACGGTGACGTAAGTGGCGGGGGCGCGGCTGATGTTCGAGATGTATCGAACAGATCCCACCATGTGCTGTCCGCAGCAGCTGTCCAGGTACCATGTGTTGTGATTTTTGGAGTTGGAATTGCGCAGGAGTAGCGAGAGTCGCGGCATCACCATAGTTGCCTTAAATCGTCTGTGAAAGGATGGGTCCGCGTCCTCCTTCCATCCCACAGGTACGTAACTGTGATAGTTCTGTGGCGGGCTTATTCGTAGTGTTATTGGCTGATGCCAATCTTGCTCATCTTCGTCATACAGATAATAGTGATCTTCAATTATTCCAACCCTCTTCTGGTTCAAGGAGTCTTCCTTGAACGACGACGTCCTCTTCGTCAGGTTCAGCAGTACGACGACGTTGCGTCGCCATATTCGCGATAATGTTTCTAGGAGCTCCTGATTGAGGCCCTTGAGTCTGCTGATGTTGATGTTGTGCAGGGGGACGAGATGGATGATGTTGAGGCTGAGAATGACGAGCGTCTTGTCAGCCGACCCAGTTGTTATGGTGAGTGGAATTCGGGTGGCGATAGTTGGATCGGGATTTGCATCGATCCGTTGAATGTCCGAAGACTTTGCATATTTTGCAACTGTGACGCCTTGGTTGTCGTCGCTCTTCACGGTTGTCTGCGTAGAAGGCGAGGCGCTCTTGGCACGACGCGGAGCTTGTTCTGCTCGAGTCTGTCAAACTTATATGCTATAGTCTGTTTAGGCTGTAGTGGGGTAGTCCTATAGGGTACATCAGTTTTAGGTTTTCCTACTTGTACCCACCCCTTTTCTAGTTCATTCACTCTTGTTCATTCTGACATGGTATTACGAGCCTAGGTTAGGCACCTAGGACCGCTTAGTACTACGGGCCCACCGTTCCGCTAGAAGCGCCCTCGTGCGCCCTGCCTTCCTTGCGCCCTCGTGCGCCTCTCTCTGCTCGTGCGCCCTGACGCGCCCTGCCCCTAGCGCTGCCCGCGCGCTACTGCTAACCGCGCACGCGCAGTCTGCTATCCGCCCGCGCGCAGCCTGCTTACCGTGCGCGCAGCCGGCACCGCCCGCGCGCAGCCCGCAACGGCCTCGTGCAGCCCCACGAGCAGCCCGCACGCCGCAGCTGCTCGCACGCCGGCCGCTGCAGCCAGCGCGTCGCACGCTGCCCGCGCACAGCCACCGCCTGCGCGCAGCCGCAGCCCGCGTGCAGCCACAGCCTGCACGCAGCCGCAAACCCGCACGCCGCCCTGCCTGCCCGAGCCGCGCCGCGCCGCCCTGCCCGAGCCGCACAGCGCTACCGAGCCGCGCTGCCCTGCTGTGTCGCGCTGCCCCACCTGCAGCTACTGCTGCCCCTGTTCCTGCTGCTACGACTGTTCCTGCTACTACTTCTACTGCTGCCCCTATGGCTAGTCCCACAGTTCTCTCTTTCGATGCTGAGGGCCGACTGATTCAGTTTGATGCTTTGCTCGACGACCTGCACCTCTTCCTACAGATCACTGCTAATGTCGATATCTCGCTGTATGATCACGCGTCCGGAACCGCTCCCGCACCTGCTGAGACTTCTGACAGTACGGCTCGCTCACAGTGGCAGACTTGTGACGCTCACCTTGCCTAGCCATTCGCAGCCACCTGCCGTTAGATGAGCGAGCGCATTTTGGCTAGCACAAGAGTGCTAAGGCACTATACGATGCTGTAGTCGCGCGCTAATCCTCGCTTGCCTCTGCTACGATTGGCTGTCTCTCGCTGCCCTATCTTTTCCCCGATCTGTCCGCCTTTCCCACAGTCGCTGACCTCATTACCCACCTCCGCACTAGTGACACTCGCTACCGTGCCGCCCTTCGTGCTGAGTTTCTCTCCAAGAACACCCCCCCTCCCCCCCCCTCCCCCCCCCCCCCCCCCCCCCCGATGTACCTCACTCTCTACTGCCTCGTCACCCGTCTCCCTGACTCTCTTCGCGCAGTCAGGGACCACTTTCTCGCCCTCTGCCCTACTGAACTCACCGTTGACCTGCTCGAGAAGCATCGGCTTGCAGCTGAGGCTAGCATAGTCGCTGAAGGTGCCTCTCGCGGCGACCCCCGCACGCCTTTCTTTGAGGGGTGTTCCCCTTCCCCCATTCCCCCCTCAGACGCCTCTGCTGCTGCTGTCGACAACCTTGGTGCTGAGGAAGTCGGGGCTGCGTCTGCTTCGAGTGGGAGGCGCAAGGCAGCAGGGGCAAGGGAGGCAAGGGTGGTGGAGGTGACGGCGAGGGAGGCGGTGGTGGAGGCGGTGGGGGCGGTGGGGGCGGTGGCGGGGGTGGTGGCGGCAACGGTGGTGGAGGTGGCCGGGGTGGAGGAGGTGGTGGTGGCGGCAGTGGGCGTGGTGGCGGCGGCAGAGGTGGTGGTTGGGGTGGACCGGCGCAGCGTGGAGGTTCTGGTGGTGTCCAGCACCAGCAGCAGCGTCTCGGCGAGACCCCGTCGCCCTAGCAGCTTCGTGAGTGGTACTCTCAGGATGGGGGGTCTGGGGGTGGAGGCACCTGCCCGTATGTCATCTGCACAGGTGACCGCGCTGGTCAGACGTGTGGGAGGCCCCACACGCAGCAGCGCTGCTTCTCCCGTCTCGACGACGCCTGGCGTGCACAGTTCACTGACGCCTCCGAGCTGCCCCGCTGGGCTGATCTGCTTAAAAATAACATTGATATCTTTGCTCTTGACTTTGATGTTATCCTTGGTGCCATGTATGCATTGACTATTAGTGTTGAGGGTGACTGTTACCTATGTGTCTCGTCCGACCCGGGCATTGAGACCAGTGAGGCTGCCGCTCTAGGTGCTAGTGCATCTGCTGCCTCAGGTCCTGGTGAGGCTGCTGCTCTAGGTGCTGGTGAGCCTGCTGCTTTAGGTGCTCGTGAGCCTGCGCCTTCTGGTACTGTGTCTAATGAGGCACTGCACACCTTCACACTGGACTCAGGTGCTTCCCGCTGCTTCTTTCGCGACCGCACTGCCCTCGCGCAGCTCCCTAGGCCTGTTGCTGTCTCCCTGGCTGACCCCTCCGGGGGCCCGGTCCTTGCGACCTCCACCATTGTCCTCCTTTGTCCTGCTGTCCCGTCCGGCAAACTGTCGGGTCTTTACATCCCCTCGTTCTCTACGAACTTGGTGGCGGGTTGTGCGCCCAGGACACGGGTGTTCACCAGTTCACCGCTGCCTATGAGCGTGTTACACACTGCACGTGTGCTCAGACGGGTCGTCACCTGGCTACCTTCACTCGGCAGCCGGGGTCGGACCTGTACACACTGACCACTGAGTCCCCTCAGGTAGTTGCGTCTGCGTCTGCGTCAGGTCAGTTGTCGGCCCCCTGCTCGTATCGCACCTTGTCGCACTGGACGGTCCTCTGGCACCACCGCCTTGGTCACCCTTCGATGCAGCGCCTTCGTGGCATGCACTCCTGTTTCCTTGTCTCTGGTCGTCTTCCCAGGTCACTGCCTCCCTTGCCACCCTCCCGTGCCCCTCCCTGTCTTCCCTGTGTCGAGGGGCGGCAGCGCGCCGCCCCTCACTACTCTGAGTTTCCCCCGGCGGAGGCTCCTCTGCAGACTCTCCACATGGACGTGTGGGGCCCAGCCCGCGTCCGTAGACAGGGCAGAGAGCGCTACTTTCTGCTTTAGTTGACGACTACACGCGTTACACCACGGTCTTCCCCTTGTACACCAAGGGTGAGGTCCCTAATGTCTTGATCCCTTGGATCCCCGCTACCCATCTCCAGCTGAAGAGGCGCTTTCGCACGGACCTTCCCGTCCTGCGACTGCACTCTGACAGAGGTGGCCAGTTTTCTTCCAACCTCTTGAGAGCCTTCTGTCACGGGGAGGGCATTGAGCAGAAGTTCACGCTTCCAGCCTCTCCGCAGCAGAATGGGGTTGCTGAGCACCACATTGGCTTGGTCATGGAGGTCGCTCGTACCTCCTTGATCCATGCGGCTGCCCCCCATTTTCTGTGGCCGTTTGCAGTGCGATACGCTGCGCATCAGCTCAACCTCTGGTCCCGTGTCTCCGTTCCGGAGACATCGCCGACACTGCATTGGACGGGGGAGGCTGGCGATGCGTCAGTGTTCCGGGTCTGGGGATCTCGTGCCTTTGTCCGCGATACGTCCGCGGACAAGCTCTCCTCCCGCACCGTTCCTTGTGTCTTCCTTGGCTTTGTCCCTGACGCGCCTGGCTGGCAGTTTTACCACCCCACCTCGCGCCGTGTCCTGCCCTCTCAGGACGCCACGTTTGACGAGTCGGTCCCCTTTTACCGTCTCTTCCCCTACCGCACTGCCCCGCTCCCCCCTCCACCGCTCTTCATCACGCCAGGTGCTGCTTCGATAGACCCCCTCCCCCCCAGGGTCCTGCTCCCTCAGGTGTTTCCCAGGTAGACCCGGTCGAGCCTGTCGAGGTAGTTGTTGACTCTAGTCATGCGCTGTGAGAGTACGACGGCTTATGCCAGCTATGCTTGCTTGCCGTTACTTTATTATGCTATTTCTAGCATAGGATAATTATATGCATGCATGAATTGCTTGATTTCCTAGGCTAGGTGCTTTCCTATATTTTGTTATAGTTATAGCACCGAGCTAGGTTGCATGCACCGAATTCTGGGTTTTCGGTTGCCACCGAATTGCCTTCTACTGAATTCAGGAAGGATCTGTTCGGGACGCTTCGCGACCCGCAGAACCTTCGCGTAACACCTGGTTACGGGGCCTTGTGTCGAGCCTATATATAGCCTCGTGTTGTACCCAGGTGATCCATTCAATTCACATTCTCTTTTCTGAGCTCGATCCTAGATCCTCACACTTGGTAATCAGAGCCCGCTTACACGCGAAGTTCTTTCAACCACTACAAAGCAGTCTTCCAAAAACCGCGAGGGCGACGCAGTTAAACATCGATTTCGGGTACGTAAAACCGGTTCTGTGTTTTTCGCTCCCCCTCGATTCGGTTTTTTGGACGCGTTGATGTCAGGCATGGAAAGCCAAGGCGACAACTACGCGACCACGAGCGACATCCCGAGCCTCCGCACCGACATGGAGCAGACGCAGGCGACGCTTCGTCGACTCGAGGCTTTTCTGACAAGCCAACCAGGGTTCGCCACCGCAGCAGCAGCGACCGCAGCGATTGCAGCACCGACAACTCCAGCACCAGTGGCAACACCGACATTTCACGGACCGATGGCACCACTGTCGCCGAACCTCAAAGCAGCACGACCGAGGCTCCCTGAAGCATTCGATCTAAGCGCGAAGGGATCCGACGTCCGGCGATTTTGTGGCCACCCTTGAAATTTACTTCGAGGCCATTGGCTGTTTGACCCCGCAACACGACGCAACAAGGATTCGGCTCGCAGCGACACTTTTACGTGGACCGGCTCTCGAATTGATTTACTACACCGACGTAGCCCGCGAGGAGAAAACGTGGCAGCAGTTTCGGGCAGATTTAATGGAGCGTTTTGAACCAATTAATACGACCTACATGGCGCGGCAACAGATACACCGACACAAGCAATACAGTAGTGTAGCACAGTACACGCAGCAGATGGAGTTACTGTTCAACCGCATCACCGACCTGACCGAAGGCGAAAAAATCCAGGCGTACACCGAAGGGTTAAAACGCTCAGGTTATTGCGGCGAATTACAACAGCTACAGGGACATCATGCGTGCTGCCGAGCGATAGGACGCGCTGACTCGAGGTCAACCCGAAACACGACGCTTCACGCCGAACCGTAGGCACGGAGCGATCGGCACCCCTCACGTTCGCCGAACCGATGGATATCGACAAATACGACGCGAAGCAGCAACCGACAAAATGCGAATTTTGCGGCGCAGCAGGGCATCAGTTTTTGTCATGCTACAAAATGAAGAAAGCACGTGCAGCACTCCGAGACGGAAACAGTGGAGCACCCCCGAAGTCAAAAAACGGGAATCGCCAGTAGCCGCGGATTGACCTGGCGATCGCGTAAAGATCCGGAAAGCAGGAAAAGGCGACAACGTGGCGACTTCGGAGCGGGCAAAAAAAGGAGAAAATGATGGCGCGAATAAAAAACGTCACGAGGCAAATGGAGGCTCCGCGAAAAAAGACTCTGCACTGACCGGGAAACTCCAACCGAACACCCACGAAAGTAAGAATTCGTTAAAAGTATCCTATAAAGATGCTCTAACGAAGAATATTACTTCTCGTGGTTTTCAGGCCTTTGAAAAAATCAGGGGAGATTTAGAGGCTAAGAAAAAGCCTTTAGATATTTTTCAGGTACCTGAGAAGTTGGGCAAAGTACTACGGAGCGTAGATTAGGGTCGTGCGTTCCGTGGAGTTAATATTCTCTCCCCGCAGCACAGTGTTTGTGAGAATGAGAATGAGAATGAAATGACTATGAATGAAGTGGGTACATATAGGAAACCCTAATTGGGTTGTACCCCCTATGGGATACCCCACTATAGCCTACACAAGTAAGTAAGCTATAATGTTCTGACACACCCCCATAGGCAAAGTGGGGGAGAACAAGGGGTCACAAGACCAGTCAAGCAAAGCAAGGCAAAACTCAGGGTGGATCACAAAGTCACCACACATTCCTGTGAAAAGAATGAACAGGAATGAAATGACTAAGTCAGAGTTGGGTACAAATACAACCCTAGAAAGCTGTACCCCATATGTGCTACCCCACTATAGCCTACAAACATGCATCAGCTATAATAATCTGACACACCCCCATAGGCAAAGTGGGGGAGAACAAGGGGTCACAAGACCAGTCAAGCAAGCAAAGCAAAGCAAGCTCAGGGTGGATCACAAAGTCACCACACAGTCCGAGCACAAGAGCAGGGCCAGAGGCCAGTTCACATGCAGGAGTACAGACATATATATAAAACTAGACAAGCAAGAGCAGGTATATATATATGTCACAGTACAAGTGAAGTCAAGAGGAGAGCAAGTGAGGCAAGACAGGCACAAGACCCAGCTGGGTGCAAAAGCGCTGATGGTCACAAGGCGCGAGTGCCTTGGTGAACACATCAGCAGTGTTGGCCTCAGAGGCCACGTACGCAAGTCGCAACTGACCACGATGCTGCAGCTCACGAGCAAGGAAGTAGCGGAGAGCAATGTGTTTCGTTCTGTGCTCCAAGCGCTGCTCTCGACACAAGGCCAGCATGGCCTTGTTGTCTACGTACAGCACTGGAGGAGAACGAGGCGGCTCTCCAAGGTCAGTCAGCAGGTAGGTGAGCCAGCAAAGCTCCTGTGCAGCCATGGCCCCGGCGTAGATCTCAGCCTCACAACTGGAGCCGAGAACCGAAGACGAGCGAGTAAACCGCCACGAGACAGAGCCGGAACCAAGGCTGAAGGTGTAACCCTGTGACGACCGCTGCGTAGCCTGGTCGTCAGCCCAAGAAGCGTCCGCGTGGCCGGTAAGGACCACTGGACTCCGCCCTCCAAGCACTAGCCCCATGCCTGACGTACTGCAAAGGTAGCGCAATACCCTCTTCGCTGCAGCCATGTGCTCTGGTCTGTGTCTCCCAGGAGCAACATAGCATGCAAGAATGCTCAGAGGGTATGCAAGGTCAGGTCGTGTGCAGGTCATCAGGTACATGAGGCAGCCAACAAGCTCTGCATACGGACCACTCGACTCTACGGACTCATCCGAAGGCAGAGCTGAGAGTGAGTGGCGAGTAGGCAGAGGAGTGGCCTGAGGCGAGGAGTACGTGAAGCCGAAGCGCTGAAGGACCTGCTGCACCATGTGTGACTGAGTCAAGGTAATGGTGCGGCGTGCTCTGTCCCGAGTGATCTGCAAGCCAAGGTAGCTGCGCAGTTCACCCAGGTCTGTGCACGTGTGTCTCTTCAGCAGCTCGGACTTCACGTAGGCGAGTCCAGCAGTGTCCGCTGTGGCAAAGACCAAGTCGTCAACGTACACGAGGATGTAGAACGGCGGCAGGGAAGTGTCGGTGCGAAGAAACAGCGACGTGTCAGCAGTAGAAGGAGCAAACCCAAGGGCCGCAAGCGTAGTCCTCAGTGTGTCGTGCCACTCACGCGGTGCCTGGCGGAGACCGTAGACTGGCCGTCGGAGGCTCCACTGGGTGCCAGGAGGGAAAGTCCCAGTGAAGCCAGGTGAAACTCCCTGCCGCTGACTGAAGCCACGAGCGACGTACCGTGCCTTGAAGACAGGTGGAGAGCGCGGCGGCCGCTTCACCCTGAAGATTCTCATGCCACTGACGATGTTCGCCCCGGGAGGGGGAACCGCGTCAACGTAGGTGCCTGTGGACTTCCAGGAAGCCATCTCTGCATCCATAGCTGCCTGCCACTGAGAGGAGTAGGGACCCTCTACGGCCTCCGCGTAAGAACGCGGAGTCGGGATGTCTAGTGCATCCGGGTCTCCCTCAGGGGCAAGCAGTACAGACGCGAGATGAGGTGAAGCAGCCGCTAGATACTGTAACTCCTCCTGCCTGTCCTCAAGGACGTCCGTGCCAAGAGCACACTCACCCCCGACGGACGGAGGACAGAGAGACGCAGACTCAGCAACAAGACTAGCAGCGTAGTCGAGACGACAGCGAGCAGCAAAGTCGACGAGCTCAGTGACTAGAGCAGACGCAGCAGTGGACTCAAAAGAGGGGTCAGTGACGACAGTAGCAAGCAGACGCGTGACAGTAGGACTGGCAGCACGAAGAGAGTCCGACTCAGGGTTGGCAAGCGCAGGAAGAGAGGACTCAGGAGGAGAAGGCAAAGGGGCACGCAGAGGAGCAGTGGACGGACGCAGAGACATCCGGTACGTGCCAGGGACAGGAGGAGGACGCTGACGCGAACTGCGACCACTAGCGCGAACAGCACGAACAGGCGACGCGGGACGAGACGCAGGCTCACGACGCTCAGCAAGACCTCCTGTAGGACCAGTGTAAGGAGAGGGAGCAGGCAGTGGAGAGGAAGGCTCCAGTAGGGTTTGCGACTGGACAGGCGGTGGACCCTCTACCGGAGGAGAAAGACCAAGAACCTGCTGCAGGAGCGGAACGAAGTACGGCCGAGGCCGCGCGGCAGCTTCAGACTCAGCAGGGATAGCACCAGCACCCTCAGCGACAGCACCAGCGCCACCCACACCTCCAGCGGCAGGACCAACAGCAGTAGGCGCAGCACCAACGCCCTCAGCAGCTCCGGCTCCAGGAGGACCCGCAGGTCCAGCAGCTCCGGGACCGGCAGCACCCGCACCCTCGACGGTCAAAGAAGCTCCAACTCCAGCTCCAGCAGCACCTCCAGACTCAGCAGCACGCCTCCAGCGGCAAGCGAACCACTCGCGCAGCTCCTGTGGGGAGAGGGGCTCCCGGCGAGACGCAGCAGTAGGAGAAACCCCAGGCTCAACAGCTCCAGACGCAGCACCCCCAGGCCCAGCAGCTCCCAGCTCAGCACCCCCAGGCTCAGCAGCTCCCGACCCAGCACCTCCAGGCACAGCACCCCCCGGCTCAGCACCCCCAGGCTCCGCACCCTCCGTAGTAGCACCCTCAGGCCCAGCACCCCCAGCAGTAGCACCCCCAGGCTCAGCACCCCCGCGCACAGCACCCCCAGAGTCAGCACCCCCAGGCTCAGCACCCGAAGCAGCACCAGAGTCACCAGTAACCTCGACCGGGTCAACGGCGTCTACCTGGGACACACCTGAGGGGGCAGGAACCTGAGGGGGGAGGGGGTCTACCGGGGGGGGAACCGGCAAAAGGAAGTCCGGGGGAGGTGGGAGGGAAGGAGTGCGGTAGGGGAAGAGACGGTAGAAGGGGACTGACTCGTCGAACGTGACGTCTTGGGAGGACAGAACACGACGAGAGGAGGGGTGGTAAAACTGCCACCCTGGGGCGTCAGTGGGGAAGCCAAGGAAGACACAGGGAGCGGCACGAGGGGACAGCTTGTCCGCAGACAAGTCGCGGACAAACGCCCGAGATCCCCAGACACGGAACACAGACGCATCGCCAACCTTCCCCGTCCACAGCAAGGCTGGGGACATCGCAGGCCGAGAGACCCGGGGGTGAAGGTTGAACTGATGCGCAGCGTACCTCACCGCAAACGGCCACAGAAAATAGGGGGCAGCCGCATGCATCATGGACGTACGAGCGACATCCATGACCATGCCAATGCGGCGCTCAGCAATCCCATTTTGCTGTGGTGAGTCCGGAAGCGTGAAGGTCTGGCGGATCCCCCGTGCACGACAGTAGTCTCGTAGAAGGCGAGAAGAGAACTCTCCGCCTCTGTCCGAGTGCAGACGCAGAACAGGGAAGTGAGAGCCGAAGCTCTTCCTGAGCTGGAGACGAGCCTCGCGGATCCAGTCGATCAGCACCTCAGTGACCGCACCCCTGCTGCGCAAGGGGAGGACTGTGGTGTAACGCGAGTAGTCGTCAACCACCAACAGGAAGTAGCGCTCGTAACCCTGCCCACGGACGGGGGCTGGGCCCCACACAACCATGTGAAGCGTCTGCAGGGGAGCCTCTGTCGGGGGGAAGTGGGAGGAGTGAGGAGTAGCCCGGAGGCGACCCTCGACACAGGGGACACAGGAAGGTCCTGGCCCGGAGGGGAGAGGAGGGAGAGACTGGGGAAGACCAGAGACAAGGACACGGGAAGCCATGCTTCGAAGACGGGGCAAGGAGGGGTGGCCAAGACGGTGGTGCCACAGGAGAGTCTCGTGAGACAGGAGGCGACAAGAACAGGGGGCAGACTCAGGACCTGACCGGGACGCAGCAGCAAGCACCTGACGTGACGCAGCCACCTGACCTGACGCAGGGACAGGAGGAGACTCAACGGTCAGGGTGTAGAGACTCGACCCCGGCCGACGCGAGAACGTGGCCAGGTGTCGGCCTGTGCGTGCCTCCGTGCAGTGGGTCACCCGCTGACTCGCAGGAGTGAACTGGTGAACCCCCACATCCTGCAGGTCCGCGCCACTCACCAAGTTCGTAGAGAACGAGGGAAGGTACAGACCAGACAGGGTGCCCGAAGGGGCAGCCGGACACGGGAGGACAGTGGAGAAGTGAGACAGGACAGGACCCCCAGAGGGGTCAGCAAGGGAGACTGCAACCGGCCGGTCGAGCGGCGTAAGGGTAGTGCGGTCTCGAAAGAAGGAGCGAGAAGCCCCGGAGTCAAGTGTGAAAGTGAGGGAGGACGAGGACGACGCAGTACCTGAGAGCGCAGTCTCACCAGTACCTGAGAGCGCAGACGCACTGGCACCTAGAGCAGCAGCCTCACAAGCACCTAGCGCAGCAGTACCAATGCCCGGGTCGGGCTGGAAACACCGGTAACCCTCATTCTCCTCACTATAAGTCACAGCATACATAGCAGCAAGGATAGCATCAAAATCAAGATCAAAGATCGCTACACCAGCCCTAAGAAGCTCATCCCAGCGAGGGATCTCACTAGCCCCAGGGAACTGCTGACGCCAAGCGTCCGTCAGGCGGCCAAAGCAGCGCTGGGCAGCGTGGGCACCCCCACACTGCTCACCCGCGCGGTCGCCGAAACGAAGAACGTAGGTGCAGGGACCAGTACCCCCACCCCTCTGACGCCCAGCGTACCACTCACGAAGCTGCTGAGGCGAAGGGATGTCCCGCGAGCACTGCTGCTGCTGCCGCTGCGAGCGCTGGCCACCACCACCGCTGCTACGCTGCTGGGTACCACCTCGACCAGCTCCACCTCCTCCACCACCACTGCCTCCTCCGCTGCCGCCTCCACCGCCTCCACCTCCGCCGCCTCCACCTCCGCCGCTGCCTCCACCACCACCGCTGGCACCACTACCACCGTCTCCGCCCGCTGCTGCCACCACCACCACCACCACCCCCGCCACTAGTCCCGCCGCCACCCCACTCCCTCCGCCGCCACCGCCGCCACCGCCACCGCCCCCTCCAGCTCCACCCGCGCCCTTGCCCCCCTTGCCCTTGCTGGAGCGACGTCTCCCACTAGGGGCAGACGCCGCGCCGACCGACTCAAGACCAAGCAGGTCGGCAGCAGCAGCACAGGCAACAGAGGGCAGCAAGGGGGAAGGAGAGCACCCCTCAAAGATGGGGGTGCGAGGGTCACCATGAGAAGCACCTACAGCGACTATGCTCTTCTCCGCTGTGAGGAGGGCCTTCTCGAGGAGGTCGACGGTGAGGGTGGTGGGACAGACTGCGAGAAAGTGGTCCCTGACGACGCGAAGGGAGTCAGGGAGGCGCGCGACTACGTAGTAGAGAGCGATGTACATGGGGGGTGGGTTCTTAGCGCAGAACTCAGCAGGAAGGGCGGCGCGGTAGCGAGTGTCACTAGTGCGGAGGTGCGTAATGAGATCAGCGTCAGTGGGAAAGGCAGAGAGGTCAGGAAAGAGGTAGGGAAGCATGAGGCGGCTCAGTGTAGCAGTGGCAGGGGAGGAGTAGCGCGCAACTACAGCGTCGTACAAGGTCTGAGCACTCTTGTACTGACTAAAGTGCGCACGCTCAGAGGTAGGGAGGTGGCGACGCACAGCAAGACGTGCAGCAGCATCGCGAGTGGCCCACTGAGAGCGGACAGTGGGATCAGCATCAGCAGCAGGAGCAGGAGAGGCGCCAGAGGTGAGGTCAAAGAGAGAAAGGCCGTCAGCCCTGTCGCACTGTAAGAACAGCTGCAGGTCGTCTAACCAGACCTCAAAATCAATGGCGCGACCCTCAGCGTCAAAAGCTAGGACACTAGGGTTAGCCATGACGACGACAGCGAAGCAGTGCAAGCAGTAGGGGAAGAGCACGCAGTGACAGTGCGACTGTGCTCACCAGGCAGGGCAGGCCGGGAAACTCTGCAGAAGGGCGGCTCGGCGACTCAGTGACTCGGCTGCTGGGCGGCTCGGCTCCCGGGCGGCTCGGCGGCAGGGCGGCTCGGGTGCAGGGCGGCTCGGCGCCCGGGCGGCTCGGCGGCAGGGCGGCTCGGGTGCAGGGCGGCTCGGCTCCCGGGCTGCTCGGCGGCAGGGCGGCTCGGGTGCAGGGCGGCTCGGCTCCCGGGCGGCTCGGCGGCAGGGCGGCTCGGGTGCAGGACGGGGCCGGGATAGGGGACGGCGGGGCCGTCAGGGTGCAGCGGCGGGGCCGGCAGGGTGCAGCGGCGGGGCCGTGACAGGGGACGGCGGGGCCGTCAGGGTGCAGCGGCGGGGCCGGCAGGGTGCAGCGGCGGGGCCGGGACAGGGGACGGCGGGGCCGTCAGGGTGCAGCGGCGGGGCCGACTGGTGCAGTGGCGGGGCCGTGAGGGTGCAGCGGCGGGGCCGTGACAGGGGACGGCGGGGCCGTGACAGGGGACGGCGGGGCCGTTAGGGTGCAGCGGCGGGGCCGACAGAGGTGCAGCGGCGGGGCCGGCAGGGTGCAGCGGCGGGGCCGGGAGTAGGACGGCGGGGCCGTCAGGTGACGGGGCCCGCTGCAGCGACGAAGAGGCCGCGCGGCCGGCGTGAGGGCGGCGCGGCGCGGCAGAGCCGAGAGGGCGGCGCGGCGCGGCCGTAAGGCCAGCGCGACGTGAAGCCCGGGCCGCGCGCGCGAAAAAAAAAAAGGAGTCGCGCGCGCGACTCTCGGGGCGCCACAAGGGCAGCGCGACAAGCACTAGGGGGGAGCGCGCCTCGGGGAGAATAGGGCGCGCTCCGGGCAGGAAAAAAAAATCGTGGGTGGGCCCTTAAAAAAACGGTCCTTAGGAGGGACCCGCTCTATACCATGTGAAAAGAATGAACAGGAATGAAATGACTAAGTCAGAGTTGGGTACAAATACAACCCTAGAAAGCTGTACCCCATATGTGCTACCCCACTATAGCCTACAAACATGCATCAGCTATAATAATCTGACAATTCCGAGCACAAGTTCAAAGGCCAAAAGGCCAGTTCACATGCAAGATCACATATATAGGTAAAGAAGAGGCTAAGCAAGCAAGAGCAAGAGTATATATATGTGACAGTACAAACAAGGTCAAGAAGTGAGCAAGTGAGGCAAGACAGGCACAAGGCCCAACTGAGTGCAGAAGCGCTGATGATCACAAGGCGCAAGTGCCTTGGTGAAGACATCAGCAGTGTTGGCCTCAGAGGCCACGTACGCAAGCCGCAACTGTCCACGCTGCTGCAGCTCACGCGCAAGAAAGTAGCGGAGAGCAATGTGCTTTGTCCTGTGCTCCATTCGCTGCTCTCGACACAAGGCCAGTATGGCCTTGTTGTCTACGTACAAGACTGGAGGAGAACGAGGCGGCTCTCTAAGGTCAGTCGGCAGGTAGGTGAGCCAGCGAAGCTCCTGGGCAGCCATATCCCCGGCGTAGATCTAAGCCTCACAACTGGAGCCGAGAACAGAAGACGAGCGGGTAGCCCGCCATGAAACAGAGCCGGAACCAAGACTGAAAGTGTAACCCTGTGACGACCGCTGCGTAGCCTGGTCGTCAGCCCAAGAAGCGTCCGCGTGCTCAGCGAGGACCACTGGACTGCGCCCTCCAAGCACTAGCCCCATGCCCGACGTACTGCACAAGTAGCGCAACACCCTCTTCGCTGCAGCCATGTGCTCTGGTCGGTGTCTCCCAGGAGCAACATAACGTGCAAGAATGCTAAGAGGGTATGCAAGGTCAGGTCGTGTGCAGGTCATCAGGTACATGAGGCAGTCGACAAGCTCTAGATACGGGCCACTCGACTCTACGGACTCATCCGAAAGCAGAGCTGAGAGCGAGTGGCGAGTATGCAGAGGAGTGGCCTGAGGCGAGGAGTACGTGAAGCCGAGGCGCTGAAGGACCTCCTGCACCATGTGTGACTGAGTCAGGGTAATGGTGCGGCGTGCTCTGTCCCGGGTGATCTGCAAGCCAAGGTAGCTGCGCAGTTCACCCAGGTCAGTGCACGTGTGTCTCTTCTGCAGCTCGGACTTCACGTAGGCGAGTCCAGTAGTGTCAGCAGTGGCAAAGACCAAGTCGTCGACGTACACGAGGATGTAGAAGGGCGGCAGAGAAAGGTCGGTGCGCAGAAACAGTGACGATTCAGCATTAGAAGGAGCAAACCCAAGTGCCGCAAGCGTAGTCCTCAGTGTGTCGTGCCACTCACGTGGCGCCTGGCGGAGACCGTAGACTGGACGCCGGAGACTCCACTGGGTACCAGGAGGGAAAGACCCAGTGAAGCCAGGTGGGCGGCGCAGCCGGATCTCCTCGTGCAGGCTGCCCTGCAAGAAAGCAGTGCTGAAGTCGAGAGAGTGCAGCTCGTAGTCACGGTGAGCAGCAACGTGCAGCAGTACCCGAAGAGTGGTCATCTTCGGGGTGGGGGAGAAGGTCTGAAAGTAGTCAACTCCCTGCCGCTGACTGAAACCACGAGCCACGTAACGCGCCTTAAAGACAGGCGGAGAACCCGGCGGCCGCTTCACCCTGAAGATCCACATGCCACTGACGATGTTCGCCCCAGGAGGGGGGACAGCGTCAACGTAGGTGCTTGTGTACTTCCAGGAAGCCATCTCTGCATCCATAGCTGCCTGCCACTGAGAGGAGTAGGGACCCTCTATCGCCTCCGCGTAAGAGCGCGGAGTCGGGATGTCAAGTGCATCCGGGTCTCCCTCAGGGGTGAGCAGTACGGACACGAGATGAGGTGAAGCGGTGGCCAGGCACTGGAACTCCTCCTGCCTGTCCTCAAGGACGTCCGTGCCAAGGGCACACTCACCCCTGACGGACGGAGGACAGGCAGACTCAGACTCAGCGACAAGACTAGCAGCGTAGTCTAGACGACAGCGAGCAGCAAAGTCGACGAGCTCAGTAACAAGGGCACACGCAGTAGTGGACTTGAAAGAAGGGTCAGTGACGGCAGTAGCAAGGAGACGCGTGACAGTAGGACTGGCAGCACGAAGAGAGTCCGACTCCGGGTCGCCAAGAGCAGGAAGAGAGGACGCAGGAGGAGAAGGCAAAGGGGCACGCAGAGGAGCAGTGGACGGACGGAGAGACATCCGGTGCGTGCCAGGGACAGGAGGAGGACGCTGACACGAACCGCAACCACTAGCGCGAGCAGCACGAACAGGCGACGCAAGACGAGACGCAGGCTCACGACGCTCAGTAAGACCTCCAGTAGGACCAGCGTAGGGAGAAGGAGCAGGCGAAGGGGAGGCAGGCTGTAGCTGTGACTGTGACAGGATAGGCTGTGGACCCTCTAAGGGAGGAGGAGGAGGACGAGGAGAAGGTGTAAGACCAAGAACCTGCTGCAGGAGTGGAACGAAGTACGGTCGGGGCCGCGTGGCGACGCCAGAAACAGCAGGGACAGTACCATTACCCCCATCAGGACTAACCGCGCCAGCAGCACCTCCAGCAGCACCTCCTGCAGCTCCAGAACCCCCACCAGCACCTCCAGCAGCCCCAGAACCTCTAGCAAGCACCAGAAGCAACCGCCAGCCGGAACCGCCAGTGGTAGTCCTTAGCGCCAACACCCTCAGCAGCACCAGCTCCAGTCGAACCCGCAGGCCCCAGCAGCTCCAGTACTCCCAGCACGAGCACCTCCGGGACCCGCGACAGCAGCACACCCTCGAGTAGCCGACGAACCTCCAGCACCAGCAGCACGGCTCCAGCGCCGGGCAAACCCACTCGCGCAGCTCCTGTGGAGAGAGTGGCTCCCGCGAGACGAAGCAACCCGGAGAGCCTCCACGCTCAGCACCCCCAGACCCAGCACCCCAGGCAAGGCACCTCCAGGCGTAGCACCCCCAGGCTCAGCACCCCTAGGCTCCGCACCCCCAGGCCCAGCACGCCCCACGCACAGCACCCCCAGGCTCAGGACTCCCAGTCTCAGCACCCACATGCTCAGAGACCCCCAGTCTCAGCACCTCTAGGCTCAGCACCGCGCAGCAGCACCAGAGTCAACCACTGACCTCGACAGGCTCGAGTGCGTCTACCTGGGACACATCTGAAGGGGCAGGACCCTGAGGGGGGAGGGGGTCTACCGGGGGGGGACC